>OX465289.1:8427500-9012500 GCA_949987695.1 Merzomyia westermanni | reverse complement strand
TTATTTTGTTTTATTTTATTTTGTTTTATTTTGTTTTATTTTATTTTATTTTATTTTATTTTATTTTATTTTATTTTATTTTATTTTATTTTATTTTATTTCATTTTATTTTATTTTATTTTAGTTTATTTTATTTTATTTTATTTTATTTAATTTCTTTTTTTTTCAATCTATTTTATTTCTTTTTGTATCTTGTCTTATGTTATTTTGAAGTCCCTTTAAGACTATGCTAAATAGTGTTTAACAGCTTTTTAGGAAGGATCTTTTTAACTTTCCGGTTATAGCTGTCCGATGTATGACTGGGAATCATAAACAATGTCTATAGAATATGAGCTGGCTCTAGTAGTATGCAGATAAATCATTTCCGCGATTTAGAGTTTTACGCAGGAACTGAGATACAAAAAAAAACTGATTGGCAATCCTTGATACGCAACTGCCAAGATCTCCTAGATTGTTCATCGCCAGCGAATGATGATGAATAAAATTTAGTTCGGAATTTTCTTCTTTTGTTTTTGATTTTCAAAACTCAAAATTTCATATTTTCGAATATAGTACGTTTCAAGAAAGAAAAATACAATCGAAAAAAGCGATAAAAACATAACAACCTTCTACGTGTTCTTTTCGTTTTCGCAAGAATTTTCAACACACATTTACATTTATGTAGCTCGTAAATATTTACAAAAGCTTTATTTCTTTTAAGCGAACATAATTTTTATGTGCCGCATTTTGCACATTAACCCAATTGCATGCGTGTCCCAATTGGTGGCAAGTGCATATTTGCCCAACTTTAATGGCTAAGACGAAGAAAACAAAAACAATACGAAAATGTTATGCAAAATTTACAATAGAAATATGCGCACGCACCCTGCAATCATTTAACAAAATACAAATACAACAAAACCACGGACGAACTGAAAAATGCAACTAAAATATTTACTACGAAAATTCCATTTTTACTTTGCCTTCGTTGATTGCGCAATAGTTTTTATTTTAAGTTAAAGTGGAGGGCAACAACTGAAACTTATTATTGACTTATGTATGTGCATGTGTGTGTTAGACTGCATGTGTGTATTTGAAGCGTATAAGTTGCTCTGAACTGAGAAGCAAACAAAATCTTATTGTTACCCATTCTTAAGCTTCGAGGACACATCAAAGACTGTCTCAATTACAATCAATTACAGCGGCTTTGTCAACAACAACAACAATAGTACAACAACAACTAACCACGCAATAATTCCATTCAATCTAATCTAAATCAATTCAAAGGCGGTCTCTGTAGCCAACGATGATAAGCAGAGGCGTTGGTGGGTTTCCGCATAATTTAGAGTTATCCAACCCACGGCGAGATAGTCACACGAATGCCTACTGTGGTATGTTCTGCTGGTACATTCAGTGTTAAGTAGTAATTGAAGATGCATGTAGGAAGAAGAACTTTTTATTAGAAATTTTAAAATTGTTTCGGTGCCCTAATTTTTTTGCAGTTTAAGAGCAACAAAGAATGAATGCCTCTGACTAAAGCAGCGATTCTGCATGCGTCGATTTGGAAAAACCCTTCTAAACAAAGAAATTCAGAGGTTAGA
Organism: Merzomyia westermanni; assembly: GCA_949987695.1. Classification (NCBI taxonomy): domain Eukaryota; kingdom Metazoa; phylum Arthropoda; class Insecta; order Diptera; family Tephritidae; genus Merzomyia; species Merzomyia westermanni. Next base: position 9,010,920 of record OX465289.1, on the reverse strand, counting down.
ATGAACCCGATTGCCATTCCATTCGCACTTACAGTTTGATCAACCCTGTAAAAAACGAGGTATCAAAGTACTCCAACACTTATCCTCATTCATATACAAAAGGTGGTCCAATTTACATGGCAATGTCCGGTGATTGGATCACCTTATCCTTCTCGGAGTACCCTTTACTTTGCATCTGAATACTCTATGGAGTACCTACGTGAGAGTTAATTCAAAATGCTGCCAAAAAATTACTCTATGGAGTATTATATTCAAAAGCGAGAGAGAAGTAGGTGTACATTTGAGAACCACCTACTCCCTCGCTTGCTTTGGTGTTGAATACTTCATGGAGTAATCATATGAGAGCATATATGAGGATAAGTGTTGGAGTACTCTGATACTCGTTTAGGAGTATTTTTTGGAGTATGGAACGGAGTATTTCCGTTTTTTGCAGTAAAATAGCAACCCTGTGTATGATTGCTGCCTCTAAAAGAACCCTTTTTACACCTTTCATGAACATGATAAGGTAAGAAGAGATAGACTCCCCAATAAGTATACCGAAGTGTTCAGGGCGATGAGCTGAGTTGATTTAGCCATGTCCGTCTGTCCGTCCGTCTGTCTGTTTGAACACAAACTAGTGCCTCAATTTATGAGATATATCGATGGAATTTGGTAAAAGGCAGCCATTTTGTATATCATTAATCATTTATCGGAAACAGCATGATCGGACTAATATAACGCATAGCTCCCATACAATCGATTGTTCCGATAAATGGGTTTTGGCCTATAGCGGGTGCAATTAAAAAGCTAGGAACGTAAAATTTTGCAGTTTTAATACATATTATATACGTAATGTGTGTAGTAAAAATCACCCAGATCGGACTAACATAACATAAAGCTCCCGTACAATCGATTTTCTCTATATATGGGGTTGGGATATGTATGTTTAAATTAACAGTTTTGCAGAGTTTGTACTAATTGTGGGTAAGGAGCGGACACTTAAAACCGTGATGCGTATTCATGAAAGGTATTAAGTTTTCGGTACAGTCGAAGACAGCCCTTTCCTTACTTGTTTCACTTCTTTTTTCTTCATCCATGTCTATCGTTTAATCTTCTTGTGCGCCTTATTGCCTCCAATTGTCGCCACTTCTTGATTGCACACTTTAGTCTCTAAAGTTCTAATCTGTGCGCTTTTGTAAGTAAAGCGAGGTCAACATTAATTCCCACACCCCTCATATTTTCATATTTGAACTAAAGCACAGCACAACTCAAACATACTCGCATAGATAGTATAGGCATATAAATATAAGACCGTATATGTACATATTTCTATAGATACTAATTCACACTAACATTACCCGCTCTATACGATATAGTACCTATTTGCCACCTACACAAATTCGTGTTGACATTAGCGCAGGTAAACCCTCGCTTCCTCTCAACAGTCACTATTAGCTTAGACATGAACACCCCCACTACAATTCATAATTTACTTTGCTGCTTTTGAGTTTTGTTTTCTTTAACTGTCATTTATTTTCACATTTGTATGAGTTGTAATTTTTCTTTGGATTTCTTTTGTGTACCTAAGGGTTAGTATACAGGTCTTAAGGAAAGGTAATTTAGTGGTACTTTTCATCTACCTCCATATGTTTTTATTCACCACTTTTTACATGGTAGAATTTTGGTTTAAAAATTGTTTTTTTTTTTTAACCTATGCGTTGAGAGGTTTTGAGATCTTTTTTATTATATTACACATTAATGCAATATTCAGGCTCCTAAATCTTAACTTGGACATCTAGCAAGCCACCACTGGAAATTTCAATTAAATCCAGTCAAAAGTCTTTGATTGATGCGCACACAAATATTCATACAAACATACAGTAACTGTAAAAACGATTTGTGTTCCGTAGCTCCCTTGCGCAGATTTGTTAAAGAAATGTAAAGAAGAAAAAACTTGATAACCGAAGTGTTCGCTAGCATTTAATACTCATACTTTTGCTTCACCCTGTATACTAAGCTTTAGTTCTGTTTCGCCTTATGAACTTACTTGTATAAATAGTCATGTAGTTCGAGGCGTTGCACATTCACATCAAAGTCTATTTGTTTAGACTTTTTTACTTCTTAGAACAAATTTTGCAATTAGTCGCACTTTTGTTAATTTCTTTGCTTCAAGCTGCCGTAGAAACTTAATGAGCGTCGAATGGATATAGAGTTTTTAAAATTATATCTACAAATACATCAATGTCTAGTAAAACTTTTGAAAGCGGCTTTGCTTTCTGCGCCAACCAATGTTAAGCTCAAAACGTAGATTTCGTATGAGCTAGACATAGTTGTAGGCTTAAAAGTTACCAAATCTTGCAGGTTAGGTGGGTCTATATGCATACATATATAGGTCCAGGGTACTTTATAGCTGTTTCTTTTACCATCTAAACAACTTTGACCTTCCAACAAAGCGCGCCACCTGACTCTAACCTTTGCCTTTGACGTTAATTGGAAACGCCGAGGGATCGCGGATCGTTCTCCACTTGGTCTTTCAAAGGGGGTGTGGACCTTCCTCTCCCTCTGCCTCCATAGGTGGGTTCCGACAAGCGTATCTTTCGGTGGCTCTAATATCGGTAGAAAAAGTGGAAAAGAAGCAGAAAAGAGAGTAGTATGCAGAAGCAGAGAGAGAGTGCAAGAGAGTTATATGCAGCATGAGAGGAAAGGGGCAGAGTATAATAGGAAGAAGGCGATATATACAAAGTTGCAGAAAGAGGAAGCAATAGGTATAGAATGAATGAGATATGTGATAAAAAGTGACAAAATTCTGCAAAATTTTTGGAGAATGTTAATCAGACTCGAACTAAACAGAACTCATAGAATAAGATCTGGATGAGACACCGCTCCCTGCCGGCCTTAAGAGGTGGACCGCTAATTACCTCAATGGTCGACAGGCAACAGTCAAATTTAGGAACAAGAAATCTAGACCCAGAAGAATAAAACAAGGGGTGGCGCAAGGTGGTGTTCTCTCTCCCCTTTTGTTGAATTTCTATATTTCGAGACTTCCCGCCCCCCACCAGAGGGAGTCTCCATTGTTTCCTACGCTGATGACTGCATGATAATGGCCTCGGGCAAGGGTCCCTCCATTGATGAACTCTGTATTAGAATCAATAGTTGCCTCCATGACCTTTCCAGCTTCTTCACCGAGCGTAATCTGACCCTGTCTCCGACTAAATCTACGGCGACCCTGTTTACTACATGGAATGCGCAGATGGGGCAAGAGTTAAATGTCCACGTAGACGGAGTACCTCTACCTACTGTCAACCACCCAAAAATCTTGGGTGTGACATTTGACAATGGCCTCACCTTCGCTGGTCATGCCGCCGCAATAGCCTCAAAGGTACAGAGCCGCAATAAGATCCTCAAGTCACTGGCCGGCAGTACTTGGGGAAAAGACAAAGAAACATTGCTTGCTACAGTTAAGGCTATTGGCCGGCCGGTTATTGACTATGCTGCGCATATATGGTCGCCCAATCTTTCTGACACCAACTGAACTGCTACGGGATGCCTGCTTATGTCATCTGAGTCTCACCTCCATCAAGAGGCAAAATTGCTCAATATTCAAGAGCACGCGGAACTCTTGAGTAGACAGTTCCTTCTGAACTGTCATAAACCTAGTCATCCAAACCGACATCTTTTGGATGTAGCACCGCCCCCCAGAGACATAAGGAGACATCTCCGTAAGCATTACGATGAGATCCGGCATCATATCTCTTTGCCGTTTGATCTGCGGAACCATAGACGGGCTCTAAATGACCTCCACACCGAGTCGGTAGACAGATCTCTCAGATCTCGGCCTGTGAATCCCGTTATTAATACTCAACCACCTGAATTGGCTGAAGAGGAGCGTGTACTTCCGAGGGAGACTAGAGACATACTGGCACAACTTCGCTCTGGATATTGTAATAGGTTAAACTCTTACTTATCCAGACTGAACCCCAACATACCAAATACATGCCCTGCATGTGGTATGACTCCTCATGATACCATGCATCTCTTCTCCTGTTCAGTTGAACCCACTCTTCTAACACCTACATCACTCTGGTCCAACCCTGTGGAAACTGCGCGTTTCCTCGGACTTCCGTTAGAAGAGTCTGATGACAATTTAGAGTGATCGAGCCCATTGGGCAGGGCGAAGCACTGTTAACAACAACAACAACAACATAGAATAAGATACCTCTTTAACTGGCTCACCACTGTAATGCTTATGTTCTATGTGACTATGGCCACTAGATGCCGAAACCACTTTAAGTCTACTTTTTCATCACTTGTGTCACCAAAAACATCACTTAGACTGCTGCCACTACGTGGTACATTTATCAAAATTTGTTTCTAAATACTATATTTAACACGCTTAAAAGTATTCAGTCTTTTTCTAAATAACCTTAAGCGGTTTCAAAGTAATTTGAAAGAAAAATATTGTAGATATACGTTTTTATGAAACTCAGTATAAGGCCACCATCAACATTGCTGAGCACCCACGTTGATCATACCTTGTTTCGAACCCACGCTGTACAACTCTTCTTTACGACTCTCCAGCATTCTGAATAATACTAGCTACGGCGTAGAAGATTTCATTGCTTTACCGCTATGAGGTTGCCGGAAAGCAACTTTACATATAATTTTTTTCTAAGCAAGCTCTTACGCATACATTGTAGGTGTTCAATAGAACCTACTGAAACCTGAAAAGGACTACTCTTCTTGTTATCTCAGGGTCAAGACTCACTCTTCAGGTTACTGGTCACAAACATTTACATGCTTTATAATATTTATATTTTCCTACTTTGACTAGTAAAACACTACGCAGAAGGTTTGAGATCCGCTGTAATATACAAAGCAGTTTGAAAAGCAGTGGTATGCCTGTCGTAAGCTAGTTGGCACGGTGAACAGTTCGGTGGTCACTGGACTTGGGGTTGCCAAACTGCTGTTCCTGAATTGGTGAAAAAAAAACAGAGAGTAAACCAAAGAATAAGCAAATACACCCACAAAATGAGTTAGGCAATAAGATTGGAACGTAATGGCCGAAGAGTATAGGGCAGATTTCCAAAATATCTATTTCCTAAAAATAAAAGATAAGCGTATCTTGAATGATTTTTATTCAAACAGTATACTGTTAGGAAAGCATGACTGCTCACGTCTCTCCGGAGTGGTTGCAGTAACTGCAACTTCCACGCTCTGAGTGGTGTCAGAGCTTAAGCCGTCGTAACATAAAATTTTTAAGCAAGCCTCTGAATTTCATTAAGGCTTTTGGTAAGCTCTTTCATTGCCCGAACCTTATTGCTCTAAATATTTATTATTTTTAAAAGAAGAGTTGATAGTTACATTAGACTTCATTCCGCTACAAATATCTAATTCTCATTTTTTTTACTTTTCCCCCTCTCAGGCTAGTTAAGTACACATATTTCTCCTACCAAAATAAGTGTTGTGCAAACAATTAGCTTTTTTGTAGTATTTCACTCATGCCCTCTAACATTTAAAATAAACCTTCACACACTCCCAAAAACCATTGCTTTTTGACGGCCACCTTCACACCCTCCCAAAAAACCTTTGCTTTTGCCTGCCCCAGTGACATGCCCTATATTTACCATTGCCAATTCTTAATTATGTAATTAGTTGAAATAACATTTTTCTTATGAAATTGTTTGCCTTAATAACATCGAATATAAAAACGCAGAAAACATAAAGCAAGGACACTTGCCAGTTCGAAATTGCTACCAGCCAAAAACATCAAAGCTCAGCCAACTATGATCAAGACTTGTGCCACTAGTGAACATCTTCAATATTCAAAAGCAAACGACAGAGCAAATAACAAATAGGAAATAGTAAAGAACAGATGAACAAAGAACACATAAGACCAAAAAAATTCGACCCACCCCAATTAAGGTGAACTCTTTTGGCGGAACTAATATAAGACACTTGTTGAGATTTCCTGCTTCCACTACTATTTTCTAGCGAAGTGCTGGTAATTCACTTTGATAGGTTTTATTTGTTATTTGTTTTTCTTCTTTTCGAATTTTCGACTTCTTACGGCCTCATCTGCATGCTTGGCTGCAAATATTTGAAGGGGTAGCCAATTGGAATTAGTTGATGTTGGCAGCTTCGAGTGATTTTTCTTGCGGCGCTCACTGGTTTTATGATTTTGAAGTGCTGAGAGAGTATTAAGAGTTTTATAAAGGAATAAAGGCTATGTGTACGTGTTATGAATTTTGGTACCACAGTGTTTGTACCGAAACTATTCCAAGATGGGTTAGCCTATGAATTTTTTTGTGTAAATTTGGTAAGGGCCAGACTCTGATTTGAACTATAAATCATACAGCTAAATAATCCAGCTCAATAGAGATATCCAGAAAAAGGGAGACCTCGGTAATAGTATATGCAAGTGAGCGATAACTAGGAACTGTCACCATCCTATTTAGCCATAGCGGCTACAAATGTGCGCCTGTTTCCCCATGTTAGAGTCCGGGACTCTTGTAAGTTTGAGTATCAGATCCTAAAGAAACTTCCAAGGATGGAGGCGTAATTCGACAAACATGAACGAAGTAAATGAGAGAAAGTTTACGGTGAAGGGGGTCAGATCTCCAGTGGCGGCGGCAGATATTGGACGAGAGAGCCATCTGGTGTCGATATCGAGCAACCTCTCAGGCTGTGTGGTGTAATCACCCACCCGAATCCACAAGGTAAGGATAACAAGGGAGTAAAGAAACCAGCGAGAAATTCCACTACCTCAAAAAAATTAAGGACAGGGCTCGTGCTCCTCTCACTATTAGAGAAAAGGATCTTATAAAAGAACACAAGATGGTCGCGGCAAGGTTCAGGGCAAGCTGCGATAGCCAAAGATGATACAAATGAAGCTTCCACACCCGCATCTACGAGCGCCTAAGGCCGGAAGCAAATAAGGTCTGATGAAAGGGTCGGAAAAGCCAAAATCGCAGGCAACGGTTGAATTCCCTTTTGAGCTGCAAGTGACCATCGTCGACAAAATCGACCCTGATGGGAAGATAACGCAGGGAAGATGGTAACTTATGGAGGCGAAGTTGATGAAATTGATGCTCGAAGCCAACAAGGAAGAGGATCTGGCTGGCAAAGCGGCGTCAAGGTCATGGATTGTGGCAACCAGAAATCTCTAGATTTTTTAAAGCACGCGATCCGTGGCATCGATGCTCCATGGCCGCAAGCTCAAGTGGAGGTGATGTACTGGCGGCGGAATACATACTGGAAATAATACTGAAACACAACAAAGAGCTCAATATGAAGGAGTGGAAGATGATTTCAATAGCACCCTCCAAAACTAGGCAAGGTAGCGACATGCTGATGGCAACAAACCAAGCGTCATTGAACTTGGTCATTCAAAGTAAACGGGTAGTTAAATTCTGGCTATAACCGGTTAAGGTATTTGTGTCTCGAGACAGGGCCGATGTACCGTGAAAAAAAACTTACAGTGGACGGGAAGTCTTACGACCGTTTAGGGATCTCAAAAACACAAACTGTGCAAACCTTTCGAAAATAGTTTCCAAAAAGCGGACATCGACTAACATAGAAGTCAGACAACAGAATGACAACATACTGACCGAATACTGCTGCCTCGTAAGTAGGCCTCGGAGCAAACCCATACCGGTCTAGTGCAATGCAGAGGGGCAACTTAGGTCAATGACAAGGCAGCTTTTCAACAAGGCTTAGCAAAGCCGACGTGACAGACTGGGACGTTTACACATGCAGCTTCAACAAATATAAAGGTACCATCAGGACTGATAGAAGTAAATCATGGGAGAAATACTGTGGGAATCTGGAGACAACATTCAATGCATTATTTAAGCTCCTCTGTACCTCTGTGGCGCATATCTCTCATTTCAAAATTTGAATTATAGGAACTGGCCCAGTAGGTTGATTGTTTTGCTTTCACTCGAATTGTAGTTTTAATTGACTGATAACTTCTGTACAGGTAGCGAGATCTACGATAAGCTTTTGTTTTTCTGATAAGACATATGTAATGTGGTTGTATCATGACGATACAACAACACCGACGCGCCCTTATTGAAAATCCCTGCACACTGGTTTTGCATATTGTCAAGCGCTAGTTCTATATTAGATTTGATAAAGTCCCACACCAACAAATAATTGAGCTTTTTACTTTTGGATTTGCTTCCTTTTTTGGATTCGCAGAGGCAAACGATTTGTTATAGCTTTTTCTTTTCATTTTCATTCTCGCACTTCTGTACTGTCGCACAGTTCAACTATGCGGTCTTTGAATACAAAGATGCGTTTTTCTTCGCTGAAATAATAAATTATCTTCTTTGTGTACTTTTTTCTCCCTTAAGATTGGTATTAAACTTAACGATGAATCTGAAGGACCACTGCGGGTTAGGGGCTTAGAATATGCCCGAGGTAGGCATACCGGTCGTAAGAGGCGACTAATATGCACAAAGGTAGTGACGTGCAACCCGATGGCTGATCTACGGATATGATGCCTCTCACCTCTCATTACCCATCTCTCCTTCCTTACGGAAGGAGGGGTGACATGACCTAGAAGGTTCCACTGGTCATAAATCGCTACCACGGCAGTCGGGCAGTGCCGCAAGGGAGTACCGGAGCATACCGGATTCATATCCGACCAAGGCCTGTCAGTTCGACAGCACTCCCCAAAACCTTCGGGGAGTGTTTTTGTCGTTACAACAACAACAACAACATGAATCTGAAGGTTACTAAACCGAATCCAAATACAGGACTCAACAGCGCGGTCGTTGAAAAAAAAATAAAGATACGCGAAGAAAACGTAGGAAATATGAGAGAGTAGGTAAGGAGTTTGTTCTGTGTGCCTATCTTAGTCGGCTACATCACAACAAGGAACGTCAACCTTAAGACCCAAGGCGCAAGAACCTCACTTTCGGCTTAATGAGCGGTGCTTATGAAATCCTTCCTGGTCTTGCACTTCTTCGGGTCTTCCTGCTTCCATACTCAGCAAAAACGAGAATCATAGACATTGATGCGATCCCTTTCATGTACCCCCATATTGTCCGCTACATCTTCTAGTAAATGACAAGGCAAACAATGCACTTTTTGGGACACTCAAGCACCCAAAGTCAAAATAGTCTTACACTTAATGAGCTACGCAGTCAAACAAATAAACTACAACAATAATTTGAAGGTAATTGCAAATTTCAGAAAGCACAAAAACTGCAAAAGAGCCTGCAAACGATTCGAAGAAGTGCAACAGTGCATTACAAAAGTATGTAAACTCGAACAATCAACCAAGACGAAATGCATTGCTCTTTTCGCAGAAACCCAAATTATTCATTCATTCGCATTAGACAGTCAGTCAGGCTGTCAATTTAATTATGAATTGAATGAATGCATAAATGCTACGTAAAATAAAAACTGGGTCAGATTTATCGACGGACAAGAAAGCAGAAGACATGCAGCCACAGACTGACAGTTGTTGCTAATATTTGTCTAATGGTATTTGTTGTTGTTGTTGCTATTGTTTGTAACGCGCTAAATTTGTCTTCATTTGCGAAGATTGCACAGACGAAACTTTCTGGAGAATTGTTATTGCGTAGTAAAGTTCGACAGAACTGCATAGAGGGCCATACTGCACACACATTGGTATTTTGGAACAGCTTGCGAAAGTGGAAATAAGAACACGAAGGGCGATTTGTTACTGCAAAACTATTTTAACGTAAAACATTTAATAGTTTGAGCGAATTTTTAGAAATTTTTCAATAGGCTGCATTGGACTTCTGCTCAGGCAATCATCTTCTCTCGTCTTAGTGATAACGGACACTAACTGGAAAGGCCAAGATCCCATGACTTCCAACTGTTTTTATACCTAGTAGTGCTACGCACACAAGGTATATTAACTTTAGTCGCCTAACGCCAGTACGTAACGGCATAAACGGATCGAGATAGATATAATCTTATATATATGAAAATGTTCAGGACGAAAAGAGAAATTGATTAAGCCATGTCCGTCCGTCCGTCCGTCTGTGAACACGATAACTTGAGTAAATTTTAAGATTTCTCAATGAAATTTGGTATGCAGCTTCCTTGGCACTCATCTCCGAGCGCTATTTAAAATGGGCGAAATCGGATGATAGCCACGCCCACTTTTTATATATAGAATATTTTCGAAAACTCAAAAAAAATTGATTACTCGTACATAATACACCTATAAGGATAAAGTTTGGTGTATACATTAAGATTGAAGCATAAAATAAAATTTTTAAGAAATTTTAGAAAATGGGCGTGGCACCGCCCACTTTTGACTAAGTCAAATTTAGAAATATTATTAATCATAAATCAAACACCGTTCAAGATATCACTGAGCACTGGACTATTGGGCATGCACACGGATCGGTCTGGAACACAATTCCTCGTTCCGTAGCTGCACCTTTGTGGGAGCGAAGGAGAGAGTTGAGCACCTGATGTGCGATTCTCTAGCGCAATGCCGCAGCAAAAAGAAATTTCTAGGAAATCAAGTCTTCGGAAGCGTCTCGGAGCTTGCTACTATTAAGGACGGGATCACCTTAGGAGAGGTTTGAACTTAACGGCATAGAGGCGCGGACTCCACCATGGCCGTCTCATTTGGTAATTCACGAAATTCATGCTAATTGGAGTCATAGAAGACTCGCCACCCCAACCAACCAATCACCTATATTTTTGAGTATCGCGTCAGTTGAGTGCTTGCCAGTGATGGAGCTTCATAATCTCATATGCTGAAAACTGCTCCTGCAAAAGAAGTCAATCAGACCCTTCACAGTAATAAATAGATACTGAAGTGCTCCTATATTCATGGTTGTGCCTGTATATTTGTTAATACGTACATATATTCATACATATATACATCTGTGAATACGCATATTCGTAATCGAAAAAAAGGGAAAAAGTAGAAGAAGAATTAGAATCCAAAGACTTGGCGAGAGTCTTCCATGGCATAAGAAATGCCAACAACCAATATGTGCATATCTAGATATTATTAGAAAATTGCAAATGACTTTTGGAATGACACGATAATAGCAACAACAAAAGAAACAACTAACAGTGCCAGCAGCAGTCAGGCAACAATCAGAGGAATAATAATGCCAAATGATGCGAGCAGATAAGAGAACAACATGACGCCAAATTAACAACGAAAACAATACAAAAACTACGGAAATTACAAAAACAACAACACAAACAGTTCATAAAAATGCTCCAGCTCGATGCTACCGTTTTACTCATTGAAGACACGCCAGACTGCGTCGCAACGTTCATCTCATTTCCAGCTACTAATTTGAATCAATGAAGCAAAAGTTGTTGAAGCGACCGAAGCAACCAACGCTGTAATATTCTTTTCATTTGTTAATAAGAAAGAAAAAACTGACTGGCTGAGTATAATTTTTAAATGGTAATCACAGCTTGGAAATCGCCATTAGAAAAGTAGTACAGACGCACGGTCGCAAGCAAATTGTAATCAGCAGTAGTAGCAACAACAACAAGTCACTATCACTTGCTGCCCATTTGATTGAAAACGCAATGGATCTTCTAGCAATTGTAGACTGGCAAACTGGAGAACTGCCTTTTAGTTGAACTGAATTGCAGAGCAGAGTCTGTTGCGTGTTTGAATGGTATAACGGGGGGAGCGAATGAATGTGAAAGCATGAAAGCTCTTTTGAATTGATGGTTGCTTAACTGAATGGATGAAGCAATCAGGAGGATGACTTTACTTTACTTTATGATTTTACTTCAAACTAAATTCTAATAAGATGTTAGTTTCGTTTTGATGCTTTACCAGATTTTTCCATATGTCTCAAAATTGCTTGGAATGGAAAGATTTGTTCCGCTTGATAGCTGCGGAAGGTGGCAAATATTCATCTGCTTTAGTGGTTCGAAGTCAGCATAAAACATAAAGGTTTAGAAGCAGTATACCACAAATTGGAGGAAAAAAACAATTTATTTAACTGAAATAAAATTTAAAAAAATAAAATAAAACAAAATCAAATAAAATAATATAAAAATGCTTTTTTATACCAACAATTTTTGTTGATTTACGGCCTGTACATTTTCAAAAAGTGAACAATTATTATTCTTGGCCTTGAGCTCGTTTCATGAATGCATAACATGAAAAAAATAAAATAAAATAAAATAAAATAATATAAAATAAAATAAACTAAAATAAAATAAAATAAAATAAAATAAAATAAAATAAAATAAAATAAAAGAAAATAAAATTAAATTAAAAAAACAAAATAAAATAGAATAAAATAAAATTATATAAAATCAAATAAAATAAAATAAAATAAAATATAATAAAATGAAATGAAATAAAATAAAATAAAATAAAACAAAATAATATAAAATAAAATAAAATAAAATAAAATAAAATAAAATAAAAGAAAATAAAATAAAATATAATAAAATGAAATAAAATAAAACAAAATCAAATAAAACAAAATAATATAAAATAAAATACAATAAAACAAAATAAAATAAAATAAAAGATAATAAAATAAAATATAATAAAATGAAATAAAATAAAACAAAATAAAATAAAATCAAAATAATATAAAATAAAATAAAATAAAATAAAATACAATAAAATAAAATTTAAAAAATAAAATAAAATATAATAAAACAAAATAAAATAAAATAAAATAAAATACAATAAAACAAAATAAAATAAAATAAAGCAAAATAAAAGAAAGTAAAATAAACTAATTTTGTATACCAAGAATTCAATTGAATTGTTTTTTACGGCCTGTACATTTCTAAAATGCCATGACTATAAACGAGCTCAAGGCCAAGAATAATAAGTTTTCTTTCTTTGGAAATTATTATTGTGTTAATTTTTTAATAATTATTTTTATTAATTATTAAAAGTTTTAATAGGAAACTTTATCTTTTTATTTTTTTTTGAGACAACCGCCGTAGCTTTTCTTAAAGATCCATTTCGGAATCTGCTAGACTTCTTCATGGGAGAATTTTTCCTATTGTATTCTAATAAAAGCTTTTAATAATTAATTAAAAAGAATTATTAAAAAAAATGTTATTAAATTTTCATAAATAAAAAGAACAAGCAAGAAATTCTAAGTTCGTGCTGTGTAAAAGTGGTCGTGGTAAATTGCTAAATTGTTGTGGAGTTATGACCTATAGAGGTTTTAAACTTTTTCTACTACCATGTGTATATTATACCTCGTATCATGTTTTGTAAGTTTATATAACACGGTTTTCAAGTTAATAATAGCTGAAATTTGATATTTTGTTCATTTATATGTGGGGGTACTACGCCCATTTTCCAAAATTTCAAAAAAAATCATTTCCAAAATTTCAAAAAAAATCATGAAATCATCAGGACATTTAGCTACGAAATTCTAGCATTCTATCTGCATCAGTGAAAGAGATATGGCATGTTCCGGTTTCCTACCTCTCTTTTATAAAACTGTGTTCCAAAAGTGGGCTTAACCGATTTTGCTTATTTTCCGTGGGTGTACTCTACATATCTATAGTATACCTCGTATTAAGCTTCGTAATTCTATCTTACACCGTTCTGTAGTTATTAACAGTGGAGTTTGAAATTTGCTTGACTCATAAGTAGGCGGTGCCACTCCCACTTTCCAAAGTTCTGCAAAAATCATATAAAGAATAAGAAAAGTGATGAAGGTACCAAATAATATTATTATACCTGTATCAGTTAATTAAATATGGGCAGTTCAATATTTCTACCTCCTTTCCATATAACGTTTTTAAAAAAGTAGGCTTGGCCGAAAGATGATTTCGCTTTATTTTCTATGGGTGGATTTATCAAAACAATAGTAAGCCGCCTACGAAATTCGTTATACTAGGGTAAACGGTTCTGAAGTTATTAAGAGTCAAAATTTGAAAATTTATTCACTCACATGTGGGCGGTGCCACTTTCCTTTTCCAAAAATGTCATAAAATCGTCAATGGGATAACTAAGTTAATAAATCTAACAAATTTCATCATTGTAGCTGCTTTTATTATAGAATTAACGCTTTTATAAATTTTTCGAAATTTTCGATATCGAAAAAAGGGGCGTGGTTATGTTTCGATTTCACCCATTTCAAATAGCAACCTACTTTGGCCGGAAAGCAACCTGTGTGCCAAATTTCATTCAAATATCTCACTTTGTACTCAAGTTATAATGTCCACCGACGGACGGACGGACGGACATGTCTTAATGAACTCCTCTGTTCATTCTAAGAACTTTGATATATGGAACTCCATATCTGGCTCTATTATTTTGTACCGTTACAAACCACCGTTATATGACCAAAACTATAATACCCTGTGTACTATTACACGCTGGGTATACAAATTATTATTCTTGGCCTCTCGTTTATAATCAGGGTACTTTAAAATAAATTTAAATTAAATTAAATTAAATTAAATAAACTTATTATAATTATGACTTGGAACTTGAGCTTTAAAATACAGATTTTTTTTTCAATTTACCTCTCAATTGTATCGTATCGGTTTCTATGAGGATCTGCTGCTAAAAGGAGGTAGGCATGGAAACATTTCAATACACCAAAAACATTGCGCTGATTCAGAAGTCCACAGCTCATCGCGTCTTTCACCAAAATTACTGCTGCCACCTCAAATTCAGCAAAAAGCAATAAAATCCCTCTCGCAAATGCGAAAACCTCTTCATTTTCACAGTTTGTGACAGATTCTTACATTGATTGCGGTCGTTAATGTTGCCATCATTGTTGCTGATGCTCGTGCTTGCTGTTGCAGCAATAAAACGAACGACACGACACGCAAAGCGAACAACGAAAAATGCAACGCTTTCACACATTTCCGCCCATTAATTGCGAGCCAGCGGTAAATATGCAAGCAAGCAACTATGTTGCAGTTGTTATTGTTGTAGCCGAAAAACCAGCTTTTTCGTATGGTCATCATGTTAGTGGTTGCGCCGAATGTAGGCAGCCGTCATCAACCTCCATCGACACAACGTCGTGCCCTCCACCGACTTGCAGTTTTATTTCTTTATTTCATTATTTCGCATGTTTGTGCCCATTGCAACGATTTACAACAAATTGCCCGAGACATCCGACAGAAAAGCTATTGTTGCATTTCTATTCAGACACAAACCCACACAGAGTCACATTTCGAAGTGCATAAAACAAAAGAGCAATAGAACAAGAACAAAATTTTTGGCAAAAATTCGCGTGAAAATCTTTCAACTTTACGACTTTGTTATTGCTGTCAGCCAACGGTGCATGAATCGTAAACATTAGTCGTCGGCAAATGGCAACCAGAAGCCGGCTACCGGCAGCGAGCAGTCAACAAAATTCGCTTTTGGTCATTTTGATGATGATGGAATATTTGGCATTTCGCTTGTAATAACATAATGCATCCTAGCAATCTTAACCGTTAGGTAGTGTTCGAGTCAAATTTGACTAATTTTTCAAAAAATTTTCTTTATATTCTTCCTAATCCAAATAACACTAATATATACAAAATAGATTTCCAAGTATGAGAAAGGAAAGGCTTATATTGACTTGGGCGTGGTACCACCATTTTTCTTAAATTGTATATTGCCTTTATAATAACCCAATAACCATTCGAACCCACTGTGCAAAACTTCACAGAAAGCAGTTGAGTATTTAAGGACGTCTTAGAAAGTAAAAACGCACTCATTCCTATTTATTTATAAGATTTCCCGCTCGGGTCAAATTTGGCCCAAGTATCTTAGAGTCGCCCATCCATAAGTTCTTGCTATTGCGTATTGGTGGTTGTGGCCAGATTTATTACTGACACATTTCCAAATGTCATTATTGTTTGTTGTCACATTGATTAAAACTACTTTGTTGTTGTTGCACTTTGTAGCTGCTGCTGACTATTTTAATGTTCGCTGACTCGAATATTTGTTAGTTTGCTGTGCCATCTTTTGGTTGACTTCAATTGCATCATTATTCCATTTTTTCGGTCTTTTGGTTTTCGAAGAATAATTTAACTTAATGCGGCGAATTTGAATTATAAGAATTACGAATTATGAATTAGGGATAATGAATTATGAATTATGTATTATGAATTATGAACTATGAATTATGAATTGTGAATTATAAATTAAGAATTATGAATTAGTCATTATGAATTATGATTAACGAGCTGTGAATTATGAATTACGAATTATGAATTATGTATTACGAATTATGAACTATGGATTATGAATTATGAACTATGAATTATGAATTATGTATTACGAATTGTGAATTAGGAAGTACGAACTATGAATTATGGATTATGAACTATGAACTATGAATTATAAATTATGAACTATTAATTATGATTAACGAGCTGTAGTTTATGAATTACGAATTATGAATTGTGAATTATGAATTATGAACTATGAATTATGGATTACGAATTATGAATTATGGATTATGAACTATGAATTATGAACTATGAATTATGGATTATGAACTATGAACTATGAATTATAAATTATGAACTATGAATTATGATTAACGAGCTGTAGTTTATGAATTACGAATTATGAATTGTGAATTATGCATTATGAATTAAAACTAACGAATTATGAATTATGAACTTTGAACCATGAACTATGAATTATGAGTTATGATTAACGAGCTGCGAATTATGAATCACGAATATGAATTGTGAATTATGGATTATGAATTATGAACTATGAATTATGAACAATGAATTATGAATTTTGAATTACGAATAATGAATTATGAACTATGAATTACGAATTATGAATTATGAACTATAAATTATGATTAACTAGCGGTAATTTATGAGCTACGAATTATAAATTGTGAATTACGAACTATGAATTATGAATTATGATTAAGGAGCTGTGAATTATGAATTACGAATTATGAATTGTAAATTATGAATTCGGAACTATGAATCATGAGTTATGAGTTATGAATTGTATATTAAGAGTTATGAATTGTAAACTGTTAATTATAAATAATGAATTATGAATTACACATTATGAATTACGAACTATGCATATGGAATAGGAATTTATCCAGAGGTAATTTAAATCATTCCATGAATGGATGCGGCGACTAAGAAGAACTAAGTACTGCTACAACAATTACAACAACTACCGTATCTCACTATATTCCAATATGGCAATTCTTTTTGTAGTCAGTTAGATTGAACGATTTATTCCCACTTTCTTATTTACGGAACGTATTCCTTCATGAGCCTTATAGGAAGTCGGACTAATTCGAACCTATTCTTAAAAAGCACTTCCGTAATCTCTACCCGCCCTAGGAAAGATGGCAGCAGCAAAGTGAATGAAATCCTTACATTTTTAATATTTTTTCACTGCATCCATAAAATATCGAAGACGACAGACGCATTTGTCGTAAAGAGCTCCAAATCCAAATGCATGACTTTTACGACCCAGCTTTTTAGGACACAATAATGTGTTCGCATTAGTGAGAAAACGAGGTAAAACAATAATACTATGAAAAGCAATGACAGCTGTTTTTCAAGAAAATCAAGCCAACGCCTTTTGATGATGTAGTTTGTGGGTCACATAAAATGGAGCGTAAGTTAACCACTTATATGAGCACATGAGGAAAACAAGGAAGCGGTTACTAGATAAACAAAAACTAATAGCTTTGCATTGTAACTATTGCAAACAGAGCTCCCGGATAACTCTCACTCCTTCAAACCAGCTGTGACGATAACTGCAAACTATTTATAAATACAAGGCAATGGCTATAGGCAGACCACAAGGAATAGTTACACTGAAGATGGCACAACGCTGAAGTCAGTTTGTTTACACATGAAATTCGACAAGGGGTGACAGGAAATAGTGCCATTTTACATCAGACAATTAGGACTTATAACAAAAGTTATTGAAAGAGAAATATGTTTCGGGTTTTCCTCTGCTCGGTTATTTCTCCGGAATATACAATCTGGATAAGCTTCACTTTCGCAATTTCTATGCAAAGGAGCGATTTTTGTGATAAATATTTTTATTTATAGGAGCAAAAACAACCGTTCTGATTTTCGGTTAACTCTTATTTTGGTGCTCTGATTGTAGATATGTTTATATACATATTTTTTGCTAACATTTATTCTTCGATCAGTGTAGTCTTAGCAAGTTTAATAATTTGGCCGAAGTCATACTTCTAGTTTTGCAGGTTTGGCGAGGACCGTAACCTTCAAAGTAAAACGGTAATTAAACAACATGTTATCGCAGTGAGGAGATATTGGACCTTAAAGTTTCTTATAAGATTTCCGGTTGGAGCTCTCAGACTCCACCTATAAACTATGCTTGTATTTTCCCTTGTGTTTTGGGTTCTGGTGACGAATCCTGAAACTTTCCTTGCTGTCCTATAAAATGTCCGCATGACGTGTTGCAACAGGGTTTTATATCTCTTAGCCGCTTTGGTTTGTTCTCGTGGCATGATCTTTTCGCCCTTGTCCTAGCAAAACAATCAAGCGATTTAATGATTCCAGCTCCATACCATGCATTCAGCTTTAGAAAGAAGTGACAGTGTCAATTCAAACCCTCAGGCGTAGTATGCCTCCTTGAACCCTTATTGATGGCGACTTCGATCCACTTCTGTCCTTGTATCTTACCACCCTGCACGAAATAGTGTCTGCCCAGCAGTTTCTGCCTAAAAAGAGACCGCAGGTAGTTAGTTGGCGGCGCTACAAATGCTTCCAAACGCGACAGGTTTCTTTCGCAAGTGTCGTTTTGTGTCCGTTGTTCGGTATATTTCAATGATGGATGATATTTATCCACAAAGACTTCCAGGGGTCACGAGCAAGATCTTTAAGTTCATCTTGCCTATTCGAGCATTTTCAATTGCTCTATAAGCAGTGGACAGCATCCAATAAGACCTGCGCATTGTACGGATACCCAGATCTTGCGAATGTTTGACAGCCAGCATGAAGACACCTCGGTTGAGATAATTCTAGCCTTGTTTTTACATTCCGATTCAAAAACAGTATAAAGTTAAAAAATTGTGCTTATCAGGCAAAGGCTATCCTAAAAGCAGGGATCTTCAATCTTCTTGGAAAACCCTTTTTTTACGTTGAGAGGCAATTCGCAGAACTCTTCGCACTTAGTCACCATCTCCAGATGTATTGCAAAGGTATGAAGAAGCTTTGCCATCACCATGCATCCGCTGGCTTTGAGTTCCGCAAGGTACTCAAAAATACGCACAATACTTTGAAGTTTAGCTTGGAAAATAGAATTCTGGAAAAATACTGAGCCGAAAACCCCCTAACCTAACTTATTCAGAAAAAGGTTTTTACTCTACAATATTTGAAATGTATTAAACCAAACTCAGTTAAGCAATGGCTTAATTTCGGTACTTTCCACGATTTCACGGTATTTCGTTATATTCCATTTCTTCAACCTCCTTGCCTTCACTTTTCTTACTCTGTGAAAGTCTGTTTGGTAACCAAAATAGTTTCGTTGTTGACCTTGACAATAGCCAATGACTGTTGGACCATGTGAGCCATTTTTTTCACTTTATATTTTGAATGGCAAATGTCTGCGCGTGTGTATTTTTTGTATGAACTCGCCGTCCCAATAAAGCCATGCTTAGACCACACGATCGCCGGACGTGCCATTCTGTCAACTAAATAATTTCCCAGCCATGTCTTCCTTGGCATGGCTCAAGCGCTCTTTGTTTTAGTTCGCTCGTTCGCTATTGATTTGTATCGAATTTTGTACTTTTTTAATTAATAATCTAATTGTAATGCATTGCACGAGTGTCAATTGTTGTCCATTAACAGCAACGTGTCCGATGTGAGGATGTGACAACGTCAAATTTCACGATAACACATTCGAATTCAAGGTTAGTTGGACAGTTGGTTGTTTTATGACGAACGAAATTACATGGAATTCTGTGTTAGATGAACTCACGCAGAGTAGGGTTGGCAATAAAAAAGTGTAACTCGCCCAATTTAACGAATGATGAATTGGAGGCAGCTCATAGAATTAGCTCACCAAAGCTTCCTTCTATCTGTATGTTAGGTCGCTTTCTGATTATCTGCAAAAATTTCTATGAACAAGTAAGCAATCTTGGAATCAATTCAATTAAGGGACCATGTCTTTATACTCAGCTGAACGTCAATTCTATTTTAAGAAAGGAAATATAACCCGTATCATTATTATGAATTCTCTTATCGCGATATTTAATTACAAACTTTCTTGTTTTGTTATGATATTCTATGAACATAAAATTTAAGATATGGGATTAAATTGTCGATATGCAATTAATCAAATAATTGAACATGCCGCATACTTCAAACTTGACTAATTAACTAGTCAAAGACCAAGCACTGTGGATTAAATAAAAGGATTAAACTAAATTAGGGTTGGATTAATCTTCCATTATTCTAAACTTGATTAATATATTAATTAATAAATAATCATTATCAATTCGTCAAAACTATTAAATTAAATTGAGGATGTGTGATTAATCAATTAATCTAACAAGATAGATATCCTTAATTTGATTAATGAATAAATCACAGAATAGTCAATACCAATTAATTAGCTAACGACTAATTTGCTAACGATTCACATTTCGATTAATTTAAAATCTAATAATATTTTTTATTCAGCAACTGAAATATCAGAACCCGATTAATAAAATCAATAAAAAAACTAATTTCAATTTGCCATTTTCGCTTTTAAAAACTTATCACTCTTTGAGTTTCGTTGCTTTTTATATTCGTTGATTTATTTGTTACGAAAAATACTAAACAAAATTGAGTAAATGTATGCAGGTTTCAGTTATTTTTGCTCTTTTGAGTAAACTGCAACTATAAGGGATCTCATTTGTCAGAATTTAGTTAATTAACAGCTTTGAATAATCAAAAAAATATTAATTAAATAAAACATAAAAATTAGCTATCACGTCACCATATCAACCTAACTTTAAATAAAAAAAAACAACCTAACTCTTTCACTCTTCAATTACAGTAATATTTACTAACAAGCACTATCATACATAGTTATTGTAGACATTTATGATGATGTACTAGCACGCATAAATAGTTAAATTAAGTACTTGGGTAAGTACTTGAGCTTTTAAATGACCACGTAAAGCTTATAAGCCACGTCGTAATTGATTGTTGGGTTTGCGTTCAAGTGTTGGCAGTGATTTTAATTATTTTCATGTGATTTGAGATTTGGTGGTTAACGTGGTATTTACCACATACATAGAAATGTGTATTTACAAAAACTCAGTTCAACAGATATGGCAATCCCGTAAGAATCAAATCACAGGATTTTCGAGACTTAAAATATTCTACTAAAAACTAAATATATGAAAATTTAAAAAAAAATTTTTTTAGATGAGCAATATTTTTGAATATTTTTTTATAACACCAGATGCTAGACTTACTAAAAATTCTGTTTCCTCTTGTGAATTTTAAAGTTAATGGTCTGATAGATAAAAATTTGTTCAAATACTGGATAATTTTCCTTTCTAAAAATTGCATGAGAAATCCTTTAGCAGCTCAGTAAATATATACAAAAATAAAAAACATTTGAAAGAAAACTGTGTGCACCTATTGGGGTTTTCTTTGTTTTTAAAGGAATGACTTTTGTTTTAAATAGAAACAAGAAAAGCGCTTAATATAAAGTTAGTGAAAATGGATAAGAAATCTAATAATTTTAAAATTTTTCAAGGTCCGATAGCTTCTCACACAACTTCTTCACTTTTTTCAACCTAAACTGTTGGAGAAAAGATAATCCGCAATTCAAGTGACTAATCCCGACATCATGGGATTGTAAAGTCAGACTTAAAAAACTCTGGGATTTCTTAAATCCCGAATATACTTAGTGTGAACATATGTGTTCTAATCAGACCAGTTAAATTTGATTAGTGATTAGTAATCAAAGAATTAGACTGTTTTTTTTCAATTGGTAATGATTATTTTAATTCTTTTTCAAGAAAAGGCAATTATTAATTGATTACGACTGGAAAAATAAGAAAAGAGTAAAAAAAATTTAAAATAATTAAAAAAGTTTTATGACTACTTTTGATAGTCTTTGATTTTTTTGAATTTTTTCTGAAATACTTTTTTCCAATTATTTTTGGTTTTTTCAATATTGTGTATGTGCTTCTACAACAAAACTGAAAAAAATTAAAAATAATCAAAACTAATCAATAAAAACGAAAATTATCAAAAATAATCAAAAGTCATCAAAACAACTTTTTCTGATTATTTATGATATTTTTTTATAATTTTTTTAATAAATCGGAAAATAGTCTTAAAAGTTTTAAGTAATGGTAATCAATCATTAAATGCACTCTTAAGAAAATAATTAATCAAACCGGTAATCATTACTTAATAGATCTGGTTTTAATATATTTTTTAAGATATTTGTTTGGCATTATATACTTTAGTAAAGCTTCTATCATACTGAGACGATTCTTTGGTTAAAAACAATAACAAAGGCAATAACATGAATAGTACTTGAGTTTTGATCGTAACTTTTCGAAGTTGCCATATAATTAGGTGGTTCTAGATACTCATCAGTAAAGTCATTGTGGTCGCTTTATACTTAGTTTTTATTTTAAAAAATTCAGATAGACGGCAACCTCGTGGGAATCCATAAATATGTCAAAAAATTAATATATTGGAAGTAATTGGCAACCTTAGGTGGTAACTCTGCCTTTTTTTTTTTTTGAAATACGACGTAAAACGCCTTTCGCTTTAATAACCATAAAGGTATATCTTCCTTGTTAAAAAAAAAAATTATCTGATCGGTGGCAATCCCATAAAAGCATCCTGAGTAGTCCCAACTTGTAGGCAGTTCTTAAAATGTAGTACATCATCTATGCAGCAAATAATCCTTTATCAAAATAATAGTAATGTGTATAATACTTAGTAGTAATATTGATAGCAAATATAAAAAAAGGCAGTGATTAAACAACGGTAACCGCAACTGTTACCAAATCTATCACCATAACTGAAATCTTAAAAGCAGCCATAAACATATTTATAACCGTAGCTTTATATGCAGTTACAAGCCCAAAGCATAGTAGCTGCAGCCGTAATTTTGACCCAAAACTTGTCCGCAGCAGCGAGCCCAAATAGTACTAGCAAGTCTCTAATGGGTTAGAACTTCTCTTTTAGTTACGGCTATGGCAGCGGTTACGGCTTCAGTTCTAACTTCGACTGCGCTCTCAGATTCGGTTGCAAAGGCTACGCTTATGGCTATTGTTCTGGTTACGGCTTCGTTTATGATATTGATTACTGTCAAAGATCCAGTTATGATGGTTGCTTGGTACGGTTACGGTTATGGTCTTTATATGTTATGGTTTTGGTGGCGCATTTAAGTTATAATTTTTGAAACCGTGAATATATTGACAAAAGTTTATTATAATTGCAAAAATTCAAAAACAAAAAAAAGTGGATATGTGCAGATATGTAAATTGTTATGAACGTATGAAAGGCCTATGAGTGCAACTTATGTTTAATCCATATGATCATAACTGCAGATTATATGGTATTTAAATTACTTTGCAACCAATCAAACCGTCAAACATACAATAAAGTCTTCACAACCTTTTAATAATAGCCATATATTATATATTTATAGACTTAGGTAAATACCCTTTAAGGAACATATGTGACTGGTGGGGTTCTACCAAATTCAGAAGCAGTGTCTGTGCTTCGTAATCCAGAGCAGCACTAGCAATGCAAAATATGCTCTTTAAATGCTACTGCTCTGAGCACGAGTAGACCGTAGAGCAGAGCAAAAAGCATACGACATGATAGCTTTGGCTCTGCTATGGGCTATGCAGCACTGTAGCAATTAGCAAAGAACCGAATGAAATATGTGTAGAGGAGCTATAGCACAACAGAAACACGTCGGTATGAGTTGATTGTGTTAATTGTTCTGTTCTACAACGTTACGTAGCTCATAGGAGAGCCAAATATTTGCTTTTAAGCTTTATGCGCTCAACTTTGTTCATATCCTGAGCAGCAGCAATAGGAAATGGCACTTCAAAACTCCTGTTAGTTCGTCATAAATCTTTTTACTCGCACTAATTTTCTATAGCTGCGAAATACTTTAAAAAATCATTTGGAGCTGTTTGTCGGTAGTATTTTGATAATTCTGAATAATTTCTGGATACCAAAGTTTTGATAAAGCTAGTTTAGTGCTATTCCATTCAATCTAAACTACATTGAACACATTTATATGAACCCCAGTACGATCTATATCCATTTTACTGAAACTTCTTATAAAATAAGAAAAAAATTGCTTTAAGCGGCAAGTCAACTCCGAACTTTTGAACTACTAAAAATCTAGCCTTGGTCTAAGGACTTCCTATTTCGCACTGCAGCTAGCTCTTGATTCATTAACTTCCTTGCAGGGTATTTACAGCGTTGCCACACAATACCACTTGTCAAATGCGTGCGCTGTGCTGATTACAAAAATAGCTCAGCGAAAACAACAACTAGCCATATTACACAATAAATGCAAATAAAAAGTGAAAACCGATAGTAAAATAAATTGACTAGCGCCAGCTGAATTGTGTGAGTATTGTTGATGACAGGATAATACAGCCTTTGCTAGCCACAACAATGCAATGACCTAGAGAAATCGCTAGGAATGTGTGGGTGAAATCCTATGGGCTATTTGTGTTAGTAGTAAGGGTTAGATGAGTGCTTTTGTTTGAGCTTAACCTATAGTTGAAGATTATAACACACTGTTGACAAATGAGAAAAGTCAACAATAAAGTGCAATAACAACAACAACCAATAGTAGCCAACAGGCTACTGCAATAAAAAATAGTGGGCATTACTTGATGTAGTCTCACACTACAGGAGCAAATGTCATCAGACATAACCTTCCACAAGCAACTCTTTTGTACTTCAGCTAATGGTAGAGCGTGTAGAAGGAATGTGTGTACCACATGTAATCACACACATATATATGTGTGAATAGGTATACTTGCATGTCATATGTGCTCGATGATGTGCTACCCTGCAGGGAATTCAGTATGTAGTGATACAAATTTGTGGTTCAAAAATAGATTTAAAGTGACAAAAAAGAACTAATTTGATAGTAAATAGATGTTTACTAGTTCAAAACCGTAAACTGCCGGTAATTATCGCTATGCATTTTGATGTGAAAAAACTTTTACCTTAAATTCATAAAAACAAAACATTTGTCATTGAAAATTAGCATGGAAATTTAATTTTAAAAAGCTTTTTATTTATTATGAATTTGAAATTTTTGATTACTTTATTTATATTTTACTACAAATATCTTTAAGAAAAAGCGATTAAAATGATTATTAAATAAATAATGATAATTAGCAGTAATGATTACGTTTTACTATTTTTAACCCTTTTTCCGTGATCCAATCGAGCTGAATTTTTGCAGGCAGACTCGTGGAAATTTCTATATCACGTCAAATTTTTTAAATAATAGATTTCTATCAATTCTCAGATTTTCCTGAATTTTTTTTTTTTTTAAATTTTTTTTTTTTCACTTTTTTCGGCATAACTTGAAGGGACTCCAAATTTTTAAACTACTAAAGCGTTCCGAAAAAAAATTGTTTTTCGACACATCCTACTCCAAATATTTGCAGTTTATCAATAGTAACTTTCTAACACTAAACTGTGTATGACTTTTACAATACTTACAACTGGTGTGACAGATGAAAAATGGAATTGCACAATTGAATTGCAAAAGGGTTAAAAATCGGTCCAAAGTCTTTCAAACAGGCGGACAGACGGACACTACGAGCTTTATACTTTATACATAAAAAAAAAAAAACTGACGTGCACATGAAAATCGAAAAAGTATATTGGGTTCATAGGACAGAATGTGCGTAACGCGGTGTTATTTTACAATTGTTAAGAAAGTACAAAAAAAATAATGAGGTATATGACTATAAATGAGCCCAAGATCAAGAATGATAAATTTTATGAAGATTATTATTGTTTCTGTTTTTAATAATTTCTTTTAATTAACAAAGGTTTTAATTTGATTGGGAAAGGAACTTTTTGAGACGAACGCCATAGCTTTTCTAATGGATCAATTTCTGAAACTACTAGATTGCTTCATCAGAGAAAATGTGGCATGTTCTGTAAGACATTAAGCTAGCAGAACGATGATTTGTTTGTTGATTTAATTTTTATTACCCATTGTGCAAATGCTAACAATCTGTTTGCATTATCTTTTCTCACTGTGGAATTGTTGGATGTCTTTCTTTTCCAATGTGCTCTCTACTTCATTCTTGTAGAAATTGCTACCAATAATTGAATTTCATTTCATGTTTTTCAAGTTTATTGAAAATATCAAATCTAAAAAAGTAGTAACAAAAAATTATAACTTTTTTTCTGAATTCTTCAGAAAAGTAGAATCTTTTGTTTTTGCTGAACAACAGTCAATAATAATTCTAATAACTATGCAATGAAAAATATATTGAGGTTGAACTACTACTAGCTCCGAATCCACTAGAATCACACTAGAGATTTTACCTACAGGGGAGCTACTGTAGTAAGGAGCACAAACTACACTTGTATTGCCTCCGGAGCAAATCGTTTGCCATGGACTTGATGGATTATGGTCATAAATGCTTGTCGTTCGGCTGTTGACGCCTGGGTCATTGAGTGTCATGTTAGTTGACCTGTCAGGCAAACGTGTGCTGTTGGCTTAGTCACCTAAATTGATGATATTGTTGTTTGCATAGCTTTAACTTTGACTTTTGGCTACGCTGTCACTTGCGAAATGCTCTCTAGGGAATTTGGCTATATAACCAATATACACATGAGCAGTATGTCTGTAAAAAAAAAAACTTTGGATACTCAATATTTTATTTTTTTACAACGAAGGTACAAGGTGACGAAAAGTTTATTGCGAAACGAAGGCGGCCAGCTAAGAGTAGTAAGTCGCAACTCGACGGTCAAGTTACAAATATGAAGCTTACCTCTCAATACTAATCGCTAGCTTTTCTTTTACAGCAAAACAATTCTATAATTTTCGAGATACAGACTAGCAAAAAAAAACAAGAACAGCTAATTCAAAATGCGTATCGGTTTAGTTCTTGTATCATATTGGCTTCGATTCCGATCTGGTTTAATTCTTGTATCCTACTGGCTTCGATTCCGATTTGGTTTAGCTTCCGCTCCAGGTTAAAATGAAATAGTATAGTATTTAGGTTCGTTACCATTCCGGGTGTATGCTTTTGTTTTCGGTTTGTTCCGGTTTAGTTTCTTCCGGTATTGATCTTGCTACATTATCGGTCGCGTTTTCGTATGAGTTTCGTTTCGGTTTTATTCCGGTATAGTTTTTGGTTCCTTTCATTTTTATTACTTCCACTTGGACTCAATTTATTTTGTTTTGGCTCTGAGTCGGCTAAGTTTCTATTGATTTTCCACATGGATTTCGTTCCGTTTTACTTACGGTCTCATTTCGAAAGCCGTTTTCTTCCAATTCCTTCTTCAAGTATAGGTTCAGTTTCAGTCTTGCTCGCATCTCGGTTTCGATTCTATTTTGCTTTCGTTTTTATTTCGTGTTCCGGTTTTATTTCTGTTTCTGTCGAGTTTATTTTCGACCTAATTTTAATTTCATTCTGGCTCAGTTTTGTTCTAAGTCAGGTCTAGTCTCGATTTCGTTCCAGTTTTAGTTTCCTTTCAAATTAGTTTTTTATGGTTTAGGTGTCGGTCCCTCTTCGCCTTCGTTTAGGTGTCTAAGTCTATTTCGAGGTTTGGGTTCATCCAGATTGCAGTCTTCAGTCGGTTTCTTTCTTTATCCAGCCTTTTTCCTGTGTTGGTTCCATTCGGTGGTATATTTCCAATCAATTTTATATTTTTTCTGCTTCGGCTTCATTCTTGTTTCAGTCGCAGACTCGTTTCGGTTTTGGGTGGTTTCGGTTTCCGGGCTTTTCCGTTTCAATTTCAGTATCGTTTCCGTATAGACTTCATTCCAGGGAAAATTGTTTTTTCTTTTTCGTATCCTTGTCGGAAATTGCGCATAATTTTTAATATTTATTATTCTTCTAATAGAAGCCTATGGTTGGGTTCTAAGGGTTCAAGTTTCCAGATCAAGGCTTCGAATAGATTTATTATTGGAATCTTTTGTTAAGAAGATAGATTTTTGCAATCCTGCAGCAACTTTGGAAAATGGAGACATAGACCTTTTATAAAAGAATTTTTTTTGACAAACTCTGGACTGCTGAGAGCGGGTTCTGAAATATTTCGTTTGATTACCGAGCTATACTTAGTATATTACAGCGTCTCCCGTTTATTTGCATCAAACATCAGTTATTATAGGGGAGATAGCAATCTATCTTAGGGTGTCTTTACCGTAGCTACCCAGGTCCCTAACCTACCTATAAGAACTGGAAATAGTCAATGAAATTTGGTATTAAGCTTCTTACAATGCAATTTCTATAGGGGGCAGGCCCTCAAAACTGAATTCATACCTCTGGTTTAGTGTTGTGGAATGTCGCAGATTTGTCCTCATAAATAAAAGAAACCCTTCTTCAGTTTGAAAATGTTTGTATTGTCCTTGATATCATTTATGGATGCTAAAGATATTCGCGTCATTATAAACTCAAGGCTGGATGTCTGCTTACATATTTTCCTAAATCATTAAACCAATTTGACATAAACAATGTGCAATATGATTCTTCAGACTGTCTATTATTTGTGTGTTCGCTTTACCATACACATTTACATACTAACACGCACATCGTGTTCTAGTATACGAGTTCAATGCGCAAATACATCCGCTGCAAGTTATTGAAGAAAAAAAGAAATGTATCAGAAAACTGCATCGAACACTCATCACACCCACCGGATGCCATAAACAAGTGTTTAACTATTTTTTGTTTTTATGTTATGGGAGATATGCATGTTCTGCAGTGTCACGACAGATATCGAAGCTAGCCGCCGGGTTTGACACCAATGGTCTGCGAAATTATCTGTAACATACAATGCATCACAAAACATTTACAAATGCAACTTAATTAAAACAACAATCAAAACTTAAAACGAACGATACATAAATATTATACATTTATTTTTCAAAGGATTCTGATGTGTATCTTATACATTCAAGTCAGGGATGGACTTAAAATTTATCGACCACTGCCGACAATAGTATATGCAGGACCCCAACGATATGGAGTATTTTGAAAAAAAAAATTATTTAATATTTGGTGCTCCTCCAAGCCTTCTAATTTTTCCTACGAATTGGCATAACCTACATCTTTCATTGACAAAAATATTAATGTGACAAAATTATAACATATTTATTTCTAATTTTAATTACATAACCACAAGTCGGCGGCTGAATGGAAGATCATTATCAGAATTTGTATTCTATTTCGAAATTTATTTGAGGAACGCCCTCTCTCTCTCTATGGCGCGATATACAACAGGTATATCATCATAAACCTCCTAAGAGATGAGGATGTAGAGATGAGGAACGCCCTACCTCAGCGGAAAATGTATAGGGCATTTTTGAAAACCATTCCGAGATAGGGCCCTCTTGAGACAAATTTTAAGGAAGACTTTTTTGCATAATATTTTGAAATAGGACGATGGCTTCAAATAATAAATTCCAGAATAATGTGCATAAACAGAACTAAGCGTTACTATTTCACAAGCATTTGTAACCTCTTTTAAATGATTTTTTTTTTTGAGAAAATTAAAAGATGTACCAATTGGTAAAAATCTTTTCAAATCTCGATATCTACAACGTGCCACCAACGAAAGAGGAAAATACCCGCAAATTTCCATTGTTTCATCAATTCATAAAATTGACAGCAAAATCAACGCAGCATTTTTATTTTTGTGATAATAATCATCATCAGTTCCCCTCAAACTTCTCGGCTCATTCATAATTTAAGAGTCTGAAATGAGTCCCAAATATGTGGGAAATGTGAGCCACAGAAATATGATCATATATGTAGGTGTACTTTATGACTAATAGCCGCATTAGTCTAGACTTAGACTTAACTTGACTTAAAAACCTTAAATCTAACATATGAGCAGCACTTGTACGTAGTTACTCAGAAAATGACTTAACTTAGAAACTTGGAAAACTACGGATTTTTGATTTGCAAGTTAAGTTTCTAAGTTCAAAGAGAGCCGTGAGAGAACTGTGCTAAGATATAACTTTTTTCAATATTTTTGTTAAAATTCCTTCATATATTGTATAGACTAATAAATTTTTGGATGAATGAAATTCATATGGCAATTAGAAAGCAATACGTCAGAAAAAAGTTTCAAAAAAGATGACATATTTTTGAAATAATTTTTTTAAATTTTGCTTAAGCTAAAATGTATGGTGAGCAGTTCATATCCCTCATAAAACCGGATAGGGTATTGTACGACAAATATTTCAATGGATACAAAATCCCTGGAAATCTTGCACGCTTTGTACATATTAATTAACTTTAAAAACACCGCGCACAATTTTTTTTTTTTTTTCGTGTTCATTTTTAAAATATCAATTGACAAATTTAGTTCAAAAATGTCACAAAACAAAAAAAAAAGAAACAAATTAAATGACACGTTGAATAATTGGCTCTCAGTTCTTTTGTAATGCGGCCATAAGGTGTGATCGAACCAAGTATATTAAACAAAGTAGTAGTGAACTTGACAGTTCTCTCTTTTCTATAGGAATTCTAACGTCAATTAAAAACAAATATTAACCCTTTTTGCTTAATAATTTTGTAACGGCGGCCGCCGTGGTGTGAAGGTAGTGTTGCCGGCCTACCACACCGAAGGTCCATGGTTCGAGCCCTGGTACAGGTAACATCAAAAGTGATTTGAAAAAGGTTTTCAAAACGGGGTCGCCCCTCGGCAGTGGTTTGGCAAACTCTCCGAGTGTATTTCTGCCATGGCAGGCTTCTCAGCAAAAATTCGTCTCCTTTGTAGATGCCGTTCGGAGTCGGCAAAAAACTGTAGGTCCCACCAATTTGTAAGGAAAATTCAAATCGGCACACCACAAATTGGAAGAGAAGCTTGGCGCAAAAATCTCTTAGAAGGCTTATGATGATATACCTGTTGTATATCGCAACATAGAGATAGAGATAGATAGAGTTCGCCCAGTGGTTGAAATTCAACCAATAAACTTTATTTTATTTTATTTTTTTTGCTGTAGGTATGTTTTATCCGCCTTTTTTTCTTCCTTTCTACGTCGTTCCTTTCCTCTAACATATTTTTATTTTCCTTGATTTCTTTTTTTACTCTCTTATTTTATTTTTTACTTTCCTCAAACTTCTTTTCCTTTCCCTTCCCTTCCTTTTATTTTCTTTCTTTCCCCTTCGTTTTCTTACCTTTCCTTTAATTCCCTTTCCCTTTCCTTCCTTTCATTTCCTTACCATTCCTTTCTTTCCTTTAATTTTCCTTCCTTTCCTATCCTTTCCATTCCCTTCCCTTCCTTTCCTTTCCTTTCCTTTTCCTTTTCTTTCCTTTAATTTTCCTTCCGTTCAATTCTTTTCCTTTCCTCTATTTTCCTTTAATTTTCTTCGGTGTTTAATACTCTTTATGAGTAATCATTTATTTTATTTTTGTAAACCCTGTTTGTAGGTATCAGCAATGAATTTTACATATTTGCTCATATCTTACCTTGCTTGTTTAATGTATCCAACAAAGCAACTTTTCGTGCTCTCAGGAGAGCAGCTGACACTGGGAATCGTAGCCAGTAATCAATACAATAACAACAACTAAAGCAAAAATTCATGACACAACAGAGTATCTATAGTGCGAATACTTATTTTTCATTGGTCCACTACCAACTTTTCGCACTCACAGTGAGAGCCGACCGAATAACACAAAAACGTGCATGGCAAGTCTACTCACACTACTACGGCTCTTAATTTTTTCCTACAAAGCAACTCCTCGGCCATGCTCACGATTCAGCTTAGTACACAAAAAGCAAGTACACACACACACAGCGTGTCTATAGTGTGAATAAGTGAATGTGTGGTGGTGTGACTTTTATGTTAAATTTTTTATATTAAAATGATTTTAAAAATTTTTTTTATTTGTGGATAAAAGTACACCTCAAAATTTCCTATCTATACATATATAATTTGTATACCTTAGAATTATAGTTTAGCAGAAAACGGTTCTACATTGCATTCATCTTTTCTATTTATATATAAGATATATTTAGCGCGTGCGTCGCTTTTTTTCGAAGTGAATAATTGAAAAAATAAAAATGAAGAGATGCAAAAACAGTTACGCGTTGTGCTGTTTTGCGCAGCAGTTCAGGATCCAGCAGTTGTTCGGTGCTTCAAGGAACCTGATTGTGCTGAAAGACGTCGACGGTGGGAACTAAGTTGTATATGCGAGTTACACTTTAAATAAAGTGATTTTATTCACTGCCCAACTCAAAGAAATGCTTTTAAGAAGGCACGTTTGTTTCCTGGTGCGGTACCTACATCATTCCAGCCGCAAACGACTGAAGGTCAAAACCCGTTTTTCAATGAGCAACCGTTGCATACTAATGTAGACGCGCAGACGCCGACAGAGTAAGCACAGAACATTTGGTAATTGTTTACGACCGCCACCGAGTGGTAAAACACGTACAAATATGTCGGGATGGGTATGAAGAGCTGGATGTTGGACCGGTTAAGGGTTATTTTTTTAAATCGCAATTTTTAAATGCCGAATATTTCTTAGAATTAAGCATTCAAACAAAAGATTAAGTATGCAAAATTTAAACAAATGGCAAAGGCCATTATATAAATAAAGTTGTTTCAATTACTCACGCCGATAAAAAACTCTATGAGAAAACAAGTGCTTATCTACCAAATCTTGTCATAATGCTAAGGTCCTTAAAGAGATAGATCCCAAAGCAGCACTTGGTCGAAAAAGTGACTCCGTTAGATTTCTAGGTTGGAGCTTCTTAGGTTGTAACGCTGGTTCTCAAATAGACGAAAGCTCACAGATTTTGCGATTTCAGCAAATCCGATTTAATGTTTTAATAAAAAAAATTCTGGGACCCAAATATTGTGTTCGGGCATTAAAGTGTTAATCCGCTTGTTTATATTTTTTTGAAGTAAGTAAGTAAGTAAGAATTCCTACAAAAACAAAATATTTCAGTTGTCAATTCTACCTTGCTTAATTTGCCTTGGATCGAACTAAAGAGCCACTCGCTCATTTAACAAAGCAGCTTTGGAACAAATATTCATATTTTGTTTTAGAAAATTTTTTATTTGAATAAAAATTTAATTACATCTGTTCCTGATTCGCACTGTTCTGGGCTTCGTTTATATTATTCTTGCTGGCCTCTAAAAATGCTTCTTCCTTTGCGAGTCCAAAAAGAGCCGATTATGAAAACAAAAGGTGTCATATATGACTCTTATTAAAGCTCATATGATATATAAAATTAGGCTCATATCGTACGACCATCGCATGAAGGGAAATATGCTCATTTCGGACTCACAAATGAGCTCATAAAGAGCGTAAACGCTCCTATTTACGATTATTTTCGAACTCATTTATGACTCCGATGGTTTCTCTCTCTTTATGGCGCGATATACAACAGGTATATCATCATAAACCTCCTAAGAGATTTTTGCGCCAAGCTTCTCTTCCAATTTGTGGTGTGCCGATTTGAATTTTCCCTACAAATTGGTGGGACCTACAGTTTTTTGCCGACTCCGAACGGCATCTACAAAGGAGACGAATTTTTGCTGAGAAGCCTGTCATGGCAGAAATACACTCGGAGAGTTTGCCAAACCACTGCCGAGGGGCGACCCCGTTTTGAAAAACTTTTTTCAAATCACTTTTGATGTTACCTGTACCAGGGCTCGAACCATGGACCTTCGGTGTGGTAGGCCGGCAACACTACCTCCACACCACGGCGGCCTCCGATGGTTTGCTGGGTTTTTATAATATTGACATGCTTGCTGCGTAACATCGGCATTGAAATATATTTGTTCAGGTGAAGAGTGTCGCAATTTCAGCAACAAGTCTTTATAGGTGCATTAAATGGCCTTTCTTTAGCATGATATAGTTAGTTGAGATTGACTTATGTGTAACAAAAATTTTCGCAAAACCTGAATTAGACAGAGTCTTGATTATTAAGGGGTTGTTTTTCGGGACTTTTTGCGAATAATTCTGGCCTTTTTGGAATCATTTCGGGATTTTTTACTTAACTTTTTCAGGACCAGTTCTACACTTTTTCAGGATAGTAGCTTTCTTAGCTTTTTGGGATCATTTCGTAACCTTGTCTAAGTCTTTGCTTAAGACCAAATATAGTAACAAATCCGAAATTCACTGATGTCAGAAGGTTTCTCTTGAATTTTAGTTTTAGATTCAGATAGATTGTTTCGAGCCTTATTAATTATTATATTTTGAAGATCCTGTAAACTTTCCACTCAGCAGTTATACAGAATCAAACAAAGCTCCCGAAGTACTGTCGTAAGAGGCGACTAAAGCCCACATCGGCTCCATGAATGGATGCGCCTATTAAGCAGTGCAAAGTACTGCTCCTACAACAACAACAACATCAAAAAATTCATAGATTGAGTTTAGGATATAAGAAATGCTTGAATTCCATCAATGATCTATGATTTGTGTTTAAAAGCCGAAATACTACTTTTGTGAGAGCCTTTAAAATGGCACAACAAGTTCTTGTTCGAAGATTTTTACTTTTTTCAGTTGAAAACTATTTTTAAAATAGACTTCATATAAATATAAATTCAGAAAAACATAACTATTATCATAATCATTATATCTCCGAAACTAGTTGAGATATAGCACTTAATCACATCGCTTATTCTAGCAAGTTTCGTTTGATACCCATATTATAACAACACACTTTGGATCCCCCTGGTCCACATTTTGGTAAATAACTCCGAAACCGGGCAAGCTATCGAAATAAGCCATATCTTAAATATAAAGATAGGCGTCTAGACAGACAGGCAAGAATTCTAAAAACTGTTTGATTGGATTATGTTGACTTAATAATGATCCTTCCTGTCAATTTTTTTTTTAATATCTACAATATACAGACCTGTTAAGTTTATTATATACTAGAAAACCCGGCCATGGTTCGCTGCGTCTCTGAACTTTTAATAGACTGACTAAGTCAGACTATCTGCTATCTGTATTACAATTGATTTATATGTAGAGGTTATCTCCATTGGTCGATCTATGTCTGTACATTGCAGATATTCAAAAAAAAGTATAAGAGGAATCATTACTAAATCAATTGAATCAAATTCAACAGTTTTTTAGAGCTTTTGTCTGTCACTCACAAACCGCTGAATATAATTGAATGAACTTTTACCGTTGCATTACTAGACTCGTATCTTCATAGCTTAGATATCGCTTATTCCGATAGCTCGACAGATTCGGAGTTATTGACCAAATTGTGGACCAGGGTGATCCAAGGAGTGTTATTATAATATGGGTATCAAACGAAAGGTGCTAAAAAGTGCTAGAATAAGCGATGTGATTAAGTTCCATATCTCAACTAGTTTCGGAGATATAATGATGAAAGTCACACTCAGTCTTTTAAAAGTTCTGAGAAGCAGAGAAGCACGGCCGAGGTTTCTAGTTAAAATAAAAACCTTTTCATCGTCGATCCCTGCTTCAATATTAGACTTTTGGGCTGAGTAAGAGTTCATTTGTTTGTATTTTTAACAAAAGCTATAACTTCAACACTTTAATACTCATTGTTTGTATTGCAAATGTTGCCTTCGTTAGTGTTGTTGTTGTTGTTATTATTATTGTTTTTGGGTGTTAGGTGTCTGCTGCTTCTGTTGGTTTATTTATCATATCCATAAACCGAGTTGGCGCTGAATTGTGAGCTCAAGAAAGCACAGGCATATGGACGTATAAGGTTTAAAAGCAGCGCCAAAACCCAGCATAAAATTCTATAAGGCATCTATTTGCCCCCACTTCATTTCAAATCTAACTTAATTCGAAATATGTTGAAACGTTAATGCAATGAAAATGTTTTCTAGAACACCTATATCGACTGCTGGGTTGAAGGCCGTACTACTTTGAAATATTTTTTGAAAACGCCCTATCTAAACGAAAATTCAATACATTTACAGCTAAAGGTAAAGCTTCCATCAAACAAATTCTGAAGTAGGGTTATTTTAAATAAAGAAAGAGAGGCGTTCTTCAAAAATATTTTATAAAACGCTGATCCTAAAGACCTAAATTTATCTATATATGTCAATTAAACAGCTTTAATTGTAATTTAATTTTAAATTTTATTTTTTTTTTGAAACAGTACACATTCTTTTTGAATAAGCTGCTCTATAAAAATTGATACTTCTCCACTTTGGGCTCCTTATCACTTAAAAGTGTGCCATGCAAGCCAAGAGTATTATGATGTCTATTTCGAAACCATTAAACCATCCTAAGCATTAGAGAATGTCCTAAAAGGAATCGATTTTGGGCTAGCTAAAACTGCAAAAAAGCTCTTACAAATAGTTTGGAAATCGGAAATATTCCGTGCAATTTCTTGCTGGGATATGAAATATGTTAAACTAAATAAAGAACTAGAATATTCGTCCAAATACCTACATACAAGTGATACCACAACTTATTTTGGACGTCTGAAATTTCATCTAAAAAAATATTTAAAAAACTTATTTCAAATAACAAAACGCCAACAAAAATACAACAAGCAAACGAAGCTTCAGCAAACTTCAGGTGGTACAATAGAACACAACGATATCATCCAGCATTTAAATGCAGAGCTTGTTTTATGAATATCAACAATTGCTACTGCAGCAAAGCAGAACAAGTAAAGCGGAGAGGAGAAAAAACCCAAAAAACAAATAACTGCAAATGAAACTGCGACAACCGAAACCGCTGTTAAATATGAGACGTGACATAGACGCGGCGCACGAAAGCCAAAGACTGAAGATGAAGACAAAAATTTCAGAGCTTTGTTAGCAAAGTTGATGAGGATAAGAAGAATTTTGCGATGACGCTACTCGCTGACGTTGGTACTAAAAGTGGTATAACCATAACAATGGCTTACAATTGCAATTAATGTTAAAGTAGATGATTTTGATGAGAGCTTAATTGCGCTGTTTTGTATTGTTCTTCAAAAAAAAATGTTGAATTCGTTTGTGTTGACGTTGGGTGTCTGCTTTACTTCTTAATGTTTTGTGTGATTTTTAAACGAAAAAACGCTGACGTTAGGAAAGCACGCAGAACTGACAAGCCAACAAGCAGCTAGAGGACAAGCTGCCCTGTATAGAGATAGAAAAGTATGAGTAAGGTAAGAAAAGGGCGTCTTCGACTGTGCCGAAAACTTTATTCCTTTAATGAATACGCCTCATGGCTTTAAGTGTCCGATCCTTACTGACCTTTAGTACAAACTCTGCAAAACTGTTAATTTAAAGAAACATAGTCCAAACCCCATTTATCGGAACAATCGATTGTATGGGAGCTATGCGTTGTATTGGTCTGTTCATGCCAATTCCGACAAATGATTAATACTTTAGAAAATGGCTGCCTCTTACCAAATTTCATAGAGATAACTCTAAAACTGAGGGACTATTTTGCGTTCAAACAGACAGATGGACGGACAGACGGGCTTGGCTAAATCAACCCAGCTCATCGCCCTGATCATTTCGATATACTTATTGGTGGGCTTATCTCTTCTTCTTCTCATACTTACAAGCACCGGGCAAAAGTTATAATACCATTTCATGTTCATGAAAGGTATAAAAAATGTTATAATTGAAAACAAGGTTTAAAGCGTGGTACATATCTCAGTTTCGTACTCAAAATGTACAGAAAAGTTTTGGATTCTGTTGAAGCGACATAAGCTGTATTTATTTCTTTCGTTTATTTCATTTGCATTGCATGCTGTTGTAATTCGCAACCATCTCATGTATTATTCCAAAGATATAATTTATGTTTTGCAATCCGAAATCGGGGGTTTTTCACAGCAAAGATGGGCAGGCCAATCTCGCGCTTATACCTAAGAGCCACAAGTGTTCGCCTCGACTTAATACATGCATAGTGTAACAGGTGCCCCGCACCTTCCATTTTATGTAGAACAAATAATTTATAAAACTTTTAAGCAAGACGGTCGTCTAGAGCCTAAGCCAAACGAATCATGTTGTTACATTTTAAATTCAAATCTCCTTTGTTCGAAGTTTTAAATATCAAAGTAAAGTGCCGGAGTGATTGCAGTGCAGGGCCCCTAGATATATATAAATTCCAGTGTGAGAGTTTAAGTATTTTCGTGACCATAACGAGTAGGGTTTTGGTATATTTTGTACTTTGTCTTTGAAATTTCTAAAAACTTCTCTTTCTTTACCTATATTTATCTCTTTCTTTAACTCTAAATTATCTTTGTCTCTATGTTCTGTCTACCGGTTGGCTGACGTGTTATTTTTGCTGTAACCCTGGAAATACTTGATGTAGATTATTCCGAAATTTATCCGATTATCCATTAAGCCGTCTGTTGTCAAATTGAGTTAAATGGTGGTGTTTGTAAATCCTTCCTGAATTTACAGAGCAAAGTAACGCCACTATAAGCCTGCCAGATACTGTTCAGAGTCGGCATAAAACATTTAGGCGTTACGAAGAGACCATGGTTGTTTGGCAATGCTTGAACTGACTGAAATGTCAGGATATCGTTGCAGTATGTCTCAAGAAAGATGTGAGGCCTAATCCTCAAGAAAAATGTGAGGCCTAGTCCATCAATTTATCAAAGTAAAAGTCAATTTTTTAGAAGACTATCCAGAATAACGTTGGGCTAACATGACTCAGTCTAGTCTTCCTCGGGAGGAGGCAGTTCTCTTCAGCTTTTTTAGAAAGTTAGCGGTCAATTAAGGTAAAATCTGGTAGATCTGTCTATCAACTCGGTGTGAAGGTCATTTAAAACCGGCGTGTGCTTAAGCAGATCAAACGGCTGGATAATGTAGTGTCGGAGCTCATCATAATGCTTACGGAGATGCTTTCTTATGTCTGCAGATTCCGTATCTCCATCCAATAGGTGTAGCTTTGGGTGACTGGTTTTATGCCAGTTCAGTTAAAACTGTCTGCTCAACAGACCCGCGTGCTCACGAACATTGAGCATTTTAGTCTATTGATGGAAGCGTTAGCAATATTGGGTGACTATATCGGCGCAGCTTAATCTATAACCGCTTGGACAATAGTCTTATATGTAGCAAGCAATGTTCGTTTATCCTTTCCCAAGTGCTGCCGGCAAGTGACTCGGGCATCTTGTTACGACTCCGTACCTTTCAGTATATTGCGGTGGCCTGATTAACAAAGGTGAAGCCATTGTCAAATGTCACACCCACTACTATAGGATTGTTGATAGTAGGTAGATTTACTCCATCTACGGGGACGTTTAAATCATGCTTCATCTGCGTATTCCACGTCATAAATCACGTCGTAAAGAGAGTCGGAGATAGGGTCAGATTTGGCTCGTTGACGGAGCTAGAAAGGTCTCGGAGTTAACAATTGATCTTAGTACAGAGTTCGTCAATGGAAGGGCGCTTTCCCGGAGCCATAATCGTACAGTCGTCAGCGTAGGAGACAATTTAGAAATTAGAAATTAAACAGAATGTCTAATCCTTCCAGCTTTAGATAAAGTGTTCCTGAATTTTCTAACGCCTGCCGACCGTTGAGGTAGTTAGTGGGCTACCGTTTTAGGCCCGCCGGGAGCGGTTACTTTTCCAGGTCTTGCAGGAGTGAGTGGTTGGTGTTATCAGAAGCTTTTGAACCAGGTCCCTCCAGCTCAAGGTGCTTGAACGTCTTCACTCAAAAGCAAAACTAAAACGTAATGGAATTGTGGTCTCATTAAGCTACAACTTTCATTGGTAATGACAATCCAGGGCCATGGAAAAATCACATTTGAGTGAAATTAAAAATTTGGTTTCACTATCATTAAAACTTGAGGAGTCTTTACCATATTATATTCATCCTGCACGTATCTGTAAGTGTCACACCAATGAAAAATGCAAATGTTGAATGCCGAAGGCTGTAACTAGAACCAAAGCAAATGTAAAGATTAACCAAAGTCAAATCCTATCGACAGTCGAAGCAAACAAATCGACTTTCGTATAAGTGATGGTGTGGCAACGAAAGGTTTACAAGCAATAAAAGATAATTAATCAGAATGGCGAAGATGTGCGAAAAGCTGGAGAAATTTCTTTGCGAAGAAGAGTAGTAGAGGAGTGGCGTTTCGTGTGGCAGCAAATAAATAACAAGCGATAGGTCGACCGCTTTCCGATAAATACAAAAGCTGTTGGCCGAATGCTCATTTCAAAGGGTGTGTGGGCTTATATTTGCCCATTTTGAATTCTGCTGAAGTTTGACATTACTCAGGCTATTTGCTTAGCATTAGTGTTGGCTGCAAGTCTCATGACGCATGCAATTCTAAAAATACATTTCTTGGGATGGCAATGAAGGAACATTATTTATTTTTATTTGCACATTTTTAGGGTCATGAATGTATGGTTTGACAAAATTTTGGGCAATTGTGTGTGCTAGCAGAGAAAAAATCATGCATTAAATTTTTGTGTAGTTTTGAAGCTGCAAATCGGGTTTGTTAAAAAGCACTATTTTCGTATTCAATAAAAATGCCTCAGTTCATCTCAGCGTTGGTACATCAACTGTGGCACATTTTGATAATAAGCTAATAGATACATAGCATATAAGAATTTACTCAGAAATGTGTGCTACAATGGCAGGGGCGTGGCCAAGATTTTTTATCAAGGGAGTCAGTTACTCTATTTGTTTTTTTTTTTTTTAATTCAAATATTTCGTTTTTACTTTCAGTTTTAACTTACATTTTAATTTTAAATTTAAATAAAATCTTTATTTTTATTTCAATTAAATTAAATTTTAATTTTAATTTGACTTTTAACTTTAGTTTTAATTTATAATTTTATTTTAATTTTAATTTTAAGGTTAGTTTGAGTTTTAACTCTTATGTTAACTAAAATTTTTATTTTTATTGTTATTTCAATTGTATTAAATTTTAATTTTAATTTGGGTTTTAATTTTAATTTTAAATTTAATTTAAATTTAAATTTTAGTTTTAGTTTTAGTTTTAGTTTTTATTTTAATTCTAATTTTAATTTTAATTTTAATTTTAATTTTAATTTTAATTTTAATTTTAATTTTAATTTTAATTTTAATTTTAATTTTTATTTTTCTTTTAATTTTAATTTTTCTTGTAAACTTAATTTTTATCTTAATACGTAATTTATAAACTTTAAAAAATTGTGATGTTAGTGTTAATGTTAGTTCAAATTTTTATTTTTATTTCAATTAAATAAAATTTTTATTTTAATTTTTATATTAGTTTAAATTTTAATTTTTATGTTAATTAAAATTTTTATTTTTATTGTTATTTCAATTGCAATTTTCAATTTTAATGTTAATTTTTATTTTTAATTTTGATTTTTCTTTTAATTTTAACTTTAATCTTAATTTGTGAATTTTTTTACTTTAATTTTGATATTAGTTTTTAATTTTAGTTTTTATATATTTTTG
Source organism: Merzomyia westermanni (assembly GCA_949987695.1). NCBI lineage: Eukaryota > Metazoa > Arthropoda > Insecta > Diptera > Tephritidae > Merzomyia > Merzomyia westermanni. The sequence goes on along the minus strand of OX465289.1, from coordinate 8,969,460 downwards.
TAAGTTTAACGAGCTTAAGACCTGTTGATAGCAATTCCTAGTTAATTATTACTATTTTTGATCATTATGTTATGTTAATTATAATTTTTATTTTTATTGCAAATAAATTAAATTTTTATTTTAATTTTAATGTTAGCTTTAATTTTAATGTTAATTTAAATTTTAGGTTTAATTTTAAATTTAATTACTATTTTTATTTTATTTTAATTTTAGTTTCAAGTTTGATTTTTTTAATTTTAATTTAAAATTTTATTCTAATTTCAATTTTAAATTTCATTTTAATTTTGATGTTAATTTTAATGTTAATTTTAATTTCAATCTTAATTTTAATTATAATGTTAATTTTAATTTTAATTTTGATGTTAGTTTTAAGTTTTAATTTTCATTTTAATTTTTATTTTAAGTTTAATTTCAATGTTAATTTTGATTTTAATTTTAAATTTTATTTTAATTTTGATGTTAATTTTAATGTTAATTTTAATTTTAATTAATTTTAATTTAAATTTTGGTTTTAATTTTAATTTAAGTTTTAATCTTGATTTTAATTATGATTTTAATTTTAATTTTGATGTTAATTTTTATTATAATCTCAATTTCAATTTGTACTTAAGTTTTTAATTTTAATTTTAGTTTTAACTTTAATTTTAATGTTAGTTTCTTTCTTTCTTTTTCTCCCTCTGCCTCTCTCTTTACGCTTCAATTAAAAATTTTGTGTTTTCATCGTCTTGTGCGGCACTTCACTTCGTGCTTCTTCTGTTCAAATGTTTTTGGCTTATGCCACAGCCATCTTTTTATCTTCCATCTTGTTCTTGTCATCATTTTGAATGCTACAAAGGTTGGGCATCATAAACGTTTTATTAGTTCTTTTATCTTTCATTTAGGCAAGCAACATATTGTCAATGTCCATAAGTAGCCTTTGCCATATTGGCGGCTGTAAGCTTAGTCTCTCTGTGGTCAGCCTCGTACATCCACAATGGCATGCCTCCCTACCTGTGGCGCATATCTAAGCGAGTAACACGTTTTGGCATGCTTTTAAGTAATAATTCATGGATTAACGCCATTTAATGCCATGTGACTCTTTCATGTGATACTCGCCCTCTTTTATTTTGTCTCAAATGTGTTTTTATATTTTTTTTTTTTGCAAGTCTCTTTTGCTTAGCCCGTTTTATGGCACATTGAAAATGCTGTTGAATTTAGCTACTTATGCTTTTCGAAGGTACGTTTTTTTATGTTTTTATAATATTTTTTCCTTCGTCTTTCCCAATGGTTTTTTATACTTTTTATGACCAACATAAATCCACGCCGTTTGCTTCAATTCTTTCTTACTTGAGCACATTAGCAACATTCCAACAAAGTGACTAATATGTGTTAATTTAGCAGGATTTGTCTTTTGAAATCTTTCGCAAGATATGGCAAAAATAAAATCAAAAATAAGAATGTCAAAAACAACGACTTTGCCTACCCTAAAATATTTGATTTTATAGCTGGTTTCTCTTAATGCAGCACTAAATCAAACTTTTAAAGCTCAAAAAAGGAATTCTAAAAAAACTTGAGTGTTTCTTTGCTGGACAAAACTGTGTGGGTTTTACTGAGCAATTAAAGCCGAAATTCATTTGGTGGTTCTTTCTATATTTTGAAAACTCATTTATTTTAACTTTGAATTTTGATACTTATTCAGAGCATGTCAAGTGTCCTTGTACCTTGAAAATGTTTGAGGTATTTTTTTGACCAATTTTTTTGGCACGTGCTCTCAGATATATTTCAGACTTTCAGCTTTGCCGAAAAAAGTGTAGAGGTATAAAGATAAAGATATAAAAGAGTAGTGTAGATTATTGAAGAGAAAATAATTTAAAAATATTTAAGGGGGTATACGTTCTGGTGAAGCCGAATATTACTTGTATGTACCTCGAGTGGTATTGTGGCATCTTACGGCCATTTTAATAGCCCCCAGAGGGAAATATTTATTATTTACGGGAACACAGGTTTCACCGAACTGAACTATGTTCTCATTAGAGCTGAGGTGAAATTATAAAAATCTAACGTTGCTTGCATTCAATCCGATTTCTCTGCTTTACAATATACTGATAGGCATTTTGCTTATGAAGCTATGAAATATAAAAACGAAAACGGCTACCAAGGCGTACCAACGTCAACTAAACTCCCAGAATATTTCAATATCCCTGAAAATATAGAAACACACAATTGTTTAGTTTGTTAACGGCACAATAAAGGCCGAAAAGCAAACAAACTCTTACAAAATTCTTGAATTTTGAAAACTGGCTAACATAACCAGAGAAACCTTCCGTGTCATCCCACCCACTCCTTCTGTGAGGAGGGAGGTTAGCAAAGAGACATGTGAGAAATCACAATCAGGGATCAACCAACCAGTTGCTTTTAGTCACCTCTTATGACAGGCATGTCTTACCGCGGGTATATACTGAGCCCCTAGCCCGTTGGGGTTCATGGTAAGCATTTGCCGAAGGTGTGATTAGCATCATCTTCGTCTACATCTCTGTAAAAGTATGAGATGAAAAACGGACCACCAGCAAATTCAAGTTCATCAAAACTTGCACAAAAAGGTCACCAAGAGTCTATTTTAATTTAACTTTCACATGGCAAAAGTGCGCAACATGAGGCTCAAACTCTTTTCTTTGACAATTTTTATAATGTAAATTTTTTTTTTAAATTCTATCACACCACTTTTTCAATTAACTGCATTCCCTTTATGGTACTACTAGACTCATAACCATGCCAAGCCAAGTAAAAATGGAAACATTCAAAACCAGTGCTAACATTCTCAAACTGCAGCAATAAAAATGTCATAGCACGGCGGTCAAGGCGGCAAACGGAAGCAATAAAAAACTTAGACAGGAAGTGGAAAATTGTTGGCTTGTGCAAAAATTCAAAGTACTTAATACGATTTCCGATGGTTACGAGCAAATCAAAGAAGCAGGGCGATTTAGGAAGAAAATAAAAAAAATGGCACTCGAGTAGTGCAATCTGCTAAGTGAATGGAACTCATATGTGTGGGAGGATTCACAAAGAGTGGACGTGGGAGTAAATAATAAATAATAAAAGCAAAAAACTCTAAATTTATAATTAAAAAAGAAATATACGTATTTACTAAATTGAAAATTTCAAAACTTTTATTCAAATACGAAAGTTCGATTTAAAAGAAATGTTTAGGAACTTACAACTGAAAACTAAAAGCTAAAAACTAGAAATTTAAAACTATAAATTAAAAACTAAAAAATAAAACCTAAAAACTAAAAACGAAAAACCAAAAACTACAAAAAAAGCTTAAAGATAAAAACTGAAAAAAATTAAAACTAAAATCTAAAAAGTAAAAACTAAAAATTCAAACTAAAAATTACAAACTAAAAACTACAAATTAAAAGCCGAAAACTAAAAGCTAAAAACTAGAAACTAAAAATAAAAATTAAAAACTAATCAACAAAACAAAGGGGTCTGATGAGAAGCTGGGCACTTCGAAACATGTCATCCCATACCATCGCTGTGCATAACGTTGTAATTTTTCCTCTAATATCAATTAACAAAACAAAATAAATAAAAACCAGACTCTCGAAAATAAAATCTAAAACTAAAAACTCAACATTAAAAACTAAAAAATAAAAGCTTGAAGATAAAAACTGAAAAAAAATAAAACTAAAATCTAAAAACTAAAAATTAGAAACTAAAAATTAAAAACTAAAAACTACAAATTAAAAGCTGAAAACTAAAAACTAAAAACTAGAAACTAAAAATTAAAAAAATAAAAATTAAAAACTAAAAACTAGTCGACAAAACGAAATAAATAAAAACCAGACTCTGGAAAATAAAATCTAAAAACTAAAAACTAAAAGCTAAAAGCTAAAAGCTAAAAACTAAAAATTAGAAACTAAAAACTATGAACTAAAGACTCGAAATTTAGAACTATAAATTAAAAACTAAAAAGTATAACCTAAAAACAAAAAAAGGAAAAACTAAAAACTAATCAACAAAACAAAATAAATAAAAAGCAGACTCTCGAAAATAAAATCTAAAAAATAAAAACTAAAAATTAAAAACTAAAAAAGCTTATATTTATAAACTAAATACAAAAAACCAAAAACCAAAAAAATAAAAGCTTAAAGATCAAAACTGAAAAAATTTAAAACTAAAATCTAAAACTTAAAAACTAAAAACTATAAACTAAAAATTAAAAACTAAAAACTACCAATTAAAAGCTGAAAACTAAAAGCTAAAAACTAGAAACTAAAAATAAAAAAATTAAAATTAAAAACTAAAAACTAATCAACAAAACAAAATAATAAAAACCAGACTCTAGAAAATAAAATCTAAAAACTAAAAACTAAAAAATAAAAGCTTAAAGATAAGATCTGAAAAAAATCAAAACTAAAATCTAAAAATTAAAAACTAAAAACTGAAAACTAGAAACTAAAAACTAGAAACTAGCAACTTAAAACTAAAAACATAAAAAAAAGACCTAAAACTATAAAGTGCAAACGTGAAACTAGGAAATCAAAAAAAATCTTAACTCATACCTTAAGTTTAAGTAATAAAAATTTACAGCAAAAACTCAAAATTAGAGACATAAAGCAGCACAGAAAACACAAACTAAATATTTTAAAGTAATCGCGACAAGAAACGATCAATATTTCTTGTTATTAATTTGAAGTCATTCAACTTGCCTTTTATCTGCTAAGAAAATTGCTACAACACCAGCCATCTGCGCTCGCAGCTTAGTGAACCAAAAACGGAAATCCTCATTAAAGTCGTATAAACTTTCCTCAAAGTGGATTTGTGGGCAAACGATTCACGGAAGCTGATTGCATAAGCAAATCTAGTAAAACCTTGTGAATGCAGAGTGCTGTTGACCACCAAGGCGTATACGCAACGTGTGATCTTTGAGGCCGGAAGCGTTGGAATGGTAAAAATGGATGTAGTAAATGCCTTAACTGCAAATATAAGACCAAAAGAGAGGAAACAGCCAAGACATATGCGCCAATTTTGACTTCAAGAGCAGGCGGCAAATATTAAATTAAATTTGCGGGGATTAGCCGTTGTATTTATTTTTGTTTTGTTCATGGTGAGTAAAATTGTGAATTAATTAAATTACTCAAATATAACACCAACAAGTTCTTGAATTCATAGTAAATCAAATCAAACCAGTTTTCTTAATATAATTTAACAAATTGTTTTTTTTTTTTGTTTTTTTTTTTTTTTTTGTTGTGAATGAATCCATATCAATGTCAAAATTAATAAGTACTAACAACATAATTGACCGCATTTTCGTACTTCAACGCATGCCCTCATGACCCATTAAGGTGTGTCGTTAAAGGAAGCCTAACTAATTACTTTCCATTTCAATCTATTTTGTGGAAGAAAACCCTCGTCAAAGATGTTTTATGTCAACAATGTTTAGGTTCTAATTGTTTAAAGGGTAACTCAATATGTTCTTATATTTCCAAAAGCGTCTTGAGCTTCGATAATAAGCTTTTGCTGTTTCAGAGGTGAATAAATAAAAAACATATTTTCAGTTGAAGTAGGATATTTTTGAAATAGATTCTGAGTCAAACGTTCTTCAAATTTTTTTTTTTAAAGTTCAACAATTGAAGCCATTGGTCGGTTTAAGCAATTGCGTAAACTGTTTTGTAATAAATTCCAGATCTTTCAATATTTTTTTTTTAGTTTCTTTAGACTTAAATTTAATACGGTACTAAATACTTTTTAAATTTTATTTTATTTCCGGAAGCTTTTTAAAATCTTTTGCATTTTTCTCAAAATATTTTAGTCGATATAGAAATATATAAATTTACAAATTGTAATTTTTAACATAAACTTTTACTCATCGCAGTTAAGTTCTTCAGCTTGCACAATTTTCTCCAGCATCAAGTATTTCACGTATTCCTTCACTTAAACCCTGAAAATATTCACTTTTATTTCACAAATAATCTGAATAAATTTGTGTGTATCAAAAGGGTGTTGGAAATTCAACTGAGCTGAAAATCAAAGAAAGAGTTAGCGCAAGAAGAAGTCAAAGGTCATCACAGCAACTTGAAAGACACTTTCACATGCAGAGCACTTAAGGTTACACAAACACACAACAAATGCGAGTCACAAGAGAAGGCAGGAAAGCGAAAAGACGAAAAAGTATTGTGTGATAAGTATTAAGTTTTTGTATTTATATAAACACACATACAACATTTCGATACTCACAAATATACTCACTCTCAAATGTATTTGTATTCAAGCATGAATCATTTAACACTTAAGCGTAACCAAAAAAGCGAAAGGAAGGTAAATAAAGATGTAACGAAAGCGAAACTGTAACAGCAAAAATGAGAATATTTTTGAAGGAGGAGCAAAAGGGTGCTCAGAAATGATGGGTAAAGAGAAAACAAGCAAACATTTTTACATAAACGTAAAAATGGAAAATTGCTTGAATAGATATGTGCGCGTATGTTTATATTAAAGTCCGCGTTGGGCGTGCGCTTGTGGGTTACAAATGTGCACATTTCTATGCCCCCTCACACAGCGAAACGCATAAACAAGACATACGGACATGCATAATGTAGCAGCTAAAACATTATTTCTATGCAAATGAGGTTTTTTGTTTTTGTTCTTCGTTATTTCTGCCTAAGTTTTGCTTTTTTTTCTTACTTTCAATTGTAATCTTGGTCTACATCTCGTTAACACTATGGTGAATGCAAACGAGAAGATATCTCTTGAAGTCAAATGCGATTTAAAATAATGGCTAACAAATTATTATTTCAATATCAGTTCAAAATGAGAAATGTGGGAAAAAAGGTTCCGAATTTTACCTCATCAGTTTTGCAGACGATTTAAAAATTTTATATCAGGATGCAGTTTTAGTCTTTCAATCTATTTTGTGATTATTATTCTTCATTATCATCAACAGGAGTATAACTATATACTCTTCTTTTTTTTTATTCCTCTCTTCCTCTTCTTTTTCTTCTTTTTCTTTTTTCTTTTTTTTCTCCTCCTCCTTCACCTTCTTCTTCTTGTTTTCTTTGTTTCACTTTTCTTTCTATATTTTCTTATCCTCCTTTCCTTTTCCTTCTCCATTAGTTTTAATTCTTCTTCTTCTTACCTTTCCCTTTCTCGTTCTCCTTGCCTTTCTAATTTTCATTCCTTCTCTCTTTCTCCTTCCCGTATTCTCCCTTTCCCTCCCCTTTTTCTACTCCGTATCTTTCTTATCTTCAATTTCTTATTCTTCCTCTTTCTTTTCTTCTCCTTGTCTTTCTCTTTCCCCTTCCCCTTCTATTTCTTTTTCTTCTTCTCTTTTTTCGTCTCCCTCCATTTTCTCCAACTCCTTTTCGTTTTATCTGTCCTTCTACTCTTTCTTCTAATTTTCCATCCCTTTTCCCTTCTTTCTCGTCCTACTTTTTCTTCCTTTTTCCTTTTCTTTCTTAGTTTGCTTCTCCACATTTTTCTTCTCCATCTTCCCTCTCTATTTCTCATTCTTCCTCTCCTTCCCCCTACCGTATTCTCCTTTCTCGTCACCTCATAGGGTAGGACCCTTCCCATTTGTCTTTATTCTTCTGTTTTTATGATCTCTTTCTTTTAGTTTTCTTCTACCTCTTTCATAGATTATTTGTACTCTCCCCTCGGGGACATTCAGAACTGAGTTCAAGGTCCCCGTTTTTCTAAAAAGTCAAATCATCTAAAATAAAATCGATAAAAAATATTCAATTGAGTTTCCACTAAAACTTGAAATAACTCTTCGCCATTCCTTTTATTCCTCCATTTTAAGAGTATTCAAAGAATAACACTTTGTCTACAGGAAGTGGTTGTATTTGATGAAATTACACAATTTGCTGCTTCGCAGTTAGAATTCTAGCGCAAGTAGTTCAGTTACGGACGGTTAGAGGGCGCATGCAACGCAGGGCAAATCTCGCTTGCTCTCACTCAATCGAGGTTAGTTGTTATGCTCGAGGCGGACTGCGATTCGAGATGGCTAGCAGTTAGCCCAGCGGCATTTGGCGTAATGACAATGGTGGTGATGCAATTTGGAATGAGATAAATGGAACTTCGTTGAATTAGAGCACCAAAGCTTCAAGAATTGGTATTACAATTTGTTTTTGTATTAAGAATGCTGTGATAAAGATGATCTAATAAGAAGCTTTGGTGTCGTTAAAGTGTATGAAAGCGGAAAAGTTAAGTGTGACGATACTAACACTGAGCTTGCAATTAGGGGACCCTAAAGCGGAAAGAACTGGATCTGGACGCCATTTCTGCATGTTGTGATTACTTCAGGAGTCGACGAGGACAAAGTTCTGTGTAATGGAACTGTCGGAGCAGAGTGCGATCTTACGGCAATCCACAAAAGGGTGCGCAATGGCACAAAAGAAGACGGAGTTCTATCACCGCTCCTCTGGATTACGGTTGTAAACGAACTTTTGCTAAACCTGGAAAAATGGCACATCGCCGAAACCGGTTTGTCTCCAAACTAAAGTTGACAAGGGATAACGGAAAATCGTTATAATATACATCATCTTTGAACCCTGTCGGAAAATCGAAAAGTTACTGTAATCCATATAGATGCTCTCCAGGGTCAACTGGACACATATACTAGAACACCAGCAGTAGGGCCAAGGAAGGAAGTGAATATTATAGGTTGAGTTTTCTCTCAAGAACTTGGTGTAATCCCCAAGCTCAAGCCGACCGATTATAGTAGTTTCTGCCAAGCGCAAGTCGCGGCAATCATGGATTTATTTAATGAGGTGCTATCCAGCGCAACTACGATTAGGGAATGAAAATTTCACTCGTACTCGATGTTGGCTTGGGAATGCCCGAGCTGATGGTTAGCGCTGTGTTAACGTTACCTCTTGCAAGATAGTAGAATCCTTCTGGCACAAAGTATACTGCGGTAATCTGCTGAGCTCATTGAGTACCCCAAGGCAAAATCTACGCTGGTTGAGCTTATGTTATGCGAAAGGACAAAGAAGATTCGGCTCAGAAGGCTTTCCTATAGACAAGTGAATTCTGCAGCAGAGAAAAGCAGAGGCCTCCACTGAGATGGAAAAGTGCAGGTGGATTATGACTTAACCTCATAAGACTTAAAATATGCCTCCGATAGCATTACTGTTCACTTTGGCCACAATCCTCTAAAAATTCGTGGATGAATCAATTATTACGGTGGCCTTTTTCTCAAAGAGGTGGCACTTCTAAGCTAAACATTTTCGACTCGGATGCACTACTAAATAGCTTATCGGAATTTCAATATGTAATAAACTATTCCAAATCCGGCAAGAAACTTTGTAATGAAAAATAAAATGAAATTTAACACTTCACAAACTATTCGCATTACAAATTGCATTCGCGCCAAAGTAAACTGAGTAATAACGTTTAGGGTAACTACTTCAATAGATTTTCCACACGTTGGACGCACAAAAAACAAAACCCTTTGGGGGCATGAGCAGACAGCAAAAGCAGTCGACCGCAAAGAATTCCATCATGAAAAACGAGCCACGCGCATCAAACTGTTCAAACCCATTCAATGAACCATTCATTTCCCCATTTATTCAATCGCTCATTTAAAATTCAATCCAAGTAATGATTCTGCTGTACATTCTTACACGTGGCATGCCACGACACCACGATAGGACATGCCGACATTCAAGGACGAATTTCGATTGAATGAGTGCGAAGTATTGGCGGTGTGAGTGAACTTTAGGGTGGAGGTAAAGCAATGACCCACAACGAAGCTCAGCAGCTGTAGCAGCTATTTCTGTTTAGAATGAATGCTAAGGATATTAGAAATATATTATTCTAAGTGGAGTCATCACTTAAAGGTCGTTAAGCTGCGAAAAGTTTGGGACACTTTTTAACTTTTTTTTCGTTTACATTTGGCTGTTGCCGTTGCTGATATTTTTGTAGAAACTGAGCCGAAAATGCCGTGAAGGGCTGATAGGAAGGCTGATAAGAGGAAGCTGAAAATATTTAAAAAGAGGGATTCTTAACCTTTGACTGAGCTTATTTGGAAATGCACTTCTCTAAGCTTAATTTTTATTTTGAAATACATTTTACAAATTCTTAAGTTCAATTATTTATGCTGAAATTAATTTGACAGCTTCTGAAGTATAGTTGACTTTTCTGAAATAAATTTTACTTACTCCGAAGTTCAATTATTTATTTTGAAGTAAATCTTACAGTTTTTGAAGCACAATTGATTATTCTGATGTTCATTTTACATATTCTGAAGTTCAGTTATTTATTCTGAAATTAATTTTACAGTTTCTGAAGTACAGTTGAGTATTCTTAAATACATTTGGCATATTTCGAAATTCAATGCAATTCGTTTGACTATTCTGAAACTCAGTTTTCATATTATTGGTATCAATTGTTTATTCTCAAATAAATTTTACGGTTTCTGAAGTAAATTTTACTATTCTGTATTTCATGTATGAAGCCTGTAGCAATGTCGACTATTCTGAAAAACACTTAGCAGATCAGGAAGCACAGTTATTTATTCTGAAATTGATTTTATGATTTCTGAAGTACATTTGACTACTCTGAAATGCATTTCACTTATTTCCAAATTCAGTTATTTATTCTGAAATTGATTTTACGATTTCTGAAGTACATTTGACTACTCTGAAATACATTTCACTTATTCCAAAGTTAAAGTTTTTATTCTTAAATTAGTTTGATGGTTTTGAAGTGCAATTAGCTGTTTCTGAAATAAATTTTATATATTCTGCCTTGTGGTACCCCCAACAATTTGAGAGCTATGTTAATCTGATTCACGATACACCATTCGAACACATTCGTGACATGTCTTTTTTCAACACTTCCATAGAAAAATTAAGCAATCTAAAAAAACGCGCTCACCCCCTCTTCTCATCACAGCTTTTCTGCGTTCTTCTAACGCTCTTTCTTGCACTAGTTAGCTACTGGTGCTGGTATTTGTTGTTCTTTCCCTTTTGTGGTTATTGCTCTACACCCGTTTGCTGTTTTTCTGTTTGTTGACTGTCTTGTGTGTTGTTTTTCGCTTGTCTCTTCAAGTCTCGCTCCACTAAACTTACACATTTCCGCACAATTCGATTGTCTTGCCTGCCACGTTTGCTCTTAGATTCAACTGACTGGTTGACTGTTCGATTTTTGGCTTTCTGCCAGTCGATTACGCCGTAGTTTTGGTTTGTTTTCATTGTTAGCACGTTGCAGTCATACGAAGTGCTTTGCGCGCTTACGTCCCGCTAACAGAAACACATACCCAAGCGCCCAGCCAGGAACATGATAACACTTTACTGGCTCTCAGACCAAGAAGACATACACTTTGGCCCGTCAAGCTGCCAATATGTTTGTTTCATAGCCAATTTAACTCCTTCGAGCACGGCTTTCTTGGACGCAGTAGCGAGCGTTGTTGTAACATATATTTATATTAGTTTTGCTAATAGCTTGGAAGACGTCCTTTTGCACAAAGACATTAAACGCTATCTTAGTTGATGTTTACTACTTTTTAGTTTTAAATGTCCGAAACTACTTTAGTCGTGAAAATTTCCCATAATTTAGCAATTTTTGTTTGCCGTTATCTGAACAATGCTATTGGTTTATTCATAACCTTACTTTTCTTGATCTTACCATTTTTATTAGACAGCGATTGGGCACACTTAGCTTGTCTCATATTCTAATACTTTCAGGCGCATGTCATTAGCCCCGTTTTATTAGAAATGGCATAACATTATTCCAGTCCAAAATTGAAAGCGATGACTTACCAGAAGACTCCAGGATTATTATCTTAGATTATCTTCAATCATTAAACTACATTTGTGAAGACGGTGGCCTAGTACGGATAAGATTTTATAACTAAGAAAAATAAACAGAAAACTATAAAACTGATGTGAAATGTGCCGCGAAAACACTACCCATCTTCCTAAGAGCGGTCTGGTTCAATAGTTCAGAGGCTAGAAGTTAGCTCCAGATATGAGTTGGTCCGCACAGCACTTATCCCAACTATACCTAAGGCAAAGGCTCCCGAATTCATGAAGTCGGAAGATGTCTGCATTTGCTACAGAGTCCGAATATACCGACTTGTATTTGGAGCCCCCAAAGGAATAGGGACTTAGATATACCCGGGGTACGGCGTGTCTGTAGTAGGAGGTGCTCAAAATACACAAAAGGGTAATGGCGTGGAACTTAGTGGTTGATCTATGGATATGATGCATCTCACCTCTCACTAGCAATCTTCTCATTCCTTGCAGTAGGAGAGAGTGAAATGATCTAAAAGCTTTCACCATATCCGGCAAAGGAATGACAACACTCCCCAAAACCCTCGGGGAGTGTTTTTGTCGAAGCACGAGCAAACTAGTAATTAGAAGGTACTTTATGTATCTAGGTTTTCTGAGGAGGGTCAGTGATATTACGTAAAAGTTAATAAGGAGTCGGAAGGCCAGAGTTCTGGAAAGTTATCCTAGATAATGTGGTTCCCTGCTTTAGGAAGATAAACCTGAAAGGCGAGAGCTGAGATATGGTCGAAGTGAATTATAAAAGAGATAGCGTCTGGGATTTGCGAAAGATTCAGGGCTGGATAAATTCATTTCCACTACAATTACAATTACATTGCTCAGTAATCGGAAAAAGTAATCGATTCCTTTGCCCAACACAGAATTAATTGATTGCATTTCAACTCCTCAAAAAAAAAATTACCAAATATTTGAGGTTCGAGTACAAAATATTTTTTTTGGAACTGTAAAAAACCCACTTTGCGTAATGTAATTTCTTTCCCAACACTTTGAAAAGGAATTGAAAATATAATTAACATTTTTCCAATTACATTACAAGGAATGCCAAAAGTACTCGGGACTTTCCCCATTACATTCCTCAAAGGAATTGTGGAAGTACTTGTTGGTGAACTTTTAAGGCAACACTTTTCATTATTTCAAAACCGACAAAGCATCAAGTCGTCCTCCGCGTGATTTTCCCAGCCAAGTAGAGGTGTCCTCTTTCCTCTGCTGTTGAAGGCGTGTCATCGAGCTCTTCTAACGGAAGTCCCAGAAACCTTGCGGCTTCAAAAGGTGTTGACCACAGTGAAATTGGTGTTAGTACAGTTAGCTCAGTTGAGCAGATAAATAGATGGTTCAGCCTAGAGATATAAGAGTTTAACTAGAACGAAATTGGGCCAGCATGACTCTTGTCTCCCTAGGCAGTTTGGGTTCTTCTGCGGCAATAGGGTTGACAAAGGAGTTTACCGACTCTGTGTGGATGAGGTTGAGGGCCTGTCGTTGCACCTTTGCAGTACACAGCGAAAATATGTGAGGCCGGATCTCATCATAGTGCTTACGGAGATGTCTCCTTATCCTCTTGGGAGCCGGATTTTCGTCGAGCAGGGACCTGTTCGGATGTTGCGGTTTGTAACAATTGAACAGAATTCACTATGCCCTTTTATTTCGAGCATTTTTGCCTCGCTGTGAAGCTGGTGTTCAGATGACATAGGGAGACATCAAGTGGCAGTTCCGAGTACGGTGTTTTGACGACGATGCGTCGCGTCGTATGTGGTACTAGGTTGCAGCATTAAAAGGTCCACAAAGCTTCGACTACAAATTGATAACATTACAACCAAGTTGTGCGCAATTCTCAAGTTACGAATAACGATCGAGAGTCATTTCTGTCGATAGAGTGCTCAGACATTACTTTTAACAATTTTCAATCTAAACCACTTATACACGAAGCCACTTATACCTCAATCACTTTGTACTGCTGCTGAGGACTCCATAGGGTTCCCGCGAGATAAGGAATCTAAGTGACGCAACTGCAGGAATTTACAAGTCTTGGAAAACACCGCAATCAGAACTGATATGGGATCTCTTCTTGAGGCACTTGAGTCTCAACTCCACCCAAAGGATAAAATCGTCAATGTTAAGGTACACACGGAAATATTAAGCAGGCAGTCCCTGTTGGGCACAGATCGGCCGCCCAGGGGCACAAGGAGATATTTCCGTAAGTGCTATGATGAGATCCGGCATTACTTTACTTAGCAGTTTGATCTGCGGGATCCAAATGTACCTTCACACCGAGTCGGTATACACGTTTGTCAGGTCTCGGCATGTGAACCTATTGAAATAGCTGAAGAAGAAAGCGTGCTTTCCGAGGAGACTAGAGTCGATCTTACCTATCCAAGTACATATATGCCCTAAATCTGCTATGTCTCTTCATAATACCAAACTGCACAGTTAAAAATAACAACCAAAAGAACAATTCCTGCAAAAAATCGGGCCACTAATATCTAAATAGAGTGATCCGCCATCAATACCTTTCTTCTACAGTGGGCTATAATAGTTCCCAAATATTCCTTTACAGCATAAGTCGAATTTAATTTCTGTAGCCTACTTTTAGGTATTGAAAGCAAACTTGTCCGACCGTACCCGTAGGAGAACAAATCCGTTCGGCACTACCCGTTTAGGCATGAAATGAGTAATTAGTCTCTTCTCTCCTTCGTATATATTATATATACGAGGTGTGTTCAAAACGTATCGCGAATTTTGAATTTTCGCTGGTTACGTATATTCGAATTTCGAATTTTTTGTGGCGTTATGTTGGTACTCATGTCTCTCACTTATGCCGGCAAGCTCGGCCATTTTGAATGTTCAGTTAATTGTTGACAGCTGCTTTGCTTGCACGTGTTTTGGATCCTCTTCGATTTTTACCTATTCAAAAAAATGGATCAAAGAACCTGTATCAAATTTTGTGTGAAAAACGAAATTAAGTGCGCGGATGCATTCCGAATGTTGACTGTGGCATACGGAGAAGCTACCTTGGACCGAAGCAACGTTTATCGGTGGTACAAAATGTTCTCAGAAGGCCGAGAAGATGTGCAAAGAAGAACAAAAATTGGCTTTTGCACCCCGATAACGCCCCTGCTCACGCATCGTTGCTTGTGCGCGACTTTTTGGCCAAAAACAACACACTAATGATGCCGCAGCCACCGCATTCCCCAGATCTGGCCCCCTGTGACTTTTTCTTGTTCCCTAAACTGAAGAGGCCCATGAAAGGACGACGTTACGCTTCTCTTGACGGGATAAAGACGGCATCGAAGGAGGAGCTGAACAAGATACAAAAAAATGATTTTTTGAAGTGCTTCGAAGATTGGAAAAACCGTTGGCACAAGTGTATAATATCTCATGGCGATTACTTTGAAGGAGACAAAATAGATATTCATGAATAAATAAATAATTTTTAAAAAAACACAAAATTCGCGATACTTTTTCAACACACCTCGTATGTAGTTCTATAAGGTCAAATTACGTGACCACATTAAAATTAAGTCTCCAATCGAGTTTTTGAAATGTTAAAGAAGAAAAAGAATCTCAAGGAGATATTGGCCCTGATAAAAAGGTTAACGGTTCATACTACTCCGCTGAAACTAAGTAATAGAACCAAGACTGTGGAAGCGAGTAGTTAGATTTCCAGAATCAGCTTGAGCCCTCTTTTTATTTCCATTAACCTTTTCTTTTCGTAAGACCCACTCTAATGTGTACGCAGAAAACTTTGTAATCCATTTAAAAAGAATAAACTTCAATAAAATCTAACATTACTTGCATAAAGTCGAGTGGGCACTTCTAAATAAGTACTTGAGGGAAAAAATCACCTAATATTGCGACCATTTTAGTCAACCATACAAATGTTGCGCTGTAAAAAGAAAGCGCCATTATTGTTCCTTTTCTTGTTGAGTTTTGCTACAACTATTCAGCCACATCAGCACATCTTTCACTCCCTCACGTGTCCTGCCCTCTTTTTATTATTTCACTCTCCTCTCTAACTAATTTTGTTTATTTTTCTTTCTACCTCGATAACTGCACCTCTAAGGGCACAGATGTGTGTATAACGCGTGCCTACCTCTGACGTCCAGCTACGCACCAGCCATCATCATCAGCCACAGCATTGCATAATATGCGGGCAACAGACGCTCGCGGCCTGATATGCAAAAAAAATAATCGGTTAAGGACCACGCCCACTTTACATAAACGATTTTTAAAAGTATCATAGGCGAATGTAAAAGGAAATATTTTTGCAAAAAATAACTTTATTTTAATAATATTTCTCTTCCAAATCTCCTTGTATGAATAAGAGCGAAAAAATAGTAATTATCAGAAGTAGGCCTTTTATGATAGGTCATCCTATAAAACTTTTAACATTTAACTCGCGTAAAAGTTTATTAGTAGTGAAAATTTTATTGGAAAATTGGTGTTTGTTTACAGCGTAAAATTTTGCAGAATCGGTTGTGGGTCACGCCCGCTTTTTAATGTAAAAAAAATTAAGAAATTTAAGCTTTGCAAGTTATGTATATCATTAGGATTTGACACAATATCACCCATAGTTATTTAATGTTCGGTTTCAACTTGGGTTCGGTTTGACTTGTTTTATTTCAAAAAGCTGCCATTATTTAATATCTATAAGCATGATCCCTTACATAAAAACAGCTGCTAATTTAAGCGACTACACAATGCTTATTAAAAGCACTATTTATTTTTCATGTTGTAACAAAAGCACGATGATATCATCACTCACTTTAGCACGTCCTATAGTTATACGTGGCTGTATATAATGCTCGCATGGTCTGTATGCGCTTACAAGTAAATAGTGCCAACATGTTTCAAAATACCACGAATTTTGAAATTGCATGGAATAAAACATTTTAGAAAAAATTGCGTCCATCCAATAAAATAGAAAAAAGACGCAGCTGTCATGCCGGCTTCAGCTTCAGCGGCTATGAATGTCATCGCCAATATTGATGCATTTACGCTTAATGTTTTGCAGCGAAAAAGAATTCAACAGAAGCAGCAATAATAATAAAAGCATTACAGATGTGCAATAAAAATAGAAAATAATTTCTAATAATGAAATGAGGAAAAATACCAAAAAAAATTGTAGGTTGTTAATTAAAAAAAGAAGCGCGAACAGAAGCAAAATGCATAAAAACGAAAATGCAATTGCTTAAAGTACGAAGAGAATGCGGGAGAGTGGATTTATGTGTGTTGCTGTGGACGGATGTGAGAGCATAACAATTGTTATATTGAACAGTGAGAAATGGCGCTGAAAATGGCGCACAACACCGAGCGCCACAGAATGCTGTCAACTAACAGCTGCTGTTAATGCAGATAACAGCGCAGCTTCCACTGCCGCACAGCAGCAAACCAACCATCAAAATTTGGGGCTAAGTAATGTAAGAGCGTAAGAGCAAAAGACATGACTGAGTATTTCTATTATTTACGCTCCATTTTTATTTTTCTTACTAAGTAAACTTCCATGAATATTTTATAACTATTTTGTTTTACACTAAAGCGCCAAATGAATACGCCACTGCTAACGCTCCACTTGCCATGGCATATGCTTTTATATACATATATTCACAGCTGCGGAAAAGTAAAAATCCCCCAAAGAACTGTTCGCTCGCTATTCGCTTACGTTTAGTGCACTCTTTGCCAGCAACAAAACAAGTGTTTCGACTTTTTCTGTGCGACGTTGTGCGCACTATTCAATTCTAATTTAATTTTAACACTTTGCTGTTGTTGCTATTTAACAAAATTCTTAAACATTGGCGCGATCGTGATCGTAAGCTTACTCAACACGCTTCGGTATTATAGACGATGGTCGTTTGCTTCGGTTACCCAAAACACGTACAGTGTGTTTGTTTGTTTGTGTTGTACAAACTTAAGGCGTATTTGGTTGGTATGGAATTTGTGTGCATTTTGTTATTGTTATTTGCTGATATTGCAATGCAAAGAAATGCAGAAGTTTTGTGGAGCTTAATTTAACGTGCACCAATGCAAAGCGTATTTAGTGTTGTGTGTGTGTGGTTGTGACGTGATATTTAACAGAGCATGCTCGCTGTAACAGTATTATGTTATGCACGGTGGGGGCGAATGCTGTTAACTACTGTGTTAATGTTATTTGGTATTGAACTGTTAATATAAGAGCTGCTAATGCCAGCTGTGCTATTTATAATTATGTGGGACTTTTGCTAAGGATAAAATTAATATATATTTTTTTTTAATTTTAAAAATTTTAATGGACTTCCGCAGTTAAACCAGCCAGCGTACTATATTTTGTTTCTAACCTTAATTTCAGTAACATAGCTCCAGTCACAAACTTATAAGATGACAAAATTATTTCAGCTAAATAAACTGCATTAAGTTAACCCTAATACACAAAAAGCCAGTTTAAAAATTAATTTTTTTAAGTGTAAAAAAGTTACTCATACCACCTGTCGAACGTCTTAGATAGCAGATTTATGAAAATTTTTCAAATAATAAATAAAAACCCAAACACAAATATTATATTAAGAAAAGGCTCACAAAAACTCCCAAATAACAATCAAATTAGAAAAAAAATTTATTTTAAAATTCTAAAATATTTTCCGCGAAAAATTTTTATTCAATAAGAAGAAGATCTAGCAATAATATTTTATTCTTGTCTCGAATTGTTACTAACCGTGCATAGTTGAAAATTGCTCATAATATTTAGAGAACGAGACCTATTAAATTAGAGTTGTAATTAGAAATCCCTTGATTAGTTGATCTTTTAATTGACAATGATTATTTTAATTGTTTGCAGAAACCCGCAGTTAAGAATTGATTACCCTTAAAAAAATTCACAAAAAACTAATTTAATCAAAATAATCAATAACGATGATTAATAATGATGACTCATTACATTATTATTCGACTAATCAAAATGAATACAAAATAATCATTAGTGATGATCAATAATAATGATTACTTTTATTATTTTTACTTTTTTATAATCGTTAAAATCATGGATTAGTATTAATTTTTTGTGAACTAAAAAAATATTATTAAAATTTGAATACATTGGCAATTAGTCATTTCTCAAAAAACTGTTGAATTAAACCGGTAATAATTCCTATGATTAATCATTATTAAACAGATCAGTTTGAAAGCCTCTGCATACATCCTATACATATGGTGACTCGGGATGCGCGATTAATCTGTTGAATAAATTCAAATTTAACAAATGCTCTGATTAATCACAAAGACTGTTTAATTAGGAACAATATTTTTTATTAATTAACATATATAACATAAATCAGGCATATATTTTCTGAATTTGATAACTTTAGGCCATAAGATAGTTCAGTGCGCAGATGCCAAAACAATTTAATTTTCTGATTAATCGGGTTGTGATTACTCAGCTGAATAATCAGATTAACTTGATTATAAAAGATAAATGGTCATTCCTCTGAAAACTTGAATTCTTCAATAATAGGTAATGATTATTCTCTGCTTATAAGTTGCTTCCGGAAACTGCCTTCTTCTTTATACACCTCTTGGTCCGACCCTCCAGGTGCCACTGATACTAAATTCTAATCTATCTGTCGCCATAAATTCAATCGTTTTAAAATTTACTTGACCATAAAGTTGTATTTAGGAAAAATATTCAGATTTCCTATGCCAATAACAAAAATCTATTTAAACTAAAATTTTAAAATCACGTCGTGCGAAACGAGTGCACCCACTTGCTAAGAATCTTTGAAAAAGGGCACTACAAATGCCAGCTAATGTTCTTCTCGTATTTATTCTTGTTTTTGTAAATTTACATTCCCAAGCATAAGCGCTGCACTCCAATGAACTAACAGCTAATGGTGGGGCCAATGCTGTTAATTTTGTTGTTGTTGCCATTGCTACTGTTAAAACTGTTGCTTCTGATCTCTCTTTTGCAAAATCAATTCTACAATTGACTCAATCGACTAACCAACTGATGGATTACTACCGTCGATTGTTGCTTCGTATACTCTTTGTTTCGTATTATGTTGAGTTGTTATTGTAATGCTTTTGCAATTCTTTTGTGTTAATATACAAAGCTCTCTGCCTGCCTGATTTGGGGTCTCAACGCCCAGTAACAACAAAGTAAGCACAACCACTCTTAGCTCGTTATGGCTGCTGTCGGCTTTGACTTCGGTCGCTGTTTTAGTGCTTGTGTTGCTTTTGCTTTTATTTACTCTTGTGCTCTGTCATGGTGTGGCGCGTATGGACAAAAGCCAAGGCAGAGCATGAGTACAACTATGTGCTGGTGAGGCATAGTGTGGGGTATTGAGTGCTGATCTGAGAATGTTTGTGAAGTGGAATAATGTGTAGTGGGGTGTGCTAAGTGGTGGCCAGCATTATGTGGGGTATGTATGTATGTGATGTGCATTCACACGCATACAAACACATATATATGATGTGTTGCTTTGGCAGTGCTTGCTGCTCTTGGTGCGCTGCTCGCTTTGTTCGTTGACTGGTCGTTTGCTTTAGTTTACTTTATTTTCTTGTGTTGTTGTTTCGGTGAGTGGTGTTTGGGGCTGGTGCTGGTGGCAGCTTGTTCTATCACACATACTACTACCACAATGGCTACATCTACTGTTGCCGCTGTCACTTCTCTTATGTCTGGTGTCTGTTGTCAGCGCAGATGGTCTGCTTTTGTTGGGTCTGGTGTAGTCCGCTCTGCAGTTACGTTCGCTTTCAAAAATAGTTACAAGATGTTCATCGAAGTGAATAGAACGTCTGAACGGGTGGTGTAGACTTTTAAACTAACTAATTTATACAAAGAGTCAAATAAACATTTTTTATACAAGTGAGACTCGTGAGCGATACAACCCAAAGCATATGGGAGTTCTATATAGTATGTAAATATATATATATACATACATAAAAGTGTAAAGGCATGATAACGCTCGCGCTGCGCTGTTTTACAATTGAAATGAAGTGACGTGCTTTTTTAAAATTTATTTTCCAAGTAAGTTTGTTTGTGTGTGTGCTGTTTTTCTGCAACCGAGACCAGCCAGCCAGCAGTGTCTTTACTGTTGTCCGTCTTGGCTACTCAAATTCAGTTCGGTCGCGACATCAGCAGCAGCCGAACCAACAATTCAACATTCATCGTCTTCCAATTCAACCCCCAACGCAAACGCAGACGGTACTAAATTTTTGCGGTGGTGGCTGTGGCTCGCGTATGTGGACTAATCTAAACGTCCCCAGTGTTCGGTTTTTGGGCAATTTTGTGTGATAAAAACTTAAAGCAAAACAGAGCGCAAATGAAAAAAAAAACAAGTTTTTGGTGCGCGCTTGTATTCTTTGCTGTTTTTTCTCCCCCAAAAAAGAAATGAAAGCTTAAAAGCAAAAGTGAAATTAAAATAATTTTTTTTTTCTTTTCAATTAACCCATTGAAGGACAAAATCGAAAACAGTGCAAAAGCAAATTCAAATAGTTTTGAATGCTGAAGTTTTCAGTTATATACTTATTAACATAAGTATGTATCTAGTGAAATATTTTTAAACAGCGCTCTCCTTGCGTGCAAAATTTTTTTTTTTATGGAATATGTATTGCATGAGCGGCAGGCTGAATAAAACTAAAGTTAAATTTCAAAGTTAAAAGAATTAAAAGAAAAATGAAAATAGTTTAAAAAAATGGAAGTGATGGGCAAAAAACATTATTGTTGTGATCAAGCCGACAAAAATAAAATGCCGCACGGAAAAACTAAAAATTGACAATGAGAAACATAATTTTTTTGATGTCGTTTGAACTCTAAAAAAAGTTTAAGTTAGTTAAAAAAGAATTTATAAATAAAAAATAAAACAGTTTTCAAAAATAACTTTCAATAATAATAAAAATTAAAGTTTCAAAAAATTAAACTTGTATTCAAAAAAAAGAGGAAATAGTAATTTACAAAAGTTAACAGAGGACATTTAAAAATGCATCAAACAACTGTTGAAGTTTTTAATAATTTGCATTAAAAAAGAAAACAATTTTCAAAAATCATTTTTAAAGTTTCGCAAAATTAAATTTGTATTCAAAAAAAAGAAGAAATAGTTATTTAAAAAAAAATTAACAGAGGACATTTAAAAATGCAACAAACAACTGTTAAAGTTTTAAAAAAATTGTAGAAAAATTAAAGAACAATATGGAAAACTTCTTAAAAAAACTTTTTCGAAAACTTTTCTAAAATTTAAAAATTTATTTCACAAGCTCAAAATTCAATGCTTCAGAAAATACGAAATCAACTGTAACAAAACTCAAGAAATTACAAATTGATTTGAAATATGTGATTATGAAACAAACACAAAACATCCAATTATGTGAAAGGACTGTCAGTAGAAAGCTAAAGAAATGTTGAGCGCGAAGCAAAATTTCAAAACTATTTTCAAGACTCACTTGATAAAATATTGCAAAAATACTGAATTATTAAAAAAAAATGACAACTAATGTTTTTCAAGTAACGAGTATCGACAAAAGCAGAAACAAAAATGCAAGCAAGGTATGTTAAGGAAATACAGCAGAAAATTATTCTGAAAAAATTATAAAAACGCGTAGGAGAGGAGTGGGAAAAAATTGTTTTAAAAAAATTTTTTTTTGGTTTGGAAAAAACTTGGACATTTTAAGATTAAAAGCATTTGTTACAAATACTGTTAAGAAATTTTCAAGCAAAAAAAAACAAGTAATAATGTACTTTTAAAGTAAATGTTAACTTTGATCGTGTCAATATTATTATTGTTTTCTTATTCAAGCTGAACTGTCAAAATCTGGTTATAAATCTTTTCGTATCTCAGAGCATGCGCAGTATATTTTTTTGAGCTGTGAAAAGAAAACAAAGAGTTAATTGCAAAAGCGAAACTTTGAAACTAAAGAATTACACTGAAAAATACTCTATAATTAGTCTGATATCTATACAAGAACTAAACTGTAATTATAATCAAAAAACTTAAAAATTGAAGGTGAAAAATATTCAAAATTAATAAAAATCAAAAGAACTGTAAATGAAAATATTTCAAATAAGTATTTCTTAGTATCAAAGCGACTCTTCGAAACATGCCTTAACATAAACCACAATCACGAAAATATTACGCGGGGACTTAATAATTGTGCTTAAAATCAGAAATATGTGAAGTGGTTCCTGAAAGTTCAAGAAACTCGTATCTGCGAACGCTAGAAAATCAAAATAATAGCTAAAAACTTTGCAAAAAAAACATTGTGTAAAATAAATAAGGGCTTAAAAACCATGCAAACACAAAGAACATTGAACACGTCTCACGGAAAATATCCAACAAAAAATTCCACTAGTTCCTAGATTGGAATTCCTTTCATTACGTCCAGTAACGGATATGGAAAATATCAAAATTATATATTATACTGTTGTTTTCACAGGTTGTCTAACCAAAAATCATTATTTCAGCATATAACAAATAAAGTATCGATATTTGGAGTTTTCTAAGATATTTATTTACTGAGGAAGCAAGACTATCAATATTTATTTGACGAAGTGTCTATACCCTAGAATATTCTAGCCTCATCATGCTACAAAAAAAAACAAAGTGTCAGCAAAACAGCAACACTAAATCAATTTTCAAATCTCGTGACAAATTTAATTGCTTTTTCTTTTTGCATCAAGCATTGATCTTGCAAATCAAAATCGTGATGCGCGTGTTGCAAAAGAAAAAGAACATGGCTTGCAAAATGTTACTATATGATTACAACAATAATAACAATAAAAATATTATATATAAACAAAATACAACAAAAAGCAAAAATTAGCAACTTATGAAGAATCAAAATAGCATAAAGATGAAATTTGAAATAGAAGTTTTTAAGAATAAACAAACATAAAACAAACAAAAAGCGAAAGTCGTATTGGTACAGATGTACATATGCGACGCAGAAAATAAAGTAACAAAAAAATACATAAACATATTTATACAAACATATGTATAGATATATATAAATATAGCCAAGTATCTACAAAATATTTACGGATAATGTTGCTGTTTTGGCTGTAGAGAATGAAAGAGAGAAGAAATGTTTAAATCTCAAACGGAAACAGCAAACCTTAACTTTTAGTATGCATAATATATGATTCTCCAATATATTCAAAAACGTTGCGGAAGGGACAATCTATGATTGATTTGATTTCGTTTCGCTCCGACAGCTTTACTTCTTTTAATACTTGAAAGTATCTACATTGTTTCACTTAGTTTTGTTACTATTCCAACTTACAATTAGCGTTTCTGGTTCTTGCTTTCCTTTATCTAGAATATAACACATTGAAACGTGTAATGGGAGCACTTTTTCGCATCAGAAGTATCGTTTTGGTAACATTTTTGGATAACATCTCAACCAATATATGTTCCTCTTACCACATCTACTTATGAAGAAGTAGGCTATCGCATTTATTCTGCTTTTTATTGTTTATCTGTGTTCTGTGGTGGTCCCAAATACTACAAATGTTTAGAACATTGGAACATTCACCTCGATACCTCTGAATTTGGAGCGCAAGTCTACATACAAACTATTCGGCACAATTGCGCGGAGTCAAATCGACGAAACTCAACGCGCTAGTGATCAAGATATGCGTTTTGGGTGATCTATATTTTTTGGTATCACGCTTGGAACACAGTGAATGGACCATTTCTTGTTCCTGAAATATTTAGCATTTCAGCTTATACATATGTATTAATGTAACAAATATATATGTGTAAGAATAAAAAATAATTCTGTGGGTTTTTGACGAGCTGTGTTCGTTTAACTATGTTGTGTTATGCTAGCTCAATGTCTTTCAAACGTTGTTTAAATAAAATCAACTAGAATTTTGTTTTATTTTTTCCGATGTATATCGGCTACACTACGGTAACCGTCTTCAGGGAACTGCAAACATAAAAACATAAAATTTATAAAAAATAATATATAAAATAAATAAAAACACCCACAGCCAAACATATTATAACTACAACAAAAAATAAAAAGTTCACGCCCAAGCTCACGCAACTCAGATTTCCAACACCAATAACTTTAAATTATGAAACATCAAACTCGAGCGAATTTCTTCCTTTTTTTTCAAAGTTATTTGCATTTGTTTTGTTGCATTTCAGCAAAAAATTGTGAATAAATGATTTATATTTTTTTAGAACAACAAAAGTAAAATAGAACACAAAGATGTATAAAGCAAACGAAAAAGGATAACAGTCAGCAGACTACTTTAGAACAAAAATAAAGAACAAGACACAATAAAGTGAATATAGAACCAAAAAATTTTTGAATTTTGGAGCAAAACTAATTTTAAAAAATTTAAAACAAACAATCATAACAAATCAAAATTTTGTGACAGCAAAAGTTTAATAATTAACATAAAAAATAAAAGTAACGGAAAAAGTTTTAAATAAACAGCGAAACTGTAAAGAAAATAACACTGTGAAAAATAATCAATTCCCTATAGCAGCCAAAAAAAAATGCTTAAATAGCTGAAAACAAAATAAATTAAAAAAAACGTTTACAAACTACAAGAGGTTGTAATATCAAGAGAACTAAAGGTAACTGAAATAGAATAAAACATTAGCGCTGCAACTTAAAAAAAGCCTTCATCAAATATGAAGTGAAATGATATGATTTTTCTATCATTATATAAATGAACTGTTTTTCAACATAATGTGCCAAAAGTGAATTGCAGTAAAGTGTGAAAGAATTTATGAAATCGACGCATTGAGAATTTCTTTTGAAACTCCATTTTTATGTGAAATACATTACAAAGTTGTTGAATATTATATATCAGTTAAATTGCTTATTTTATTGACAAGTGTGAACGCTAATTTGATTGAACAGCATTTTTTCCGTTGTATGGAAGTGAAAATACACCTAAAGGATGCAGAGACTACTTTATAAAAAATTTTTATACAGGTGAGTTATTATGTTATCCTAAAATTTATAAACAATAAAAAGCTTTTTAAAGGGATGTTTCAATACAAATTTGAATTTATCACAGTTTTATTAAACTATTTTATTTTTAATGAATTTGGAGGTTACTTTCTTACTTAAAAAGTTTAAAACAAAACAAAAAATTTTATTGATTTCTGAAATGTTTTTAATAGTCTTTTTCTTTCGCATGCAAAATTCCTTGTAATAATCTCTTAGACTATCAAAATCAGGAGGATTTGTAAACTTATTTTATTTTAAGATACTCGTATATCAAGTCATAATCATTTATTGTTGTGCAATAAATTTGTTAAAAGAATTGTTATAAATCATTTTACTAACCAATCAAAGCTGGTTGTGATTAGCAGCTCAAATCCTTCTTTATTTTATCTTGCCAATGTATTGCTATTCGTCTTCTTTCTATGCTTCCAGCAATAGGCTCAGAGAGAAAGGTCTTCTGAGCGGGTGCATCGTCGTTCATCGGCATTGGTCGCCAAGAGAGACTTATAGAATACGATTTTTCGTCCTCGAAAGAGGACTTTAGTTCGCAATTGCTTAGTCAGTACGACGTCGCACTTATTTTTCAGGTATACACCTTCTCTTCCGCAATTCTAACGGAAGGACACCATATTCAAACATACCGTTATATAGATATTCTATTTCGTGCTGT
Organism: Merzomyia westermanni; assembly: GCA_949987695.1. Taxonomy (NCBI): domain Eukaryota; kingdom Metazoa; phylum Arthropoda; class Insecta; order Diptera; family Tephritidae; genus Merzomyia; species Merzomyia westermanni. The sequence continues at coordinate 8,943,096 of OX465289.1, read as the reverse complement.
TGAAAACTGTTGTCAAATCGGCTTTAGTATTTGTTGGTTCCAATAGTAATGTCATTGTTGTGGCAACAGCACTTCGCCCTGAATAGTCGGCAACTTTTTTCATGCGGACTATATATGGTTTGGAAGTATATGTAATGTATCGCGCTCTAACCGCAATTTTGGCGTAACCAACAAAATTTTCAAAATCCGTATTTTGACAGATATCGATAATCCTTCTTATTTTAAACCATCTCACAAAAGATCACAACTGTAATATGTACCATTACAAAAATAAAGCATTTTGCCTAATGATTTTTCATATTTGTAAACTAAAAACACTTTCTCCTGTAAAATTTTATTATTTTTTTGGTTATGTCAAAATGGCTGTTAGGGCTCGATATGTTCGGAATCGGCAAAAAACAGTAAGTCAATTAGAAGTAGGAAAAATTAGAAGCAGCACACAAATTAGTAGAGAAGCGCGGCCTTAATCTCCTCAGAGGTATAAATTGCACCTATTATTTATTTATATATGGTTATAGAAAGTTATTCATGAATACTTCTCTCTGGTACGCAAAGATATTTCTCAACTATCCGTCGGCATTTGCATCTTGACTTTAAATATTGTTTATCTTCCATACGTTACTGGGCTCATGGCGATACTGTCACGCCCTTTTTAGATTTAATATCTGTATCAAAGTCAAATAGGGCAATAATGAGAGTATAGAAGAAGTATAGAGTATATATAGAAGCATACACATTCATATTCTTCAGATCCTGAAGAAATCGTAAATCACACGAATGCAATTAACTACTTTATCCATATCTATATCATGTCTGATATGCATATCTTAGTCTAGTTTGCTTATGTTTGCCACCAATACCTTTTTTTTAATACAAAAATTATGAAATTTTCTTCATCGTTTGATATTGGAACAATGGAACTGTATACATTATTTCTGTGGCAATAAGTGAAAAAAGCGCAACTCAAGATAAGAGAAAAATTAAATATTGTCAGCATTGTGTTCTCCGCGCACAAATCTCTGATCACATACATTTTCAAGGCTTTTGCTCAAAAATTGTGGATTGTATGTACAAAGAACTATATCTCAGTACCATACAGTTACACTACAATTTAAACTTTTCAAGCGCTCTACCAAAAAATTCCAAAAAAATTACTTTGGTAGGTTTCCTTTATTGCCACAGACTTATGAGCCTTAACAAGAATCTACTAAACTCGTTTTTCTAAGTAAATGCAGTCACGACGTTATTAATGACGTTTTAAGTAAAGGCGGACAGTATTAGTCCTGGTAACTTAGATTGTGATTAAATAAATGTCATTTACCCGACGCAATTTAATCAAATTATACACTTAATTATCAAACAAAATCTTACGAAAAATTGTTTATTATGACCAAATGATACTTCAAATAAAAACCACTAAATCTTTCGCTATCCTTTAGCTAAGAAATAAATACCAAAAAACCCCACATAAATTATGCGTTTTGTAAGGCAATAAACCCATTCAGACGCTTAAGTACACTTAATACAAACGAATTCATCATAACTGAAAAGAAAATGAATGAATGAAAACACAAATCTATTTATAAGCGTATGTAAAAATGCATGTAATTATATATACATATTATGTGTAAAATTTAAAAATAGTGGATAAAAAAAAGTTTGGAATTCAAGCGAAGAGGATATATTACAGCCAACTGTGAAAAAGGAAAATGAGCTGCATGCGAGCGTACATACGTCTGAAACAAACATATTTATATGTGTGCAATGAACTGAAATCCCTTTATGAATTGCCATTTCCTAGTAGACATTGACTGCTAGCAACAACAACAATGAACAATGCTTGCGATAATGTGACAAAGTGTAAAGGAAAATTGCAATTAAATGTGCAACGTGGAAAATTAATGCCCACAAAAAGGCTGAAGGCATTCGTCAACCGAGTGACGGAAAATGTTAACCTTTATTTTAATTATAAAATAATAAAAAATTGAGGCAAAAATTTTCACAAAAATACAAGAGAGAAAACTTGTCAATAAAAGTATATGGCTATGATTTTTTGTGAAAATATAAATGCGGTGCATTCTTTGAAAAAGAACACTTTTTTGCATATAACCCTTTTGATTCGAATTTTAATAAGAGCTGTTCTTACTTGTACAAAAAAAGTAATATTTTGAAACTTAGGAATAACTGAATTTGAAACTACAACAACTTTTTCAACTACACCATTTACAGTTGGATTTTAGAGAGGTTGAGGTGGATTTTAGAAATCTGCATTTGGAATTGAAAATAGTCAATTGGATTTTGGAAAACGTAAAGTAATTTCAAGTTACGCTTTCTACAATCCAACTTACTTTTTCTAAAATCAATTGTCTATATCTCACACTTGCCAATGGGCGGAAATTGGCTCTTAGAAAGAGTGAATTGGATATTAGATAGCAAATATTGGTTTTCATTTTTAAGTTTCCCAATATTTGATATTTTCTAAAATCCAATTCGCAATTCTAAAATTTATTTTCCGCTTTCTAAAATCCAGTTGACTATTCTAGAATCCAATTGACGTTTTCTAAAATACAACTGGAAATGGTGCATTTTATTTTCAAAATTTTTGTTTCTAAAAGTTTTATAATAAAGGGTGTTTTTTTAGGGGTATAGAACTTCGAATTGAAATAAAACACAAGAAAATCGTTTTAAGGTCCATCAATTTGGCTTTATTGGAAGGATAATTTTATGCCATTAATGTTTAAATATAATTTCGGGCATGTGGCCGCCGCGGCTGGCTCGAATAAAGCCAATTCTACAGGTCCAATTTTCAACCACTTTTTCGAGCATATGGGGCCGTATGTCGGCAATAACGCCACGAATTTTGGCTTCCAATTCCCCTAACGTTTCTGGTTTGTTGGTGTAGACGAGCGACTTCACATATCCCCAAAGAAAATAATCCAATGGTGTCAAATCACACGACCTTGGTGGCCAATTGACAGGTCCATTCCGCGAAATTATGCGCTCATCGAATGTTTCCTTCAATAAATCGATTGTGACGTGCGCTGTGTGGCATGTAGCGCCGTCTTGTTGGAACCACAACTCATCCACATTCATGCCATCCAATTCGGGAACAAAATAGTCGGTTATCATGGCTCTATACCGGTCTCCATTAACGGTAGCTGCCTCTCCAGCATTATTGCGGAAGAAGTATGGCCCAATGACTCCACCAGCCCATAGAGCACACCAAACAGTCAGTTTTTGTGGATGTAATGGCGTTTCAAGGGTCTCATGTGGATTCTCTTCACTCCAAATGCGGAAATTTTGCTTGTTGACGTAGCCATTCAACCAAAAGTGAGCCTCATCACTGAACAAAATTTTGCGATGAAAATCAGCATCGAAATCAATCTCATTTTCGGCCCATACACCAAAATCACGACGCATTGCATGGTCTCGCGGCTTTAATTCTTGCACAAGCTGGATCTTGTAAGGTCGCAAGCCAAGATCTTTGCGCAATATCTTCCATAAAGTTGATGGGCAAAGCTCCAATTGCTGTGCACGGTGGCGAATCGATTCATTCAGGTCCTCTTCAACACTTTGCTCTACAGCGGCAATTGTTTCTTCGGTGCGCACTGTTCGACGTCTCTGCGGATGCGTATTATCACATAGAGTAAACGTAGTGCGAAAACGATCCATGGTTAACCGAATTAATTGCTCTGATGGACGATTATGTCGACCATAAAATGGACGGAGCTCACGGTAAACTTCGCGAACTGAACCATTATTTTCGAAATAAATTTGCACGATTTGCAAGCGTTGTTCTTTTGTCAACCTGTTCATGATGAAATGGCAAACCAAACTGAACATAAATGACATTAGAGTTGCCAGATTTGACCACAAAATGCCAGTTTTATCTCTATTCGAAAAACAAACCTGTAAAAAAAACACCCTGTATATGTATGGTTATACATTTGGAAATTATTTTACTAAATTTAACATATTACAACATTTCTTATGTTTCTCTTCAGTTAAACTTTTTGTTAACAAATCTGCAACATTTTCCGTTGTTTGAACGTATTCAATACAAATCTTGTTGGCATCGAATTTCTCCCGTATATAGTGATACCTAATATCAATGTGCTTGCTTGTTGTTGTTGTTGTTGTGGTAACGACAAAAACACTCCCCGGATTTGCCCGACTATCGTGGTAGCGATTTATGACCAGTGAAACCTTCTAGGTCATGTCACCCCTCCTTCCGTAAGGAAGGATAAGGTGGGTAATGAGAGGTGAGAGGCATCATATCCGTAGATCAACCATCGAGTTGCACGTCATTACCTTTGTGCATATTAGTCGCCTCTTACGACCGGTATGCCTACCTCGGGCATATTCTAAACCCCTAACCCGCAGGGGTTAATGTGCTTGCTTCGCTTATGCCAGTATGACACTACCTTTTTTTCTTGTATTTTTTCTGTATTTACTGTTTGAAATATTGACGAAAAATTAACGAAAATAAATTTACAAAAGCAATTTTGCAGTTCTTGAAGAGGGACCAACAGTGCCTTTAATTTCAATTTGGTTGACGTTTTTTTGAATGCTGAACGAAAATCAAATTTAAAAAGAAACAAATATAAAATTAAACAACTTAAAAACTTGAGTCTGCCACGGGTGGTGCTGAGCACATATTACCCGGAGAGCAACCAATATGCTTAAAAAATTTGAGTATATTAAGGGTCTACCCTACCCACCAGAAGGATATTTTGTACAGGCAAATTTGGTGGTAGATTTGCGAACTCAGTATTTGGTATGGTAGGATATCACGTGCAGAGCCTCTAGTACCACCGCACTATTGTCCTGTAGGCTGAGATTAGTCGATTGACTGCTTGTACATCCATGATGTATAAAGTTTCAAATTACACTTCGGTGTCAAAAGAACCCCCAAGTATTTATGTGGCATATTTCATCACTTGAATCGCGGCCAGTTTTATGTAGTAATCCTTCATGAATCTCCGTGATCTTTCTACACAGTTAGTACCGTACAATTAAGCTTAAAAAATTTTAAGTGCGTCGGTGAGTAGATGTCGATGTCACTATAGGCGTTAGGGACGGGTGAGTACTTCTTGATGTTGTTAGGCTAAGTACCAAGCTATGTCGCAGTGTAGAACGCTGTAGACCTAACATGGGCAGGTTATTTTGGCTATACTAGGCTGTGGAGCAAGAAGAAGGCTGAAAGAAGAGGCGGACGCTTGCCATTGCTCATATCCGTCTTACTCCTAAGGAAGTAGGAGTGTTGAGCGGAAGTGAAAGGTGGTAGCGCCAGCCTGATTTTAATTTGACGGGCATTGTAGACGCGCTGATAACCGAGGAGACATTGACATTATTGTAGCTGTTAGAGCACGAGGGGTGGCGGTATGGGTGCACTTTGAGCCCGAGCACGCCCTGTGACGTTAACAACATAGGACCACGAATTTACTAAAAAAAAGTTATTGGGTCTTTGGATGTTAGGATTAACCCCTGAACATTCGGATTTATGAAGCTATCTCTTATATGTGAGGCTTTGTTCGGAATGTGACGGGTTAGTGTGAATTTTCTTCCAGCAAATCCATTGTCTTTGTCCAGGGTTGGATTCTATACCCGTTTCTTACGAAAGAACGAGGAGCAGTCCGCGAAAGAAATGGGAGTAGTCCCACTGCAAGGAATTATCAGTGCACGAAATGCAAAAAAATAACAGAAGCTGTTATGATTAAATTCAAAAGGGTTTAATAATCCCCTACGGGTTATGAGGTTAGAATATGCCCTAAGGAGACCAAAATGTACCAAAATGCCCAAAATCAACGAGGTGCAACCCAATGTTTGATCTACTTAAATTTTGCCTCTCACCTCTTATTGCCCAATTTCTCCTTCCTTACCGGAGCAGTGGTGACATGACCTAGAAGGTTGCACTGGTCATACTAAATCGCAACCGCGGCAGTCGGGCATGTGTCGCAAGGACTGCACACTTTCAACAACACTCCCCAAAACCTTCAGGAAGTAATTTTGTCTTCATAAACAACAACAAAGCTATTAAAAACCAATTTTTGCGAATATTCTAAATTTGTCGTAAACTTTTTTTTTTAATTATTTATAATTTGCCACAATAAAGACAGTGTCAGAAAAAACAAACGAAAAACAGCCAAGTTTCAAAAAACCCTAACGAAATACAAACTGGCTCGTTTATTTTTAACAGCCTATATTGTATTTTGGCTGTATTTTGTTAGTTTGTTTTACATAGCTTGCCCGTTTTCACCAATTAGAAAACTGTATATGACTATCTCTAAAAAACAGCTTAAAATACAAGAAAAAAAATTATGAGTTGTTGGATTCTTGACTAAACCTGGATTCTTGATTTGAACCTCTACGAGCAAAGGCCCATAACCTTTGTTAGGTATCCAGTTTACAATTTATTTAGCAAAAATAATTTGAATGTGTTCACAATACGAAGTTTTTTAATTCAATAAAATAAAATTGAAAATTTCTGATGTACAAATTTTCAATGACTCAAAAGAGAGCTATGACCACGATCAAAGTATATATATAGTTGAGTTGAATTAATATAATTTCTAACACTGAAGAAGTCTATAAAATTGTTTTGTCCTGTTAGTGCATATTTTAACTTTTTTTTTTCATTTCAAAATTTAGATTTAGAATTTTTTTATTTGAAATAATTAAAATTTTTGAAAGTGCAAAATGCAAAACTTTATAAAATCAGTTTTAAAATTCAAAAATTTAAGTTCGAACTATATTTAAATAGTCCATAAAATTTGTTTTCCCTGGTAGTAGATATTTTTTTATATTTTGAATTTTGTTTTTTTTTTTTAATTTTAAAATATTTTTTTATTTAAGTCTCAAAATTTAAAACTTTTTATGTTGTTAAGAAAAATATGCCAGCTCTAACGGTTTAAAACAAATACTTATATTTTCGTAATCATGTAGGTCCTTTTTGTTCTGTAAAGATAATTTATTTCAGAACTCAAATTTGATATTTTTCTTAACATTTCCTTTTTCCAAGCTCCAATATTATCACCATTAAAGTTTTTTCAGTTAGTGTTTTAAACTGAAATTCCCAGATTTTCACTTTTTTCCAAATTCTGTGTTATTTTATATATTTATAAATTTTTGAATTAAGCATCTTTTTAAAATTTGGATTTTTGAAAATCAAAATATTTTTGTCAAATTATTGGGTAATTTTTCTTTTGAAAAGTTTTAAAATTAGTATTTAAAATTTTTCCGAAAATTTGGGAATTACTCTTTTTAAAATTAAGAAATCGAAAATCCCGAACTTTTTAAAATTTTGTAATTTATGTATTGTCTAAATACTTTGTGCAATTTTTTGTTTTGTGCTTTTGTTTTTCTTTACAAAACTCAAATTTAATTATTGTTAAATTTTTATTTATTTTTAGTTCCTTTTAGAGCTACACGATAATTATTGCTTAGCTATGTTTTTCACTGAAAATTTAAAATTTTTCTAAAATTTTTTTTAAAAATGTCTTTCTTTTTTTCAAATTCAAAACTTATATGCTCTAACAAAAAGAGATTAATTTTTGCATAATTTTCACAAAATTCGAAGCCTTTGCAATTTTAGTTTCGTGTTTAAAGCCGATATTGATTTAAATTTTAATGTTTTTTTTAATACATTTCTATATTTAGTATTTCAAAGGGGGGTTACTCTGTATCGCGATGATGTATAAAATTTAATATAAAATTTGAGATTCACAAATTTTTACCAATGTAACAATTTATTTTTTGGGAAAACAAAACATATGAGATCCGAAAAAAAAAAATTGTAAAATATCTTAAAATCCAAAGACCAATTTTTTGTTAGCTTTTTAATTTTAGTAACTAAAAACTATTTTCCTTGTGAAAATAAAAATTGGTTTGTAGTAAAAATTATTATAATATTTGGTTTCTTTATGCAATATTTTCAATATTTAAAAACGTTTGCTCGAAGTTCCAATATTTCTTTGGAAAAAACTTTCTCAATCAAAATTTTCTCCAAAATCTTCCCCGATTTGCCATGGAATAACCCATATTTGTTCTTTTTCTGTTGCAAACGAAAGTCAATCATCACCCCAACCAAGGCTTATCAACCACTTAAACCCTCAAATGGTCATCAACTCACTCGCTCAAGAACATGTGGCGAAAATTTATTACACTGTCACATCAATCAGAGAATAAGCTCACAAAAAAGGAGGAGGAAAAGCTTGGTGAAAACAAAAAACCAAGAACAAATGAGCGACGCGTAAAATGCGATAAATAAGGCAGAAAAGCGAGTTAACGATTTATTTGAAATTCCACAAAACAATGCGCCGGAGTAGAGTAATACCTTTGCCGCTCAATTGCAGCGTGACAAAATTATGACGAAGCTGACGGCGTTGACACTGGCTGTCGGGCGCCTAGGGGCAATGACGCTAGCCATAGACAAGCAAACACCCAACGAAACTGTACATTTAATCCCTAGCAATAAACAAAGCTATACAAAGTGAAAATAACAACAACAAAATGACGAAAAATAAAAAATGCAAAAAAAACACCAACAAAAATAATGCAATACAACTCACTTTGTTGTGACAATGTCAAATATGAATGTAATAATTCTTTGAGTTTTCCTGACGCATTGTCGGCGCTGTCATTGATATTGCAGATTTTTTTGTAATATTTTTTACTCTTTAATTTTTTTTTGTGGTTGAGGTATATTCTTTTAATCCTTCATAAATTTTTTTTTTTCATTTTTTTTTTTAATACAAATTTTGTTTGTCTTCTGTTTTGTTTTTTTTTTATGAACGCCTTCACACTGATTTATTGTGTCGCATGCACATCAATTTTCCTCGTTCAGTTTATATTTTTTTTCCTTTTTTTCAAGAAAAAATCGTCGCCTATAAAATTTTATAAATATGCGTATTGTCAATGGAAATTATATTTTTTAAACCACAGCTGGACAGATTCTGGCATATGGGCAGCTGGACACTTGAACACAAGAACACTTGCACATCTGACCACACGCACAGTGAAGCAGCTGAGTGCATGAACTGCATCAAAGGCCAGACAATGGTGGTGATATGGAGATGACAATTTCCACAATTGCCTATCCACAGCTGTTGCCTGCAACACCTTGACATTTCCTTGGAAAATAATATTAAATCTATACGAGTTTGCAAGCGAATTGGCATTGTTTTAATTTTTATTGCCACTGCTTTACGCAGGAAAAACCAACCTTTTTTTTTAATTCTTCTGAAGTATGGTATCATTTGTGATGGGGTGATCATTTTCAGCAAGGAATGTGGCGCCAATAATCAAGTAATGCTTTGTTCCAGATGGGATCTTGATCCGTTCACTTCAATATATAGAAATTTCGAACAGAGTCAAAATTCAGAAACTCTATAATTTGTAGTGGAAGAAACCAAAAACACTAAAATAATTATAACCACCTCCATCTCTTACCCTGGCTATGGCCATGAACTGACTATAGCTATGGCATTATTATCGATCCTTGATCAGTACACAAATTTAAATTAAATCTAACATTTTAAAGTGGTCCAGAAACAACCAAGCAGGCCCTCCCCCACGATGCCGCCTTAATTAAATCTGACCGTTTGAAGCGATCCTGTAGCCCTTGAACTTAACAAGCTATAGCATTGCCATCGATCCTTGATCAATCCACAAAATTTAAGCTAAATCTGACCGCTTAAAGTGATCCAGCAGCAATGAACCAGCTCTACCCCTCCCTGCCCCCAGGTACGCCCATGAACTTATCAAGCTTTCTTACTGTCAACGATCCTTGATCGATCTTGCTGTGCTATATAATCACACTCCCTCCCTGCGCTTCCTGCATACATCCATATATACAAAATTATTATACTGTCTCTCTAATCAGTCTAGAAAATTCCATTTATATCTGACACTTCAGAATTTGAAGTGGTGACGCAGAACTTTCCCTCCGTACAACCTGGCTACGCCCATGAACAGTCTACAAAATTTAAAATAAATCATTCTTTTTAAACTAGGTCAAAATCCAGGTTATTCCAAATAGACAACTGAAGCTAATATAAATCGTACAACAATAATAGGTATTGGACAGCACCCTGTGGCACCCCTAGTTTTGTCCTCCTGGATCTTTCTTTCTTGAAACCGCCATTCATCTAAGCATTTGATTGATTATAGTGTTGTTATAGTGTTTTTCATTGTGAAGATAAATGCAGGCAACTAGACAGCTAATCAATACCTTAATTTTAAGTAATTAGCATAAGCATGGAGATACAGTCAGGGTCCACAGATTTCAAATCCTCGGAATCGTTGACGGCTCCTTTGTTAGTATTTTTGTTGAAATGTTAATCTCATGCTGTTCTCGAATGAATTTCCAGTATATATTTTAAACGTTTATATTCAGCGAACCAACATCGAAACGATTATTTTGCAACACGCTAGTTCACTGTGAATCCATGGAGATATCTTAAAAACTGGAAGATTATATTTCGCAAGCTCATGGGGGGCAGTCTAATCGTCGCCTCGATAAGCATATCTCTTCTTCTGCTTGGTGTACTTCTTAATATACCAATTCATGTCCAAGTACGGTATAATGATGCAGAAACTGATATTGAAGACTTTGCTTTATATCACACCTGTTAAATAATGATTACTAATCGTAATGATTACCGGTTTGATTCACTTTTTTCTTGAGAATCCATTTAATGATTGATTACCATTACTTTTAATTTTGAATAACTATTTTCCAATTAATTAAAGAAATAATCAAAAAAATCATAATATTTTACGATTTAAAAAAAAATCAAAAGTACTCAAAAAAAGTTGTTTTGATTACTTTTGATTATTTTTGATTTTTTAAATTTTTTTATTTTTTATTATTATTTATTTTTTCAGTACTTTGTATATACTTTTTGGCCATAACTGCTTTTACAACAGTACTGAAAATATTTAAAATAATCAGAAAAACTTTTTTTTTTTAATTTCTTGGATTTTTTCTAATCGTAATCAATTAATAATTGCCTTTTCTTGAAGAACAATTAAAATAATCATTACCAATTAAAAAAGTCGTCTCATTAATTGATTACTAATTACTAATCAAATTTAAAAGGTCCGCTGTATATACGTATTCTACGAAACTCGTAATCTTTTGCGCTGTTTAACCTATTAAATACCTTTATCTCTCGAATATATCCAATACACATAAAAATATGGTAAAGATTACGAAATTTTACATTGCATTTAAGGTCAATTCTGACACAAATTGCCTTAATGGCTTTCAACTGCTTGAAAATGAAAATAAAGACTCGCGATTTTCAATATAAACAAATACTATCCTACTCACGAGGTGTACACAAATTAAATTTATATAGCCCAGTAGGAAAATTGAGTAATTAACGCGAAAGTAACTTTTGGTAAGGGCTTCTATATTTCAAATTGAACGTGGGTTTTAGGCTTGACAGACAGTAAGATACTTTACATTTAATCCCTTATTCGACATAAATATGAAAAATAAATATACTAGTATAATATTACGAATTAACGCATGAAAAAAAAAAAAAAACCAAAAAAAAAAAAAGTTCTAAGTTAATTACTAAGAGGACTCTTCAATCAACAATAAGATGGAGCGAGTTTAGTGACAGGTAGTGGATTTTTAAATTATTGATTTAGTTTCATTTTAAACCATTGCCGCCCGCTGTCCCCCTAGAAGTACAACTTTTCAAGTTGAAAAATCTATATCTGAAACAATAAAAACTATACTATAATTATTACCTAAGCTGCATTTGACGCAAGTGCTTTTCACAGTTTCATACTTAAAATGCCCATTTTTCCCATTTTTTCAAAATTAAAAAAAAAATCGGTTTTTGAATGACATTGAAAAAAAAAGTCCTACTGGCAGATTTGATTTTAGTTTTAATGAGTTGATACTTACCACTCCCGCCCAAAGTTAATTTTGAAAAGATTAAATATTGTTCGCTTTGGTTATTCTTTTTTCAAAATTGCAACTCTTTTGGCTTAAGAGATATCGCTTTTCCAATCTTAACTACTTTTCCGAAAAACTTATCAAAAGTGGGCGTGGCTATCAACCGATTTTGTTAGTTTTCGTCAAAAATGTGTCCCAAATGTTGCTATGACATGTCAACTCCTCCGCGAATTATGGCTACCTGTACATCAGAAGAGCCTTGATCAAAATATGGGCAGTGCTACTCCAAATTATTTCTCTTTTTTGCAATTTCTCCTTAGAACAACACTTTGGAAGTAAAATAGAATTGTTATAAACGTAAATTCACCGAAATATTGCCACTTATATTCGTCTCTAATCCCTCTAAAAGGTTTTATTTAAAAGTAGACATGGCTTTTAATCAATTTTTCTTACTTTTTTCCAGCACACACCTTGTAATAAGGCTAACCTGTGCGCCGAATTTGTTCGGATATCTTAAACCGTTTTTAATTTATTAATTATAATATTTGTAAAATCTACTTATCAAAAGTGGGCGGAGCCACGCCCATTTCAAACAATTTTTAAGGAATTTATTTTCTGTTTATTATTATAAAATACGTTTATCTATTTCATATAATACCTTAAATTTGATAAAAATCAACTATTTGGTAAGAAGAACTTTTTGAACAAGTGGCAACCCTTTTTGAAAAATGTAGATGCTGATTTTTTCCTTTTGCATCCAAAGGGCTTGAGATCTCATGTAAGGCCTTAAACTTAAAAATCATATAAACTACACACAGAGGTTTCAGTTACGATAACAGTGCCGCGAGTTCAATGGTTTTCCCGCATCTAAAAAATTTCCAAAGCGCCTTAAGAGTTTTCACTTCAAAAATTCAAAAGTTGACAGATACCACTTTCTCAATAAAATTAGTTTAAAATATCATGCCTTTATCTTTTGTCTGTAATTTGTTGTTTATGTTTTTATATGTAAATATCTATCAACGTCTGTATGTAAAAAAAAATCGGCTGCTATATTTGTTTAAACAATTTTCGCCATACGTATTGACCTCCAAATCGCTAGATAGGTATATGTGTATGTACATTGTTTATGTGGTTTTCCTTCACCAGCAGACTGCTTTCAACAATACAAATGTTTACATACAGCTCTACATCGTGCAATATAAACATTTTTAGAAGACTTCGCCGGTCGTGTCGGACCATTGATTTGGCAGCTGCAGCGCAAATGGAAAGCAACAAAAATAACAAAAACTTTTAGCAGATTTCCAAATTTCTTATATTCTTTTATTTTATTGAAACAATTTTTTTTTTTTTTTCAAATTGCCTTAATTGATTTTGTTTTTCTTTTAAACTTCTATCTCTATTTGTCTACTTTCGTAACACTCTGGCTCATCGCGTCTTTCCTTTGACTTTTTATACTGATTTCCTCATCATCGCACTGCTTGTGGTACATCCAAATAAGCACTTAGTTGAAGGCAAGCAAAAGTTGAAAGATTTACCTCGGCAAGCTTTTACATTTTCACAGTTTACTTGTACGAGTATTCTAGTTCTTTTTCATCGTTTATACAAAAGGAAATATTGGCATTCTTCCAATATTCATGGTTAAGCAAGCAAATCGAAAGAAGCAGTGTACACTGGGAGAGAATGCAAACAACACCGATTACAATTTTAAAGTAAAGGTGAGAGTTTTTATCTTATCTAAAATAGTTGGAAAATTGCGCGTTCCCACATCCCCGTATCTTTCTCTCCCTTTTTCTCTCTCTTTCTATCCCTATCTCTCTCTCTCTCTCTTTCTCTATTTACCTCTTTCTCTATCTTAATATGCCTATGTCAATTCATCTACTTCTTTCTATTAATTCAACTTTGTGCCTTTTCGTCATGTTAGTTTCCTGGCTTTTAATATTCTATTCCAGTTCCTCTTCACCTTCGTATTTCTTCTGCCTCACACTATCCTTCTCCGCTCATCTCTACAAATAATAAAATTGTTACAGTTAGATGTCTGTACGTTGCATATATTCCGGAAATTTTATTGGGCGGATTATTATTGAGCCACTAGAATCCACATCAACAGTTTTTGGAATTTTTGTCTGTCTGTCTGTATGTTAGATCGCGCATCCCTCAAGAACTGCTAAATATAATTGAATGTTGTTTCGACTTTTGCCTAACTAGACGTCTAACTTAAAAGTTTAGATATCCCTTATTTCGATGACTGGACTAGGGTGACCCAAAATGTGTTAGTACAATATGGGCATCAAGCGAAAAGCGCTAATGAGAGCTACAATAAGCGATGTGATTATTTACCTTTTCTCAACCGTTTTAGAAGATATAATAATTAAAATCAACAGGGTCTATTATAAGTTCTGAGACACATCGAAGCGTGTCCGGGTGTTCTAGTTCCTATATATACAATTTATATGAAAAATATTAAAGCATCATTAATTTGGGTTATACCGCTTAAACTTTTTCTAGTAAGAGCATGGCACCGTCCACATTTTCAAAACAATTAATATCCTAGACGCAAGCAGTGTGCTATGTAAAGATCGATGTAAGACTTTGGCCTTATTTAGTTATAAGCGGTCTGTCCTATGACTGCAAAAATAGTTCCACTCTTATCTTATCACATCTGACATTAAAGAAGTGTAACAGCGTCACCTATCGGACATAGAATAAAATAAAAGTGGAAACAACTGACATGAAAGAAGTGTTACGGCGCCACCTATTATACATAGCATACATAGTAAAAAGATACAAATCTAAACCGAGTAAGGAAAATCTAATCAAAACGATTTTTTCAACAACTTCCTTCACCTTCAACCCACTGTGCGTTAAGGCAATGCGGCCGTGTTGAGCTAAGCGTGCGCTCGAATACAGCTATGGACCCAAAGAGCATCGCTAAAGATATATTATTTGGGCACTTTTAGGTGGCCGTTTTGGCAGATTTTTTCATCATACATATTTGTTGTTGTTTGTTGCCTATTTTGGTCGCCCTGTTGGCTATTTAGCTGTTGTTTTTGCTGTTGACTGATGCTGTCCTAACAGTGGCACTGCTGGTATATTTCTAAATTGCTTTTGGTCATTTCTTTTTTTCCTTTTTTTTTTTTGAAATAAACTAGATTTTTGCTACACTTTTCTTTTGAAACAAAGCCACTTTGTGTATTGTCTTATTTTAGATTTTTATGTGAACCGTCAGCACCAAAAGCAGCAGCCATTGTACTCCGCAGCACCACCATAAATAGCCTAATGCATTTTGGTTGGAGTGTTTTTGTTTAAATTTGATGCTTCAACTGTTTCGTGGTGAATTCTATGTTTTGGCTTTATGCTTAAAATAAAATCAATACGAATAGCCTTCCAACGGATTTTTGGTCGAATTGGAACTATTTAAATGTGAACTTCGATAACTTTTTTTATTTGTTACGCTTATTTAATACCGAAGATATCTATTCTAAAGTAATGCTAGCGCTCCATTCTCGTATCTTATAGCTTACAACTTTTACCTAATACCTGAAACGTTATACCTTATAGCGTATACGTAACCTCATACCTTATATATACCCAGTACATTATACCATTCCCACAAAAGCCGATTCAATTGTACCGGAATCAATTGAGTTTTCTTAGCCGACCAAGGGCTTTTATTTCCACGTATCTCTGTCTGACACCGACGTAACCTTATACTTTATATCTAATTCAATCAACTATACCTTCTACCGTAATCCTTATCCAAACCTTAAAAATCAAACCGTGCACCTTATATCTGAAACCTATTTGTTGCAAAATAACTTTGTGATATAAAATTTGAGCATCAGGGAGCACAACAACAAAAACTTGCTGTATAACACCCATCAGTAAAACAAACGTGGAGCATGTAAGCAACTGCCTTGGCCCACAAAAATAAAACACAAATTGAATTGAGTAGCACAAAAGCAAAAAATAAATAAAGTCGCCAGCAACGGCAACATCAACAAGCAAATCAAGGAACAATTTAAAATAACAATAACAAACGAATTTAATTGAAATAAGAAAAAAAAGGAAGGAAAGGGCTGTCTTCGACTGTGCCGAAGACTTTATACCTTTCATGAATACGCATCAAGGTTTTAAGTGTGCGATCCTTACTCACAATTAGTATAAACTCTGCAAAACTGTTTATTGAAAGATGCATAACCTAAACCCCATTTATCGGAAAAATCGATTGTATGAGAGCTATGCGTTGTATTGGTCCGATCTCGCTGGTTCCGACAACTGATTAATGTTTTACCAAATTTCATCAAGATATCTCTTAAACTGAGGAACTATTTTGCGTTCAAACAGACAGACGGACTGACGTACATGGCTAAATCGACTCAGCTCATCGCCCTGATCATTGCGGTATGCTTATTGGTGGGTCTATCTCTTCTTCTTCTCATACTTACAAACATCGGACTAAAGTTATAATACCATTTCATGTTCATGAAAGGTATAGATATGACAAAATATTGAGTGAAATATTTTGCTGTTGGGCGCGTATTACAGCAGCAACCGCAGGAACGCACTAACACATAAACGCTTTTCATACCCTACAAAAAACTCTGCGACTAGTCTACTAGGGACCCTTGACGATACTGCAGGCTTGACTGAGAATTTTTAAGTGTTAGTGCAATCGGCGGTCCTCATGTCACATCTACTTGCATTCGACTGTCCGAAGATATCGGTCGTATCTTTGCCGGTGTTGATTGGCTAAAATCTAAAATTTTAGATTTCTTAATTTTTTGGGTGGTAATATTGTGCTGCGAAAGGCAATTGCGCTAACAGCTCTAGCGCAATAAAGTACAAGTAAAGCACAACATTAGTACCCTGCTCGTCAATCACCACCCGAGACAATCAAGTTTATCATGCATCAACTTAAAAAATCCTAAATTTTAGAGCTTAGCCAATCAACGCCGGCAAAGACACGACGACAGTCGAATGTAAGTAGGTGTGACACGAGGATCGCCGAGTGCACTAACACTTAAAAATTCTCTGTCAAACCTGCAATATCGTGACGGGTCCGTATCCGAAGCATAACGAGCGCAGGTATTCTAACATTTTTAAGCGAAATTGCTCTGTTTGTGCCTTTGATCAGTGGAAAACTTTTCTGCTCCTCAATTCTTAAAACATTAAACACAATATTTGTTCTCATTCCACCTCGACATAGTCGCATTTCTTGTAGGGTATAAAAGGAATAACAGTCACTGTGACAATGCGACAGTGGGACGGGCAGCACATTGCCGATGGCCTATTGTAGCAATGATGTTGGCAAAAAAATGTCACTCAAAGCACGCAAAAAACACAAACAAAAACAACAACAATAGCAAAAAACCCTACGAAGAGCCGTAATTGCGGCAGCATCATCAAAGCCAATAAACAATAACCAACCAAACAATCAGAGACCAAGGGGAGACGTTGAGTAGCAGGGGCGCACATCCACAACACTTGACAGCCTTTTAAATTTTTATAAAAATAACAATCAATGACCAATAATGTTGATTCGCAATGTCCAAGATATTGAATAGCCAAAAGCTACCGTGCGCCAACTGACCTCGCATGTCGAACAGGCGAATTGTAGAAAGAGACATTTATGTGTGTAATTTGGCGTGCCAGCAGTGGACCAACAAAGAGGAATTAAGTTTTTTAAGACTACCGAACAGTGGCCACAGGGAATAATTAAATAAAATGATGAAAATAAATAAAATAAAAATTAACACTATGGATTGCAACAACAGCGACAATTCTTATATAATCAACTGCCCGTAGAACTGATAATGCTCTCGCGTTTTTTGAAAGTAAAAAGTTACAGCCAGATATTTCTGTTCTGTTCTGTTTAGTTTCATTCGACTAAAACTCTCATCTACCCCGTCGCCCACTTAACGATGCCTTTTAGATAGAAAATTTTCAGATATTGCCATGATTCGATAGGTATGAGGACAAATGGGTAATTTAAGGTATACTCCGGGAGAAATGAACATTCCTAAGCATTATAATTAATTATTTTAAATAACGAAGAACTTGTTTAGAAAGATGTAGAACTTGTTTAACTCCCAATGGTCCTGTAAAGGACTTAACTGAAGTGTGAACTTCACTCTGAAACTTGTGGCAATAAAAAAAGTACCCATATTTCAACAGAAAGAGAATGGGAGTATTGAATCGGTAAACGGTATAGAGTAAAAGTCCTAAAGTATAAGATATAAGATATAAGATATAAGATATAAGATATAAGATATAAGATATAAGATATAAGATATAAGATACAAGATATAAGATATAAGATATAAGATATAAGATATAAGATATAAGATATAAGATATAAGATATAAGATATAAGATATAAGATATAAGATATAAGATATAAGATATAAGATATAAGATATAAGATATAAGATATAAGATATAAGATATAAGATATAAGATATAAGATATAAGATATAAGATATAAGATATAAGATATAAGATATAAGATATAAGATATAAGATATAAGATATAAGATATAAGATATAAGATATAAGATATAAGATATAAGATATAAGATATAAGATATGAGATATAAGATATAAGATATAAGATATAATATATAAGATATAAGATATAAGATAGAAGATAGAAGATAGAAGATATAAGATATGAGATATAAGATATTAGATATAAGATTAAAGATTTAAGATACAAGATAACATATAAGATATAAGATATAAAATATAAGAGATAAGATATAAGATATGAGATACAGGATACAGGATATAAGATAAAAGCTATAATATATAAGATATAAGATATACTTAAGGTATTAGATGCAAAAAAAAATTCTTTTCT
Source organism: Merzomyia westermanni (assembly GCA_949987695.1). Lineage (NCBI taxonomy): Eukaryota > Metazoa > Arthropoda > Insecta > Diptera > Tephritidae > Merzomyia > Merzomyia westermanni. The sequence goes on along the minus strand of OX465289.1, from coordinate 8,924,323 downwards.
TATTTTTTTGTTATTTACTACTTTGATCAATAAACTTTTCAAACGATTTGACTTCAAAATGATTAAAATATATTTTATTTCTTTACAGCGTTGTACGTGATAAATCATTTTAGCCGTAAACTGTACTGTTAAGGTAAATACCTATTTCAGATTCGACTTTGTTTAAACAGTTTTTAGCTACTCGAAAAGGAATTCGTAGAAGTATTTTAGTAATTTCCCTGAAGACAAACAAATAGTTTTTTTAAAAAATTGGGAATACTTTTTTTTGGCGGCTAAGCGTCAATATATGTTAAAATAGTATTTCTAACAAGTTTTGTTGTGAAAATTCCCCCTAATTCTTTAATCTTCATCTTCATATGCCTGTTTAATATATCCTTCTTGAAATTTAAATTTTCTCATCATGGCACGTGTAACTTCCGCCTTACATTTGTCTACCTCACCTACAATCTGATATAGCGCATCTGTTTCTTACGTCATCGACATAGCACCAACACATAAGCAAGTGCACCCATCAAGACTAGTGATGCTTAGAACGACAAAATCGAATTCTAAAACCGGGTACTTTAGAAGAAGAGTGCCATGTCGGACCTTAACCAGGGTCGAAAAAACAGAAGCGTGGTTAGAAAAGTTGCCAACGAAGCTAAAGAACGGTAAACCTGTACCCTAAATTTTACACTTTCCCACAAATAGCTTTAAAGTAAAATTAGCTTGCCCAAAAGGGAAATTTAAAAAAAAAAATCCCAGAAAGTGCTTGGAAATTTATAGTTAAAAGGGATACTTCAAAATTATTCCTTAAATCTTATTAAAATGGTGTTTTTAAGGAAAGTTTTCCAAAAATTTTAAAAGAAAGCAGTATATCATCAAAAATTTAACTAAACTTTCACGAAAATTTCACCTTAAGAAATGAAAAAAAATTCAGGAAATAAAATCCTAGAAATATAAAAATTGTCCTCAGTAGTAACACTTCAAGTATTATTAACTCAAGTTGTCTAAGCTTTATGGAGGGCGAGTAGTTTTGTTGAGTTATTTTTTATTTTATTTTATTATTTATATAATATTATTGGCTTAGAGAGGAAAAGGGGGTGTGCGGAGCACATGTTTAATATAGGGAGCCCTTTTCTGGTATTTATATAATTATTGTTTTATTTACTTAAATTATTTGTTCTATATAGAACGGGGTGCGGCGCCCCTGTTACACCTTGTATTTATTAATTCAATTCATTGCACGGGATTGGCTTCCTCATTTTCGCTGTGAAAAACCCCCGCTTTGCGATTACCAAACATAAACTATATCTTTGGGATATTTTATAAGCTGCTTGCGAATTACAAGAGCGTGCAGCGCAAATAAAATAGACGAAATAAATCGTTATAGCTTATGTCGCTTAAACACAAGTTTTTTAAATTTGTCCGAAGACAAGGAAATGTTTCCAAAAAGTCTAAAAGTAATCGAATTTCCGAGAAATATCAAATGAATTTCCCGAACAGCAACTAGTATAAATATGTAACCGGATCCGCTTGAAATCGTACTCGCCTTAACTGGCTTTCAAATAGCCGTCACAGCAGCTAATTCACTCTTAGCTGCTAACCTACACCAGCTGTGCCTCCATTTCCTTTGGCATCACTTTGCGAACGATGTCATATCACTTTGTTCCACATACAGAACATCTTTCCCTTGAGCTGGTAGTGGTAATGGTAGTAATAGCGGTTTTGGTGACGGTGTTGACGGCCTCGAAGATCTAACCGCATTCGCCTCTTATGCCACTTTCGCCCATTGTGGCGCGCGCTGTCCACTTGAGAGCTCAAGTAGTCTCTGTTACGCTTTGTTAGCGCACATGCGGCTTATGCATGCAAGAACATGTAAAAACATGCAGAAACATGTATGTATGTGTTGTTAATTTGTTTGCGTGTCTGTGTCTTTGCTGCTGACTCGTATTAGCATATCAATTTTGCTTATATAAATATGTTTCCTAGCGGAAGTGTGAGTGGTGCGCACTGGTTGGCTTGCCACCGGATGTGAGGCGTCGTGTTCCAATTTCCTTTGCATGACGCCATCTTTAAATGCCATCTCCACCGTCGTCGTCATCTTCATTTATTGCTGCTGCTTGACTGCTGCAATAGTTTGTGAGCTCAACAGCTCAGTTGGCTTGTTTGTTTATCTTGCGCGTTTGACACAGCAAACAGCTCACTAACGAAGCAACTCATTCGCTCACTGTCACCGCAACACTTTTTATTTATAAGCAAACAAAGTGTTGGTTGGACTATACCATCATGATCTCTAGCGAATTGTTGACTTTGTTTCGCTTTGCGGTTGAACGCACTGCGGCTGCTACCCCAAACGGACCTTGTTTCCCCTTTCAATAAAAATTTCCTTATCTTCACCTCTTCTTTCACGTTTCACACACGAAGTAGCAAACTGTCCTATGCTTTCTGGCTTTTTTACCTTACCTCAATCGTCCCTCCCAACTGTCGGTCGCTTGTTGGTCCGCACTTGAATTTCTCTTTCAAATGAGTTTTCCATTTTTCTTGGTTTCCGCGTTTGTAGCCACTTTCATGTCTCTCTGAACTTATTTGTTTGTTAGTTGCATGCATATTCAGAATTGCTCTATTTTATTTTTTTCAATGCGGCAGTGTTTCCTATTTTGGACTCATTCGCTTGATTAGCAGCAAAGGTTGGATGTTGGGCCAATGAAGTTCGTGCGCTGACGAGGGACGCTGAAAAAAGTATTCGCGGCTTTGTAAAGAAGCTAACAAATATTTTGGAAATTTATTTAACTGGAAATCCCTTTTACAGCTCCGAAGGGCATATATTTCGACAACAAATAGGATAAATAACTTTCCAAATTGTAGGAATAATAAAAATGTTGGGTAGCTCAAGCTGAATATAATGACGATGACGATGACGATAACGAATCAGAATGAGAATGAGAACGAAAATGAGCATGAGAGTGAGAGTGAGATTGAGAGTGAGAGTGAGAATGAAAATTAAAATGAAAATCAGGATGAGAATTAGAATGAGAACGATACTAAGAAGGACAATGAGAAGGACAATCATGAGAATGATAGTGAGAATAGAAATGACAATGACGACTGCTATAAACCCTCTAAATAAATAAAGTCCAAGTTAAATAAATGTTTACCATATTTTTCTGTTTCTCGAGTTATAATCGGAGAAAGAAATGTTTGAGCCCTTAAGGCCTAAGTAAGACCACAACTATTTGACAAATTCAAATATAAATATGTACTATTCTTGTTCTGACTCACAAATTTGCTCTACACTTCAATTATTCAAAACCTTCAACGCCAATAAAGCCCGCCATCACGAACCAAACAAATGATCCCACAAAAAGCGTTACCCGTTAAGCGATTTACGCTCATTCACAAGCTTTAACAAATAAAAAAGGCAACGAATGAAATGGAAGACGCACAAAGCATGATAGATAGTCTGCCAGCTTTTGTTGAATCACTGTTCACGCTCATATAAGCCATCAACAGGAATAGAGCCAGCTAGTCAAGATTACTCAGCACTATCGGTATTGCCATTGGAGCTTTCGATGTGGCGCGTTGCCACATTGCATTGATTGCGCCACACTGAGGCAATAATAAATCAGTTGAAGATTTACAACACAATCTAAGTGTATAGGAGGGAAGTGGTGTTGAGAAGTATCACTCAACGATTGTCATGACTGAACTTTCTATTGCATCTTGTGAGCTTTAAATCGATCCTGTGAGGATATCAAATGCAATGAGAAGGTGGAAGTGAACAAAAATTATTTATTTATTTTGTTTTGTTGTTTTTCCGAAAATCGACACTGACGATGGCACAACGCCGAAACCGGTTTGTCTCAAAACCAAATTTGACAAGGGATGACAAAAAATAGTTTCAATCTGCAAAAATGATTTACTTGTTTGTTCGATGTGTTTGATTACTTGGTGGTGTGGTGTAGGTGCAGACCTAAAGAATGTTCGAAATTAACTAGGAGCAATTGGGAAAAGTGAAGTGGGGGCTGGTATATAGCCTCAGGAACTGCAAGCCAAGGTACAAGTCAAATCGACTCCGTGAATCATGCCGTGTATTCCAAGTGGAAATATTTGCCATATAGAGGGCAGGGCAGGAAAATTTCCCAAAAGTCCACTTAATAGAAGCAATGGTAATTTACTATAGCCTTAATGTAACCTAAGCAAATTTTTCGAGGTTTAGTTAGCAAAAGAATTAGCTTTCTTGGCAAGTTATACAAATCTGAGGTGAGAGAACTTTCAGCTATCATCACAGGACATTGTGCTATAGCATCGATGCTTCCACTATAGCGTAAACCAACAACTTCCTCATGCAGTAGCTATCTAGATGCTGGGGATGATGATGTCCAGCACTGCAGACAAGGTGACTCAGATTTTTGGGAGCATCTTTTTCGACAGTTTGGCGTAGATGAAAGAAATGAATCTTTCGCTCCTTCAGAAGTTCTTATTAAAAAGGGAGCAGATTAAAAGGGCTTTTACACAGTATTCACTTTTAGTGTGACGCGACATAAGCAATGGGGTAAGAGGTAAGGGGGAGACTGCATGTACATCGGTACTCTCAAGTCATTTCAAGTTTTTCTTTGAATATCTTTCCTCCACCAATTCGACAATTTCCTTATATAAAAGCGCTCTGAATGAGAAACACCTAGATAGTCAGGGCGCATTGCAAGCATTCATAATGGACAAAATTGTTTCCGAGTGAAAGAGTGAGCAACCCCATGTGCTCCCTTAACCTAACCTAACTGGAAAACAATATTTTACTAATTGACAATACTTTATCCTCAATTTTTTTTGCCTTATTCATTTAAGCAAATTTCATGATTGACTGAACTTGAACTAACCCTTTTCCAAGTGTAATGCAGAATCCGTAAAATGTACCGATTTATGAAAATGTATTTCAGAATAGTCAACTTCACTTCAGAAATCGTGAAATGTTCTTCAGAATAGTTAATTGCACTTCAGAAACCGCGAATTGTACTTTAGGATAATACAGGGTGGCTGATGAATTTTGCTACATTAAGAAACTCAAATAATTTTTTTTTTTCAGTGTATGGAATTCATTTTTCTTTTATTCATGTTAAAGCTCATTAAATTTTATTAAATATAGCTTAATTAGTTTTAAAAATAATGGAATTTAAATGCCCCCCTGCTCGTCGATGCATGTGCGGCATCTTACCAAAAAGTTGTTCATTACTGCTTGGAGAGTTGAGACAGGAATAGCCGCAATTGTTTCTCGAATGGATTGCCTTAGTTCATTCAAATTTGTTGGTTTTGCTTTGAAGAATTCCTGTTTGCAATAACCCCACAAGAAAAAGTCAGGTGCAGTTAGGTCAGGCGTCCTGGATGGCCAACGGAATGTGGAGTTTCTGGATATCAGCTTATTGGGTAATTTTCGTCGCAATTCTGTCATAACAGGTTGGGCTATATGAGGAGCTGCACCATCTTGCTGAAACCACACAGAGTTGAAAGAAATTCTCATTCGGCGTAATTCTGGATAGAAAAACTCTCTCAACATGCTCAAGTAACGGTCTCCAGTAACCGTAACGGTGTGACCGTTTTCTTCGAAGAAGTAGGGCCCGACAATGCAGCGTGATGAAACTGCACACCACACTGTGACACGAAGTGGATGCAATTCCGTCTCATGGAGTATCTGTGGGTTGGAAGCACTCCATATTCGACAATTTTGTTTGTTTATGTTGCCGTTTAATTCGAAATGGGCCTCGTCAGACATGAAAAGACAGTTCAACATGTTTCCATCCTCTTCCACCATTTGAAGCATCTTCTGGCAAAATTCCAAGCGAATCGGCAAGTCTGCAGCGTTCAGTTTGTTGGCCATTTGAATTTTATATGGGAATAAGTCCAAATCTTTGTGCATAATTGACTGTAATGACTGTCTGCTTACACCCATTTGAGCAGATAAGCTTCTTGTGGAAACACGTGGATTGTTTTGTATGGCAGCAGCTACAGCAGCGATTGTTTCCTCCGTTCGAACTGAAGGGTTTCGATGGTAAGGTCTTCTGTTGACTGTCCCATGCTCGGCAAAATTGTTTACAAGTCTTATTATGGTCCATCTGCTCGGAGGATTGCCGCCAAACGTGCGCCTATACTCTCTTTGAACCGAAACTACGGACTCCAGTGCGTGATAGCGGCGGACAATCCAAATTCTTGTTTCACTGTCCCAGTTATCCATTTTTGTTAAATGTAAAAGTCAATCTGCAAAATAAAAAAAAAATTAACCAGATTCATTAAATAGAAAAAAAGTTATTTAATTTTTTTTTGGTAGCGGCTTTCATTAGCCACCCTGTAGGAGTTTAAAATTTCTGAAGAACAATTTACAGTTTCTGAAGTTCATTTTACAGTTTCTGAAAAACAAATGATTATTCTGAAATACATTTTACGATTTCTGAAGTGCAGTTAACTATTCTGAAATACGTTTTACGATTTCTGAAGTACAACTGATTATTCTGAAGTACATTTTACGGTTTACGCTTGAAAAAGGTGTAGATTTCAGTTTCTACTATCAATGTGAAAGCAATCAACTGTGTGTTAGCAGTCAAATGAGATTACAATATTTTGAGTATTTTGGGATTGCAATCAAATTCGATATTCAAGTGACCAATCGTCTTATTCTTAATTCCTTTTCATTTCAAATAGTTTTGGTTTTTAAGACATGGATATCCATTCTACAAAACTGAAAATTGAAAATTTTATAGAATTGAAAGGTACGCAACGAACCAAAAGCATTTATAAAATAGAACTAGATTTGGACTGCTGTTTATCATAACGGTGGACCTTGTAGTTTATAATAAGTAAAAGCAAATTTTAATTTGACTTTAAACATTTAAAAATTGTGATATTTTGAGTTGGCCTATTCGATTTTCAAGTAAATAATTCATGAAGTGGGGTAGTTCCAAGGGAACGAAATTTTTTTAAGGTCGTCGAAAAGCCAATGAAAAGTCTAAAAAATAAGTGAACTTACTTGTCTTTTGTATTATGAAAGAGGACTAAAAATTCGCATTCGGCATTCTTGATGTTTTTTACGATTTTCTTGGAACTTTCAAAACAATTTTCCCTTTGCAACTATTTTTTATTTATTTATAAGTCGAGTAGGAAACCATAAATTTTGAATGAAAATTTTGTAAAAATAAATTAAAATATACTTCTCAAAATTCAAACTTTGTGCTAAAACTATTTTTTTCAACCCAACCATACATTTTTATAAATTAAATTACTATTTTTTCACCCACTCAATTATACAATAATATATCTATATTACAGGATCTATCTTGTAACAGCTAAAAAGAAATAAAAACATATAAAAAATATCAAGTCAAAAACATTCACAACAAACAAAAACGCGTCAAAGTTGAAGGTCGTTTACAGCCAAAAGAAGCCAATTGTCGTGAGGCCAAATCTTCTTGTGCCAATGTTGCTTTTTGCTTTTATCATTTGCTACTATCTTTAACCCTTTAAGGACATACTTTGCATATATTTATAAATTTTCACTTGGCCTACATACATTTATACAAACAAAACAGCACATTGTCAGCCAGCTGCACTTAACACATTTTTGTTGGCCATGCAAAATCTTTGGCAATAAAGCAAAATTTGTAAAAAAGAAAAAAAAAAGCAGAGAAAATATATGTAAATTTCACCGCAGGGACATTTATGGTTACTCTGCTTGTCCTTGCGCTCTTCTACATTTATTGTTGTTCTTGTGGGTGACATGTTTGTGTGCCAAGTAGACGGATTTGAGTAGCCTCTTTTTTAAGCACGAACATTGAGAGATATACGTACATACATACCGACAAAATGGGTACTTAGTTAGCCACATATGTATTCATCTCCTTTTCGACTCAATGCTTTTGATAAATTTATAGCTATATATGGCCCTTCTCAATTCATCTCATAATTGATGGATGTAGTTTTTGGTTTTTCAATACAATAGCACACATACATATATACTTTTGTGGTTAAGGGAGAAACCACATTGCTTGAGTTTGTGAGCAAATGTTTGCATTAAAATCTGTCACTCGGTTATTTAGCCTATTACGATTGTGATATATTATGTGGGCAAGTGCTGGCATGGGCATGACAACGAGCTTTGGATTTGTGTTTTAAGCTTTAAGGATTTTGTTGTTAGTTAGATGGATTCGCCTCAAATTAAGGATGAAATGAGTGTCATATATTTCAATTTAACTGTGGTTGAGGTTTATGATAACAACGATGGCGAAAGGAAATATTTTAGAACCGCAAATTAGGAAAAAGGATAAAGGTTATAAAAAGTTAGCTGGAATAGTTCCTGACCTAATCTCGAAATATGCAATAAGAAATTCCAGGAAAAATAACTCCTCGTGATCTTCAATATTCAGGTACTAGTATGATAATTACGAAATTATCCCGAAAGAAATTAGTAATAAGTATCGGAATGAATCTGAAAAAGTACCAAAATTTCTCCAAAAGTAGTTCCAAAATAATTCTGAGAATATTCCGAAATAATTGGAAACTCAACTGTAAAATAAGTCTAAAATCATCCGAAAAAACATTCAGGATTTACTTAAAAATTGGTTGATCCTGAAAATAGTCTATACTGAATCGACAAAATCTTAAAGTGATTTCGAAAAACTCCGAAATAAGCACAAAATGGTCCTGAAACTAAACTTCCAAATGATCCCGATAATAGTTAGAACAAACAAGTAAGGACGGCGCTGTCTTTGGCTGTGCCGAAAGCTTTATACCTTTCATGAATACGTGCAAACTTAAATACGCATTGTTTAAAGTTCTCTAAAACTTTGTCAGCAATACATTTAATTTTCTTTTATAATAAGCTTTACTAGGGCTGTGCCTTTATTCGATTAATTCAGTATGTTGATTATATGGGATATATATTATTTTTTATATATAACTTATTTTTTCAGGAAATCTTTTATGATATATTAAAAGATATTTTGCCAAGTTTCACGTTTTTAACTGCGAAAATGAGGGAGAAATGGTCCAAAACCTCTTATCTGAACGATCGGTTGTATGGGATATATACTATATATAGCTCCGATCTTGCTGACTTTTTTACTAAATCTTTTACTATCCATAAGAAAATATCTCACCAAGTTTCAAGTTTTAATCTTTTAAAATGAGGGAGAAATGGCCATAATCCTCTTATCTGAACGATCGGTTGTATGGGATATATACTATATATAGCTCCGATCTTAGCGATTTTTTTACCAAATTTTTATTATTTGTAAGCAAATATCTCACCAAGTTTCAAGTTTTAATCTTCAAAAATGAGGGATAAATGGCCATTATCCTCTTATCTGAACGATCGGTTGTATGGGATATATAGTATATATAGCTCCGATCTTGCTGACTTTTTTACTAAATCTTTTACTATCCATAAGAAAATATCTCACCAAGTTTCAAGTTTTAATCTTTTAAAATGAGGGAGAAATGGCCATAATCCTCTTATCTGAACGATCGGTTGTATGGGATATATACTATATATAGCTCCGATCTTAGCGACTTTTTTACCAAATTTTTTATTATTTGTAAGCAAATATCTCACCAAGTTTCAAGTTTTAATCTTCAAAAATGAGGGATAAATGGCCATTATCCTCTTATCTGAACGATCGGTTGTATGGGATATATACTATATATAGCTCCGATCTTGCTGACTTTTTTACTAAATCTTTTACTATCCATAAGAAAATATCTCACCAAGTTTCAAGTTTTAATCTTTTAAAATGAGGGAGAAATGGCCATAATCCTCTTATCTGAACGATCGGTTGTATGGGATATATACTATATATAGCTCCGATCTTAGCGACTTTTTTACCAAATTTTTTATTATTTGTAAGCAAATATCTCACCAAGTTTCAAGTTTTAATCTTCAAAAATGAGGGATAAATGGCCATTATCCTCTTATCTGAACGATCGGTTGTATGGAATATATACTTTATATATCTCCGATCTTGCTGACTTTTTTACTAAATCTTTTACTATCCATAAGGAAATAGCTCACCAAGTTTCAAGTTTAATCTTCAAAAATGAGGGATAAATGGCCATTATCCTCTTATCTGAACGATCGGTTGTATGGGATATATACTATATATAGCTCCGATCTTGGTGATTTTTTTACGAAATCTTTTGCTATCCATAAGAAAATATCTCACCCAGTTTCAAGTTTTACTCTTTAAAAATGAGGGAGAAATGGTCATAATCCTCTTATTTGAACGATCGGTTGTATGGGAGATATATGCTATAGTGACCCAATTATACCGGATCCGACAAATGTCTAATATAATACCAAAATACATCCGTATGCCAAATTTCATCAGATATCTCAAAAATTGAGGGACTAGTTTGCGTTCAAACAGACGGACGGACGGACGGACAGACGGACGGACAGACGGACATGGCTGTATCAACTCAGTTCATCGTCCTGATCAATTTGGTATACTTAATGGTGGGTCTATCTCTTATATTTCTAAACGTTACAAACATCGGACCAAAGTTAATATACCATTTCATGTTCAATCGACAAAAATGTGAAAGTTATTCCGAAAAAATTTCAAATTTATTCAGAATATCTCAGAAATAAATCCATAAATTCGAAGCTAACCTACAAAATAAATTCTTAATGATTTTAAAAATATTCCGAAACGATTTTTCACTTTTTGTTTATACTACTCCTAAACTGTTTCCGAAATAAATCCAAATTATATTAAAAAAATTTGATAATGAAAAGAAAACATTTCCAAAGTTATTCGAAAAATATTCTAAAAATTATTCCGAAAAACTCCGAAAAAAAATTCAAAGTGATAGTGAAAATATTCCGAAATAGTTGGAAAGTAAACAAAAAATAGATCAGAGTTTATCCTGAAAACATTCGGAAATAATTCGAAAATCTTTTTAAAATTATTCCGAATTAAATCCTAAATCATACTGAAAAAAACATTCCGAAATTATGAAATGAGCTGAAAATAGTCAAAAATTACTCATAAAAAGCTTCAACACAAATTTCAGATGAACTTCAAAACATTCTAAAATTATTCGTGATTTCGAATTGATTCCTAAAAAAATCCTAAATAGTCCGAAAGTTATACCGAAAATATTCTAAATTCTCTCGAAGTTATGAGCCACAAAACTCCAGAGGGTGCAAAATTATTTGGAAATTAGTACTATGAAAATATTCTGACTCTTAAGGTGACTCAAAGCTTTCGCAAAACTGTGACTAAATAAACAGCTCTTAGTTGCGAAAAATCCGAATCATTTCGCTTCACATATTTGCTAAATCTTGGACTTTTTTTTAGATCACATTTTAGTTTTCTTTTTATTAGTTTAGGGGGAAAGTTCTCAAGCATTTCGGGATCGTTTCAGTAACACTTTGGTATCATGTTCAAGATTATTTGGAAAAAGTTTTTTGATTACATCGGCATCATCTCGGTACTATTTCGAGCTCTTTTGGAAATCCTTTCAAGAACGTTTTGATAGAATAATATTACGAGCCTTAATCTCCTGACCATTTCTGTATAGTTTTTGCAAGCACGTTTGTATAGCTTTCGGGCTCACCCTGAGACTTTATCGGTATCAAATCATTTAAAAGTAAATTTGAGTGTATTTTCGGGTTCATACTACTTTTGTTTCTGAAACATTTGGAAGTGTTTTTTTTTTATAATAAAGGTCAAATTGGTGCCGAAAAAGTTTTCAAATTAATACGAAACAATTTTGAAACTATACCAAAAGCAATACAAAAACAATGCAAAATTAATCCCGAAATGGTACGGAAATATTCCACAAAGTGATTTTTGAAATAACTCATAAGAGTTTTTTTTGTATCATAAAACATTCCGAAATAATTTAAAAATAGAAATGGATACCAAACGATAAAGATTCCGAAATAGGTCCAATTAATGCCTATAATCTCAAATATTATTTTGGGAGCTTTTGCTAAGCCTTTTGAGTTGGTCGTAATATTTTTCATCGTGAAAGTCTAGCCAATAGCAATTAGATACTGTTTCTAAATACCTGAATATTGTTTCGCGTTAAATACAAATACACACATCAAAGCAAATCCTTCCGAGCCGCAGAGCGTTAGTGTGGTTACCCATGATTTCAGTCTACTTATTATCAAAAATGTGCGACATTTTATTTGCTGTGCGAAGCGCATAAGGACTTACTAACACAACAAGAACAACAACAATTAAGCAACTATTATACTACTAAGTTCTATTGGTGTTAAAAAAGCCGTTAACACTCAATAAAACAACTTATGAGCACTTCAAACGAAGAAAGGAAAAAGAAAAAAGGAAAAAACAAGAAAAAAATTTTGAAGAGAAGGAAGCAGCATTTTTGTAGAAAAAGTATATATAATCTGAAATCAAGAAGCATTAAGTAGTCACGAAAGTGTAAGAATTGGAATAAGTGCATGAGAGGTGTAAGTGAATCACACCCACACACATACATACATAAGCTTATACAAGAAGTTACCAATTGTGCAAAAATAGTTCACGCAGCAACTAAGCATATTGTAAGCAACAATTCATAAAGCGAATAAGCACACACGCCCACCCTACAATAACGCCCACTTCAGAACATTTAAGCATAGTACAAAAACGAATATGAAAAGCCTGTAATGATGTTGATGAGCATAAGCGTCAAGCACAAGAAGAAGCAGCGATGTAAGAAAAAGTTGAAGGAAAAATGGTTGCCGTGAATAGCAGCCACAGACCCCAAAAACACCAATGCTATGAGCTTCGGCTTAGTAGCGATGTATTGGCAAGTACCAGCAAAAGCAGTGGCAGCAGCTGAGCAATGAAAATCGACAAAGAAATGGCACCAAATGAGCAACAAACACTCGAAGGAGAAAAGATGGTGTTAAGACTTAAATTGGGAAGGAAGACTGAGAAGGATGAAGGACGAAAATATGTCTACATACGTTGTGTATACATTAGAGCGTATCATAAAAAGTCGGTAGCACGATAATGAAGAAGAAGACTTCCAAGAGTTTGTTCTTATCTCTTTTAGGTAGATGTTTTTAATAAAGTAAAAAACTGAATTTTTTAAACGATTTACTGTCAGCACTTGTCAGTTTTGGCTTTGAGATAAACCGGTTTTAGCCATGCGCCATCCTCAGTGTCAATTTTCGTTCTCACTGAAGATGGCGCATTACCAAAATTGCCAAAACCGGTTTATTTCAAAGCCAAAATTGGCAAGGAAGTTTGTGCTATTGAACTGTTGATGGCATTGTTTGGGTCGAGATTTACTCCATAACGCAATCGTTTAACCCAATGCTATATCCGGAACGAAATGTGCTTGCTAGGAAGCTAGCGTTCGTCTTCGTCAACCCTATCTAAAAATGTATTAATTAAATGAAGGAAAGTGTTTGCCGAACAGTTTTTTTGCGTAAACAAACAACTAAAAAAAATTCTTCGAAAAGAATTTCATTAAATTTAACTAAAGAAATCTCGTATAAAATTTTGAGTTATTTTGAGTTTAATATCCTCTGAATGTCTTTTAACCAACTTAATAAACAAAGTGATTTTTGGCCATTTTAATTTTAATTTTTCTTTACTGTTACACAGTGTAATTTGTGCAGAGAAAAAGTTTTATCCATTTCGACGAACTCTTGTATTTAAGTTAGTGCATATTATATACATTATGGTTAAAGTAATTCTTTTACTCGACATTTTGAGGTGGTCTTCGGTATTTAGATAAATAATTGTTCAAATTGGGTTATTCCAAAAGAAATACAATTTTTTTAAATGTGTTTTAGAATCTAGTGGATGTACCCTACGAACCCAGAAAATGCAAGAATTTTCGGTATCATTTTGGTAATGTAAGTAAAAATTAAAAAAAAAATTATTTGTTATTAGAATGAAAGAAGATAACAAAAATCACACGTGACGATTTTCGAATGTTTCTAACGGTTTTGAACCCAAAAAAAAATATTCGTTAGCACCAGACCTGTTAGATTTGATCATTAATGAGTAATCAATTAGGTAGACAACTTGTGCAATTGGTAATGATTATTTTTATTATTTTTTAAGAAAAGGCAATGATTAATTGATTACGGTTAGAATAAATCCAAAAAAAAATCAAAAGAAAAAAAAATCAAAATAATCAAAAATAATGAACAAAAGTAGTTTTGATTACTTTCGATTATTTTAATTATATTTTATTATATTTGGCTTTTTCCAGTGTTGTTGCTGTGTATGTTCTTATGATTCTACTCCAATACTGCAAAAATAAAAAATAAAAATAATCACAAAAAAATATAAAAAATAATCAAAAAAACTGTTGTTTGCTTACTTTTGATTACTTTTGATTTTTTTCATTAATCGTAAAAATCATAACTTTTCTTTTATTATTTTTATAATTATGGAAAAAAATCATAATTCTGTGATTATTTTTTTAATTATTTGGTTAATAATGATTAAAAATTGGAAGAAAATATTTAATCAAACCGATTATCAATACGATTAGTAATGATTATTTAACAGGTCTGGTTAGGACTAATTTTTATTTATTTAAAAATTAAGCGGATTATTTTTTTAATTTTTTTATAACACACAAATTCTACCACCAAACTTAGCGAAAAAATCCAACCACCCTAATATACATGCAATCTAACATCACTTGCACTCAAATGGAAAGCAATTGTAAGCATCGCGCAAATACATTGAAAGCTGCTTACAGAAAATGTGCGGAATGATGTTGCTTGGAGGGAGTTGCCGAAAATTCTGGCTGACCCAGTAGGAACAAAATTGATATGGAAAACAACGCTAAAAAATTGGTTGTGTTGGACTACTTTACGCCTACACACACTTTCGAGTTCCAGTTTTTTCGAAAAAATTTAACCAAAAAAAATTAAAAATAGTAGAACGAATGTACTCATTTCGGAATGTTCGGGAACTCACGGAACTGTGATTAATCCATATTATATTAGGCACTCTGGAAAGAGCAAACCCTACACTGACCTTGATGATCTGGATGGATGAAAAATTAATGATGGAGAGATGATACTTGCTACCTGTGAACAGATTTTCAAACATTCGATACCAATGGGAAGCTAGTCCACTATCAAAACTTATAATAGACTGCGTCCGATATTAATCATCGTATCTCCTAAGCCCTTTTAGAAATGGAACTAATTCACATCGCACTTATTAACAGCACTTATTAAAAGCTTTTGTTTAATACACATACTGTCCTAACATATTTTTGCTCACCTTGGTCCACATATTGGTCGATATCTCCCAAAGTGATCAGGTTAACGATATAAGGGAAATCTTAAATTTTAAGTTAGATACCTAGTAATGCAATGAGAAAAGTTTCAATGAATTCCACTTAGCAGTTTTTGAGTGATGCGCGACCAAACATACAAACAGACAGACAAAAATTCTAAAAACTGTTGATTTGGCTTCTATTGACTTAATAATGATCGCTCCTATACATTTTTCTTAAATATCTGCAACGAACAGACATCAACCTGTCAAAATTTGATTATATGTAGAGATATCAATACCAACCAATAACCACATTTGATTTTCAATGGAAATTTCAAATTTTGAAAGAAAGTTTTATTTTGTTATTTTATTCATAAGTCGCTAAGTGCTAACGAAAAAAAATCATCTATTACCAAGCCAATCTTGTTAACAACAAATTGCCTGTAAGCATTGAATCAGTTTTATTTTAATAAAAAAGCATTAAATTTCTTACTGGGTAGCTCTGAAGTAAAAGAATAAATGTACATGTATGCTTGAGTAAATTTTTACATCTGTCAATTTCCATGAACGAGCATAAGCATAATAACAAACATATGCTCGAAAAAGTTTAGCTACTTATGACACAAGAAAAGACGGTGATTGGTGCTGATGAGTAATCTTCATTTCTTATTGTTTAACTGAATAAAGTACATGCCAAAATCCTCGAAATCCTACCACGTCAAGTGCAGCAAACTGCTGAAGGTGTCTCTTTTATTCGTATCAGCTAAGTATGGCCGTTTTTTTTTTGTGATTTTTAAAGTATGGCCCTAATGATACTTATTGAAGAACTAAGCGCCTAAGAAGTGGAATTAAAGAAAAAGTAGCTTATGACAGTAAATAATAAAGAACCTAACACAAATGACTAACTACAACTTAGCAATCAAAAGCATTTACCAGTATGCCACCACTCACGTTCGTTAGTGGGTTAAGTGAGCCTTAGTTGAAGGTAAACGAGTGCTTGAGCCTTGCTTAAACAAGACAGCCGTAACTTGGCGCTACTTAAGTGAACAAATCAAACATATTTCACTAGAAATGTGGAAGATGAATGAATTGCAGCCAACGTAATAAATAGTTACACTGGTATATATATATATATATATAACTGAGTGAATGAATATATCCTTGTAAGTATTTAAATTAAGCATCCATTCATTCGCCTACTCAAGCAGGCTTCTTCACACGAAACTATTATGTGAGTATTTGTATGTGTAGCATTACTTTCAAGTAGCTTAAAATATTTCAGTTGATTGAGAACTGAACATCCTTTTCACTGTTTCTTTCTCTCACTTTTAGTTCTTCTTTGCCCACACCTTCAAGCTCAGGCTTTTGCACTCTGCAAATCTGCTTATCTGCACACCTTACAATATTGAATGCTCTGAAAACACTTAGCTACTCATTCAACGAACTTTTTGTAGCGAGAATTGAAATAAACACAAAATACCCTGTAGGAAAAATTAAATTGAGAAAATCTTTACTCATTGAAATTTTGTTGAAATATCTAGCTAAAGCTATAGATTAGAAATATTCTGTTTTAATCCAGTATTCAGAGCATTGATGTATTATTTTATAACTGCTTTAAGAGCTACCTGCTAAATTTCTTTTATTTTTCCATGAATAAATTCGATATAGGTTTTCTTTATGAAATCAAAGGCCCCGAGTATAGTAATTCGTATGAAAGTATTTATATATTTTTTTTGTTGAATAATAGCTTCGCTGCGTCTCAGATTTTCTGGCCCGATTTAATCATAATAACTCCGAAACCAGTTGATATATGTAGCTTAATCGCATCATTCATTGCAGCACTCATTAGCACGTTTCGGTTGATGCCTGTATTATTTTAACATATTTTGGGTCACCCTAGTCCGCAAATTTGTCTTTAACTCCAAAAGTAGTCGAGTTGACGAAATAAAAGATATCTTAAATTTTAAGTCAGACATGGAGTAATGTTACAATCGAAGCATCATTCAATTATATTTAGCAGTTCTTACGTGATGCTCGTTTAAACATACAGACGAACAAACAAAAATTCTTAAAACTTTTGCTTTAATTCCCAACGGATTACCCACCATATCCCGCGGGGCGCATCCGCATAACGCGCGGATTATTCGTTCGTGCCGAGTCGTTGAAAGGCTTTGGTTTGTTAATCGTCGAGATCTAAAACTGCTCAGCTACAGAGAAAACCTCATCAGCTAAGTAAAGTAGATATAGGATAGATTATACATTAAGAAATAACTAGCTAACAGAATAAAATTATTGTTAAAAGTTAAAATAGAAGTCAAAGAATAAAAAACAATTAGTAGCTATGAATTTAGGACAGAAAGAATTGATTTTTTTATGCTGAAAAGCGAGTCTGAAATATCAAATCTACCAGAAAGAGAGTTATAATCTTGACACAAACAGCGAAAAGGCTCATTTAACTGAAAATTGGTTCGGCACTGTTTTAAGACTAGAGGTTTAAAATGCCTTGAAGGACGAGACGGTACATTGAAGTTCACTTCACTTAGAAGAAATGGGCTGGATAGTGAACCATTTAGCAATTTAATCATAAAAATAATTCCAAGCATTTCCCTCGGACTAGAAAGTGTGTGTAGATTAATGAGTTTTAAACGATTCGTATAGGGTGGCAGATTGTACGAGGGATCCCAATGAAAATCTCTTAAGGCAAATAGTAAAAATTGTTTTTGAACTGATTCAAGGCGATCTACATGAACCTGGTAACGCGGGTTCCAAATTATAGAACCATATTCAAGTATCGGTCTGACTAATGTAGTGAAGAGGGCTTTAGTTACATAAGGGTCGCTAAATTCTTTAGACCATCGTTTAACGAATGCTAGGACACCTCTAGCCTTATTGACTGTTGTATTAATATGGCGGTTGAAACTGAGTTTATAGTCCATAGTAACCCCCAGGTCAACAAAATCATACACTTGCTCAAGACTATAATTTTTAATTGTATAGGAAGCCGGCTGAGAAATTCCACGCGAAAAACCCATGTGTTTACATTTTTTAAGGTTAAGTGGCATATAATTTAAATCGCACCAAGTAACTAGTGCATCTAGATCTGATTGTAGCTTATTTCTATCTTCAAATGACACGAATGACATGAAAAGCTTTACGTCGTCGGCATACATTAACATTTTTGAAAATTTTATTATTGTAGAAATATCATTTATAAACAACAAGAACAGAATCGGGCCAAGATGGCTTCCTTGAGGAACCCCCGAAGAGACATAAATGACATCGGATACTAAATTTTTAAACATTACTCTTTGTGTCCTGTCACTAAGGTAAGAAGAGATCCAGCGATTGAGACCCGGCTGGAAGCCCAACTGATCGAGTTTATGAATAAGTAATGAGTGACACACTTTGTCAAAAGCTTTGCTGAAATCCGTATAAATAACGTCGGTGTGCAGATTTTTTCTACAGCCATTTGAGACATGACTGGTAAACTCAAGTAAATTCGTAACTGTGGACTTTCCCTTACTGAACCCGTGTTGGCAGTCAGCTATCAAAATAGAGATCGGACCCGTAAGTTGATTTGTAACAATAGCTTCAAACAATTTTGGGATGGCAGAAAGCTTTGCGATGCCACGATAGTTCTCTATAGAAGACCTACTCCCGCTTTTATGCAGCGGTAGAAGAAACGATTCTTTCCACGCAGTTGGAAAAACACCACACTTTAGTGATAGATTGAACAAATTGGTAAGGGGTTGGTAAATATGGTTCGCACACTTTTTCAAGAAACATGTAGGAATCCTATCAGGACCATATTTAAAAGATTCTTTTAAGGTTTTAAGGTAAATTAGAACATCTTTGGCGCATATAATTGGTGAATTAATTGAATTTGTCCCGTGTAGCTTATAGGGATAGTTTTGAAAGTTTGAATTGGTGACAGCAGAATAGTTAGAAGTGAAAAATTGAGCAAAAAAATTTGCGATACATTGATTATCGCTAGATATAATGTCTTGATATTTCATGGCTGAGGGAAACCCTGATACTTTACGTTTAGAATTTACGAAACCATAAAATGACTTAGGATTGAGAATAATGTCTCTTTTCGTTTTAGAGATATAAGCTTTATAGCACTTTTTATTTAAATCTATGTACTTCTGACGTAGAATGGAATACAGTAAGTAATGTTTATTTAATCCGGATTTCTTATATAAATTAAATGACCGCGTTTTCCTATTTTTAAGAGCCTTAAGCTCTTTAGTAAACCAAGCTTGCGTAGGATGATCATAAGTTACTTTACGTTTAGGAATACACTTCTCAAATAGGCAGTAAATAGTGTGATTGAAATGTGAGACGTTTAGATCGATATCACAACCAAATTCAGGCCAAGTTAATTTAGACAGTTCTTTATTTAATTTCTTGTAGTTTGCTTTGGAAAAGTTATAATCAAAGCTACTACATGAGTAGCATTGAGTGCCTTGGCCATTACTTATGGTTTCGTAGACTATTTCTATAGAAGGGTGGTAAAGGTCTTCTGGTAAAACCAACGGATCACAACGATTTACAGAAAATTGGTTTATATCATTAACATACACTAAATCTAAGACTTTCCCAAACTTGTTAGCGGTAACATTTATTTGATTAAGGCAAAGATCGGAAATTCCATCTAAAAAGTCATTGAACCCCAGTTTGGACGGATTTGGAATAATGTTACCATCAGATATGTTCCACGATATATGAGGTAAGTTAAAATCACCCAAAACAATAATTGAATCTGAAGCTTTAGTCATAAGGTTAACAGTTTTGAGCAGAGAGACATGTTGCATGTAGACTGAAAAATCTGATGCTGGAGGGATGTAGCAAACATATAAGTACATAGAGACGTTGTCTAGTTGAAGGCGGATGCATTTGAACTCAATGAAATCGATGTTAGGAATATTAACCTCTTCTGAAGGGATGGAGGAATGAACGGCAAGTAGAACACCACCCCCGACTCTGTTCAAGCGATCATTTCTATATACTTGATATTCATTACATAAAAACTCTGAATTGAAAACATGAGGTTTTAGCCAAGTTTTGGTAAAAGCAATTACGTTATAATTACAATGAAAAGATTTCAAAAAGAGATCAGTTAATTTGGTATTTAGACCTCTGACATTTTGATAAAAGATATTCACGGATTTAGTGCTCAGTTTTTTGACTCAACGTTATTACGAGAAATTTTCGCTACATTTTGAACATTCCTATTCGGTCTGTATTCAAACTCCCGCACAAGAGCCCCGGGAGGCCAAAAAGAGCTGTCCAAAAGAGTATCGAAATCTTTCCCAGATACATCAATCTTAAACGAAGACATACTTCTTTGATATGTGAAATTAAATTTTCTAACAGTTACGCTTTGATCTTTAACTTTAGAAGAAATATGGTACAACAAATCATGCTCGGTAGTGTCTGGATGGAACCTAGACACAAAAATAGATTTTTTGCGAGGAACCACAACCAGCTTACCAACGATTGGTTCAGACTCAATTGCAATAGTTGGAATTTCCTGGTTTTTCCTAGCGGACATTTTTGAAGGGGCGTTCTTCGACGTTGCTCGGACAACCGTACTAGGAACTGGAGAAGCCAAATCTATAAGTTCAAGGGGTTGAGGCAAGTTCGGGGCTGTTGAGGTAGTAGGCCGATCATCCGTACGCCTGCGCTTGTTTTCGCGATGATCAGGGCATTCCAAATGAGGCGAATTCTCCAAAGTTTGCAAAGTTTTGAAAATATTTTCATATTTTTGGAACTTTTCAGTCAGCAATGAAAAATCTTTGCTTATTTCAGAAAAACCGTTTCTGATATGCCTAAAGATTTTACACAGATCAACTTCCGTCGACCGGCATTTGGAACACGACCAGCGCAGGCCTTTTCCTTCGTTAAGCAGGTCAGCTATTCTACCGGTTAACCCAGTGCACTTGGCGTGGACAAGTCCATCACACAGCCAGCAAGCTACAAAGCGTTCGGACTCGCTTTTTAACTGGCAGTTTGCTATCATGCACGACATTTTCATATAAATACTTATATAAATTTATAATAAAAATTATAAGTTAAAAAAAAAAAAATTTAGCGGATTAAAGAAAAGCAACCCTGACAGTTTAAATGACACAGTACTGAGCGAACAGTTTTAAACACACTGTATCTGATGTTCAACAAACCACGCAAAACAGCTGTAACGAAAAAGAAATAAGAAAAGCAAGTCAGAGCACAACAACAATTGCAATATGACATAAAGCCTTTCAATAGCAACAAATAAAATATGCAAAGAACTCGGCACACACAAATTCAACAAAATGAATTTATAATAATGAATCACTATCAAAACTTTTTAACACTATTCACACCAAGTAGTGAAGCACAATTAGATATTTATCTCTATTAACTTTAATTTTAACTTTAGAATATAAAAGATATTATTAATTTATTAAATATAATCACAGAGAAAAATATAAACAGAACTACACAGCTTGACGTTTGCGTTCTTTGAATTCTATTGGCTCAATAATGATACCTCCTCCAAATTTATCTTGAATATCTGCAAGGAATATGCATTGACCTGTTACAATTTTATTATATGTAGAGATATCAAAACCAACCAATAAACAATCTATCAGTTTTGTTTGCTTTTCCCGCAGGGTCTTTACATCAAAAAACAACCAACTACAAAATCCTTCTGTAATATTTAACAATGCACGCTCTGATTGAGTAACCTTACTGTTATCACAGTTGTTGGTTTTTAGTTATTATTTTCTTTGAGAACAAGTGACCACATTTCTTTTAGTAAAAATATTTTCATTTAAACAGAAACATACAATAAGCTTACCTCAAACGATTTGTGCTAAATATTGTTAAGCAGTGTTTTTCATTAGAAATATTTAAGCTTCTGATTGCAACGGAACAGAGTCCCAGCAGTTGTTGCTGATAGGTAAAAAGTCGTAATTGTTGATAGCATTTTTCGGGCTACGTGAAGGAGATATTTTTTGCCGACGACAGTATTTCCACTGTAATAAAATATTTAAGAGTATTGAAAATAATTAAGTGAATGCTTCGAATCTGTATTTAAAAAATCGTATATTTAGTTATTATTTAATCCCTATTAAATGAAATAATTTTCATTTAATTTAATTATTCTTAAAATATTTTTTTCTTAATAATAGGCATTTTTCGTATAAAAGGTCGATTTATAAATTAAAAGATCGATTATTTAGCAATCGTTTTTTATGACTAGAGCACATTTTCCTATCCTTCAGTAGAGCCGAAAACAGTCGTGTAGTAATTTTTTTTTTTTTTGATTTGGATACAGGTTCAATAGCTCAATTTGAACAGCCAAATCAAATCAATTTTATTACTTTTTCTCAGAACAAGCCAAGTCTTTGTGAAACCCTTCAAGTAAGTACATTTCTATACAGATAAAATGCTAGTGCTTCTTGTAATTTCATCATTTACTAGAACTGTAATTACTGCTCACAATATTTCTTATTGCTTCTAAAATTAAATATTTTCACAACATTTGCATATAGTCAGAGCTGGGTGTGTGTTATGCTGTTGTTGTGGTTGTTATTGTAGTAATATTCAAACTATGATTTATAATTTTTTAACTTTAGTCAATAACTAACTTTCTCAAGGTACTAATTTCAACTTATAAGGGTCCAGTAAACCCTTTAAACCTCATAAATATGTCAATTTCCATAAATAATCACGAGCTTTGAAATCGTTTATAAGCTTTACTGGGCTTTTTTACATGTATCCCCCTATTATCTCAATACATCTAGGTATGTACTATGTATCACAATTTTGTCATAATTAAACTCTGACAATTTTGTGTTCGCATAATTTAACCTTCTAAAAATGAAATGGCCACAAAAACTAAATGACGACTTGCAACAGCTTTGCATATGAAATTTATGACTTTGCCAAACAAGCTCATAAAGTAAAACTTTTTTCAAAATAAACATGAGCAATTTGTCAATTGCAGTTTTCCACTGGAACTCCAAAAAAACATAGAAGCAGAGAGTCATTTATTGCAGACAATTGCATATATTTTTATATGAATGTATCTACTGGAGATGCCAAACTATCGATAAGCAAAAATTCGATAGTTTCGATGGTCTGACAAAACTTGAAATCAATAGTTTTATCGAACTTCTACTTGATATAAATTTGCTTAAAACAAATTGTTTTTACCGGTAAATAATAAAATGCAACAAATAGTTAGCGATAGCGGGTAAGTCTACTAAACTATCGATGAGTTTGATAGTTTAATGAAAACCCTAGCAATTGCTGATGAAATCATGAAAAAAAGCTATCGATAGTCCACATCTCTGTTATCTATAAGTACTTAAGTACAGTGATGAAAAAAAATATGGAGCCGTTACTACCGCTTATTATTTTCTCTCTTCCATCTGTATTTTTTCATTTTTTTATTGTCGTTGCATGTACCAAATAAAAGAAAGTAGCACACAATCTACATTTCTAAAAACTTACTAGAAAATTAAAAACCTAAAACCATTCTACAAAAATTTAAAAAAATCAAATTTGCTTAAAATTTTACAGGAATTTCAAATTTCTCTTTTAAAATGTTTTTTAAAAAGGTTAAATGATGTACAAGATTTTTAAAAACTTTCTAGAATAATTAAAAAAATAAAGTTTTTCAAGTTGTACTGAAAACTAATTTTTTTTTTTTTTAAATAAAGATTCAAGTAATGAACAACTATTTAAAGTTTTTGTTGCAGGTACCTGTTTCAACATTTTTCTAAATTTGGTTAAAAATTTAAACTAGTTTTTAAAATTTATTTATAAACTTGCAAACACTCTTAAAAACTTTTCAGAACAACTAAAAAGTTTCGAACTTTACTTGAAATTTATATATATTTTCAAATGCTTTTCAAAAAGGTTAAATGATATACAAGATTTTTAGAATTCTTCTAGGACAATTAAGAAAATTCAGTTTTTCAAATTGTACAGAAAATTTAAATTTTTTTCACATAATGCACAACTATTTAAAAACTCTACTGGAAGCACCTATTTCATCATTTTTTAAAATTTTGCTAGAAGTTTTAACTCATTTTTCAAATTTACCAAAAAGCTTGCAAACACTTTTAAAAACTTTCTAGAACAATCAAAAAGTTTCAAATTTTACTGGAAATTAATATTTCTTTTCCATTTTAAAGGTCAAATGATGTACAACATTTTCCAGAACTTTCCAGAACAATAAATACAATTCAGTTTTTTCAATTTTGCTGCAAAATTTAATTTATGCTTCAAATGTTTTCGAAACGGCTCTTGTAATGTAGAACATTCAAACTTCTTTTCAAATTATTTTAAAAAAGGCTCAGACAATCTACAACACCTTTAAAAAATTTCAAAAAAATTGTATTTGTTTAAAATGTTACGGAAATTGTGTTCTTTTCAAATGTCTTTTAAAAGGTAAAATACTTTAAAACATTTTTAAAAACTCTCAATAAAAACCAAAAAAATTTAGTTTTTCAAATTGTACTGAAAAATTTTTCAATTAAAGAAAAGATTCAGATAATGCAAAACTATTTAAAATTTTTAATAGAAGTACCTGTTTTAACATTTTTCGAAATGTTGCTAGAAATTTTAATTCATTTCTTCAATTTAAATAAAACTTACAAGCACTTTTAAAAACTTTCTAAAATAATTAAAAAATTTTCAAATTTTACTGGAAATTTTTTAAAATGGTCAAATCATGTACAACATTTTCCAGAACTTTCCAGAACAATAAATACAATTCAGTTTTCTAATTTTGCTGCAAAATTTTAGTTTCTGCTTCAAATATTTTAAAAAACTTTCTTGTAATGTAGAACATTTTCAAACTTTCTAAAGAATTTAAAAAACAATATTTAAATTTTTCAAACTTTCCTGGAAATTGCAACTTCTTTCTCGAGTTATTTTTTTAAAACGAAAGACCTCGAACAACTTTCAAGAAATCCATGACTGTAAATGAGCTTAAAACCAAAAATAATAATTTTTTAATGAAAATTATTATTGTTTTATTTCTTTTTTAATAATTTAATTAATTAAATATTAGTTTTAAGCCAATTTTTTGATGGGTTTTTATTAAAAGTTTGTAATTGAATAGAGAGGGAAATTTTTTTAAAGACCAACGTCATAGCTTTTCTTGTAAGTCTATTTCTTCTTTAATTGTTTTTTCAAATATTGCGATATTTTCAAATGAAAATATGCATAAAAAATATTTCAAAAATTCCTTAATTTTGTTGAATAATACCTATAACACCTTTTTGCACCCAATTCTGAAATAAACCGTCACTTAAAAAATTATTTT
Organism: Merzomyia westermanni; assembly: GCA_949987695.1. Lineage (NCBI taxonomy): Eukaryota > Metazoa > Arthropoda > Insecta > Diptera > Tephritidae > Merzomyia > Merzomyia westermanni. The sequence continues at coordinate 8,898,754 of OX465289.1, read as the reverse complement.
TTTCTCCAAACGATAGACGAGTTCGCTTAGCATTCAAAACTAAAACAAAGGTTCCGCTAGATCGGCCATTTATATACTTAAAGGTAGTTTTGGAAAGATTTTCTAACACCTTATTTTAGATTTTTGTTTTTCCTATATATCTAGAACCTCACTTTTAATTCATGTTTGGCTCTATTGTTTTCGCCAACGGTGTAGGGTCGTTCATGTTCTGTAAAAACAATAAAAAAGTGTTTTCATAAATTTATCAAGTTTTTTGTTGTTATTTATGTTTTCACATGACTCTGTGAACAATTTCAATGGCCCATTCATTTTTTCATCGCCCTGGTAACTCTTGTAGCACTACTGTTATTTTTCCCCTGCCACCCTGCCCACCTCCCCTATATTAACCCATGCATCATTGCTGCCTACAACATTCTGTGCTTAAACATTGTATCGGCTTTGCAATTGCTCGTCCCTCAGTTTTTGCTTTTTCAATTGCGATTGTATCTACCATTTATTGCTAGTTCCCTTGTCAACTATAGTCTATAATAGCAATCCATTCAATGGTTTTTTTTGCTTGTGTCTGCGCCTGTAAGTATGCTTCGTCGCTCATATGTAATTTACTCGACATTGTGTCTGGCGCTTTCCTAGAGGACTTTGGCTTTGGTTATGTAAGTTTATATGTGCTTGTTGTTTTGTTTGTATATTTTGTTTTTCTTTTTTTTTGTGGAATTTTCTATGCTTTCGATCCTTTCATTCATACCAAGCAATGCCAATGGTTGAAAAGTCAATCAATCAATCAATCAGTGTGTGAATAGGTCGTGCAATTTTACTTCATTCCTCTTTTATTTGTCTGCAGCCTGCTACTTTTCAATTTTTCATTTCATCGTTCTTTTGTTTGCTGTCATTGAGGCGTTCCAAAAATATGGCGCTCAAATCTGCAAAGTAAATTTTCGTTTAAAATTTTTATGTAGTACTTGCTTTGCTGTTGTTATTTTATTGGCGCTCTCTTTTATTGACTCTGTGATTCACCCATGCGATTCCATATTGAGGTTTTCTCTATATATGTAAAGCATTGATTATAAATGTATTTCATTCGGGCACGTTCATTGCCTCATTGAACGAAAGGCGCGTTTTATCAGATGGTCTGATTTATTTCTGAATTAAGAACTTTGTAGTTGTGTTTGGTTTTAAATATGAATATGAATATAAATATGAGTATGAATATAAATACGATTATGAATATGAATGTGAATATGAATATGAATATGAATATGAATATGAATATGAAAATGAATATGAATATGAATATGAATATGTATATGAATATGAATATGAATATGAATATGAATATGAATATGAATATGAATATGAATGTGAATATGAATATGAATATGAATGTGAATATGAATATGAATATGAATATGAATATGAATATGAATATGAATATGAATATGAATATGAATATGAATATGAATATGAATATGAATATGAATATGAATATGAATATGAATATGAATATGAATATGAATATGAATATGAATATGAATATGAAAATGAATATGAATATGAATATGAATATGAATATGAATATGAATATGAATATGAATATTTATATGAATATGAATATGAATATGAATATGAATATGAATATGAATATGTATATGAATATGAATATGAATATGAATAGGAATATGTATATGGATATGAATATGAATATAAATACGATTATGAATATGAATATGTATATGAATATGAATATGAATATGAATATGAATATGAATATGAATATGAATATGAATATGAATATGAATATGAATATGAATATGAATATGAATATGAATATGAATATGAATATGAATATGAATATAAATATGAATATGAATATGAATATGAATATAAATATGAATATGAATATGAATACGAATATGAATATGAATATGAATATGAATATGAATATGTATATGAATATGAATATGAATATGAATATGAATATTAATGTGAATATGAATATGGATATGAATTTGAATATGTATATGAATATGAGTATGTATGTGAATATGAATATGAATATGAATATCAATATGAATATGAATATGAATGTGAATATGAATATGAATACGTTTTGAAGGCTGCTCTGCAATACGTTCTCAATAACAGTACAGTCCAAGTGCCCACTCCAACAATAAAATAAATTTTTTTTAGATTTTCCTCAAAAGGTTCTCATTTTAAACATTCATGCTCATATATTCTTAGAGAGCCAAATGTTAAAATAATGTCTCATAGTCAGGCCAAACATGCTTTTGGCAGGCATGGTGGACACAATTTCTGTGAATCCTTGAATTTAGTTGTGATTTTAATGATAAATAGTTAAATAAATGGGGCAGTGTGAGTATCTGATTGAGTTGGCATAGGGTCAATACACCGAACCACGCAAAAAGAATAGCCAAAGAGTAGTGAGAACGAGAAATCAGAGTAAAAAGAGAAACACTATTGTGTAAAACGAGTATTGCATGATGACAGGAAAAATAAATTTAACAATGATTTATGAGCTTTGACATCAAAATCAACGCATACACACACAAACACATATACAGTGAAAGGAAAACACATGGATTTTAGTTTTTGTGAGCATATTCTAGTCACTCATTCAAATCAAAAGCCGCATTCACCGGGTGTCAGTGACATGGAAGCTCTTTTAGATAAATTGCACTAAACAGAGATGCCACTAAATGTCTATTAAACTCGTAAAAGTATGAGTGGGTGGATGTGAGTATATATGCATGTGTTTGTATAATTTTCTTGGCAATCTGCCAATGCGTTCGGTATATTTATTTACATTGTGACAACTATTACAAAGATTAAATGCAAATGCAAGAGCACACAGCTCTAAACTAAAGTACTTAAGGTATACAATTTGTTGTTGTTCGTAATGGTGATTAGCTAAGCATAGAATCAGCATTACGGGAATGGAATTGGTAGCATCTGGCGCGCTGTTGTTGAGTTTAATTACCAAAAACCACAGTACTGATTTGACGGTGCTAAAACGTGCTAAGGGCTCTCTCATGGCCGTACGGCAAGTACGGAAATCTGGGGGCTTTTATAAGGGTAACTAAAGATGTTGCCGGAGGGTTTTATCTCCAAAAATACTACAGATTGGCCACTAGACCTTTTGTAGTTTTTGTTGTTGTAATCGCTAAGCACTCTCAGAAGGTTTATGGAGACAGTTTTTGACCTCTCTATCCTGCAGGACGTAGGTTTGACTCGCCTCATATTGTTAAGTGTACCTTACGACGGATTCAATCTAGCATTTAGTTAGATGGTATGGCAGCATTCTCAGCAGAGTTTTTGCTATGGCCACTTCAAAACTTTATGAATAAAATTCAAAAGAAGTTACGACTTATATCGAAAAGCTCAAAATTTACAAGAACAAATTTTACTCAGTATTTTATTAATTGAGCTTTATTCCGAAAAGTTCAAGTTAAGCTCTTGTTAGGAAGACCGAAAAAAAATTATATTTTGTAGGTCATCAGAGGGTTAATGTTTTCAAACATATTATTAATATTCATTTGAAAATTTGTCCCGTCGCACATAGATTGAAAAACTGGTTGCATACTTTAAGGTGGCAAATTATCCTTTTTTATTCTTTGTGCTCTTTTAAGTGATTCGTACAAAAATTTTATCTCACAACATGGCTTTATGAATTTAGTCTTAGAGTTAAACATTTTGAAGCTCATATACTTTACTAGGAAACATTTTTCGAAATTGTTTAACCCTATATCTACCTCTCAAATAAGTTTTAATTGCTCCAAAAAAGTGGACAAAACGACTCTTTCGTGTGATAGCTAATGGATATAAAAATTATACCTGATTTAAAAAGTATCATACTTATAAATTATCTCCGACATAGTGTAAAGTTTTAATGGGAAACTGAGATTTTAACCCTATATCGCCCATAGTTACACATTTTATTTGAAATATCCAAAAAAAAGCAAAGACTATCCTTTCATGTGATATCTAACTAATCAATGTTGTACAAGATAATTCGGGCATATTTTTCTATGATATGAATTCTAAGTCATTTCACCCCAAGGTTATACTATACCTGCCAAGGTTTCTAAAGCTGATTGGCAAATATTGCGCCCCCAAAATCACGTTTAACAATGTTATTTGAAGTAACCGAAACATTTTATAATGCAAAATAATAAGATTTTTGAAAACGATTTTCGGTTTAATTCTGAAAAGGTCATAATTTATGAAAATTGTATAGAGGACGCTTAACGCATTCGTAACACAAGGTGAATTAATATTCTTAGTAGCCTTTGAAAAGATATTCTTGTAAGCACTCCGCACATATTTTAAAAGCAACAATGAATTTTTTGGAAAAAAAAAACAGTACAAAAAAAAATTTACCAAGCATTGTTTTGGAAACGCATAAAAGCTTTGTTCCACTGCTAAAACAATGCCTGGCTTTTAGTACCTACATACTCCCTAAACAAAAGTGCAACAACTACTGGGCTATATTAAGGTACACACATACATATTTACACACATACATTATTAGACATCATTGCTAATTAGCTCAGCTGCTATCTTGCCTATTCCCATTTACATGCAATACGAGCCAGTTACCTGCCTGAACATACAAATATAAACTGAACAAAATTTGGCTTAAAAGCATCTATGTACGTAATCACAGCAAGAGACGGCGCTGTATAGAACAAGCATTCATATATATATATTTTTTTTTATATCCTGTGTGTGTCTACTATCTATTGCGGGTGTGAGTGGCAATTCGTTGCAAAGTACAATGGGTAAAAAATATTTGCTATTGAAAAGTACTTTTACCCACATTCACTTAAATGCATAATCATTTGTTAGGCTGCAGCATGGCTTTTAGTGTTATTGCTTCACGCTTTTTGGCTGTCTGTTGCGCCTAAATATATACTTTGATTATACTAAAACATACTTTTGTGCTCCTTTTTTTAGTTTTGATTGTATGCTGCGTTATGTGACATTTTTAACAAAAAAGCAATTCATATATCTGACTCGTTACCCTCATTTGGGGTATATTATTATATATTTAGGATAAGAAATGCACTGTACAGTAGAATGATTTGATGTTTGTAAGCTTAACATTTTTTTCTATTGCATTACTTATGCACAGCTGCGAGGTATTGGAATATACTCAAACAACACAATTCGTGATTATCAAGTATTCGTGATGTCAGTCTGCCTATCAATATCACAGTTACAGTCACTGGCACTGTCTATATAATTGTAATAATTGTCACTATGAAACCCTCTCTTACAGCCACGCGCACGATCACTGTCACAGGCAATGTCACTGTCGCTGTCAATGTCAGTATTAATATTAATAACAAAGTAACTGTTATCGCCGAGGCCACTGTAGGTGCCATTAACACTGTAGATGTCACTGCAAATGTCACGTTCAATGACACTATGGCCCGCACTAATTAATCAAATTATAATAGAGCTTTATATACTTAAACATGATTCTAAAATAAACATCATTCCATGTCTGTGATGGTCAACTTAAACACATTTTATGCCTAAAACGGAGTTTTAATTTTAAAATAAAGAAAACGCCATTTTAACATTTTGAAGTCGTAGTATGTATCAATTGCTTGTGTTTGTGACATTGCTTAGTCCAAGACATATACCACATTATACCATAGTATACTATGGTTTGTGAGTAAAATAATTGACACAGGGTGACCTTGCAAAACATAAAAAACTTCTTCATACCACCAACCAACTTAATTTTTTTTTCATAAGAGGACCCTGTTACATTTCATTTTAGCTTAAATTTTTGTTTAATATGAATAAGATTGACCAACAGTATAAATGTCTTTTTAGGTTAAGTAAAGATTTTAATTAAATCGCGTGTTAAGCAACGACTATGATTACGGGCTTATATATTTCCCCATATCTTAAAATAAGAAATTTTCTCATCATAAAAAAACACTGCTACTTCTCTTTAGTGACCTTCAAAACAGTCATTATTTATTTTTAAAGATTCGGACTATAAGTTACTTAACCGCAGATAATACTCCACTAAGCTGAACAGGGTGAACCAAATTACTAGAAAATTTATACATCTCATAGCATCACAAACTAAATTTTTTTTGGAAGCTTTGAAAAGTTCTAAAATGTGCTGAAATTTTAGCTGGAGCTCTTCTCTGTGTTATTTTATCGCTTACAAGTATTTAAACTCAGTTGAGAACATCATGAGAAACAATGCATGGTAGCGATATGATTTAGTTGGTATTGTTTTTAAATTTTTTAACTAATCGCTTTTTATACGTAAGCACTTAGCAACTTATGAATAAAGTAACAATCTGAATTTACTGTTTACTACCTTCATATTAAGTCTATTTCTTATTTGGTCGCTCCTTTTCATACGAATTTTCGGAATCTTACAAAGTATTTTAACATAGGTCCGAACTGCGTGACAGTGCCGTGCAGATTCTAAAGCAGGTAAGCTAAAACATTGCAAATTGACACATAGATCAACAATGCAATACCCTGTACACATTCCGCTACATGGCCTCGTGGTCTAGACAAATGAAAATGGCTGAAAAATGAGGGGAATCTTGCGATCGATTTGAGAGTAACTTCCCGGTGAGGTAGAGACTTGAAACTTTTCACATTGTTCAGAACCAAATTACAATGCAATTTTTGATCAAAAAAAAGTTCACTAGGTAACGCACGGATCTACCTTGTTTACATTTCCAACTCTATATTTTTAAATCTCAGAAATTTATTACAATTGGTATGATTAAAATTTCAAAACTAAAACTCACAGGTACCATATCTTAAATATAAAGGTAGTCTTTAAAATTTTTTTATCATTTTTTATTGCTGCCCTTTTTGTTTTGTTTTTTTAATATTTAATTCCTTTGTAGTTTTTGTCTTTGGTATAGTATATCAAAACGGCGTCTGAGTGGAACAAAAATATTTTAAAATATAGTGATCTCTCACTGACCCGTAGTTATGTTGTTGCTTAGCTCTTTTTCTATTATTCAAAAATCTTTCATTGTCCGATTTGCATATAGAACATAAATAAACAAATTCTAACACCTCCTTTGCTACCGTCTTTTCATATTTTGCTTGCCTCTTTTCATCCTACTTCTTTTTTGACATTATTTGCCAAAGGGTTGTAAGCACTTTTAACAAACCCTTTTCTACGCTTTTATACTTTTTAGTACTTTCTGTAAGAATTTTGCTTTTGTTCGAAATCCTTTGTTCAACTTATTTACAGAAATCAACATGTTTTCCACCTTGCCCTTATACTCAGAGCAACGAAACAAAGCTCAACACAACTCAGGTACAAAGCTAAGGTAATGCAGAGGCGTTTGCTTGGTTTTGTAAATTTTCATAATTTTCTTCTTGCGCTGAAATTTATTGTTAGTATTCGAGGATCATGTACAGTTTGCTTTAATGTAGCATAGCTTGTTTTCAAATCCCACTTTTCTAAGCTGCAAATTTGTTCTCCGATTTCTCATTTAAACTCATACATACACACTCTCTCTCACTTGCATAATTATAACTGCATATTGAACAAAATTAAAATTGCATTGTATTAAAATTTTTAGTTTTCACCGATTTTACTACTTCTTTGTGCTGCTTTTCCAACTTCTGTTGGTGTCGAAGTGTGGCTGCTTGAGCGCCTAAGTGTATGCAAAGGTTCAATTGAGTGCATCAAATTTCATTTCGAAGTGTAGCTTAGTGGTTTAGGTTTATGGGAGTTGTTTTGCTGAGATATAATGAACGTGAAAATCTGTTTGTTGTGAAGCCAAAAAGTTGTAAAGAGATTCAGGGGAATATCGAATTTTATAAGTTGACAGTTGATGGCATTGGGCTTCTATTCGTGGTGAATAAATTAATAAATTTTTGTGATCAAAGACTTGTGGCTTTTTTTTTTTTTTTGTTTTTTTAACTTCCAAAAACTTGTATGAATGAGTTGTTAGTTTTCTCTTAATCAGACCTGCACAAAATATTTGCAGTTCGACTTCCGTGCTAAGCTTAAACGTCTTTTCCCACTAGCCTGAAGTGCCCAATAGCTCTATCAGTGTTGAGCTGCATCTCTCCGTGCTTATTAAAACCAAAGAAGGACTCAGACAAGACTATTTCCTATCAGGATATTTCCTTAAAATTAGATCTGCTCTTTTTTTTTTACAAACTCTTAATCAAATATTTCAGTTATTACTTATTTAAGCATGTCTCCTGTTCTTCTTTTTTACAGCTTTTGAAACTTTTTCAACCAGATTCGCAAAAAAGTACCTACAAAGGCATGCAAACTCAACAGGTATGAAAAAGCACATTTGAGCACTTTATATGTATGTATATTAGACTGCGCAAAAGAAATCTAAAAATATGTTTTTGAAAAATATATTTCCATAGTTTTTAAGAGAGGAACCAAAAAAATGCTGTAAAAGTTTTAAACCTTAATACTGGACTTTTTATATACATACGTAATTTCATTGCAAGATAAAATTTTTCCGCCTGCTTAAAAAATGTTTGAATTGAAAACAACAACAAAATGAGCAAGCAGAAAAAATTATAAGCGCTCAAAATTATGGTTGCTGTCTCGCAAGCGACAAGTTCAATTTGGATTTTAGAAGGAAATTTCAAATTTTGACAAAAAAATTCAACTTGTTATTTTATTCATAAGTCGCTAAGCGCTTGCGAAAGAAAAATCGGCTATTACTCTTTAGAGGTCTGTCACTGTTAGTTTAGATTTCTTAGGACTGACTTCACTTTTGGCTTAAAAATGCCATTTCATTGAAGTGCGGCAAAATAAGCTGTATACAGTTCTGTAGAGAATTAAGTTACGAACAAAAAACTTGTCAAGCGGGCCGTTCCAGCGTAAGCAAACTTTCAAGAGTGGCACAATTTTCTGATTTCAAATTTTTACTTTTAAAACTTTTCAAGAACACAAATAGTAATTTATAAAAAAACGAAACAAAACCAAATGCATACAAATTCTAAAATGGCATCGAGTACATACTTAAAATTGTTGAGGTCCGTTATTATTTTATTTTTATTCATATTCTTTTGCACAAAAATCTCTTAAAGCAAGTACGACATGGCGTATGAGTAACAAAATCTGGGCAACAGCGTTTAACAGTGGCAAAGCAGTGTTTGGCTATTTTAAGCAGAAAGATAAGGAAATATCCAGCAGAGCTTTACTGCAAGCAGTTCCTCTTAAAATAAAATCTTTCATTAATCGTAATGACATGCCACTGGCACACAAAAATATACTCACACACACACACAAACGCATGGAAAAGCGTACTCAGGTCGGCACAAAACCGAATGCGGATAGCAAATATCCACTTGTAAATGCTCCTTAATCAATCACACACACATTAGCAGAACAAAGAAGAGTGTAGTGATGTTTTTGTATGTGCAAGTGGACAACAAACGCAGCAAGCTGGCACGTGTTCGATTGTGTTTAAGTGTCATGCGACATCGAACATTATTGTTAAGTATTTCCCTTTTTTTTCATATCCTGTTACCACTGACCCAAGCAATCAGCATACATCTACTTAAAGGCGAAACTCTTAGTGCGTAACATTTCATTAGTATCACTAACATGCAGATAAACATTTGATTTACGCCTACCAGACTCATTCGCACTGAAATATCACTCATACGCCCCGTTGGTCAGCGAAACCAAGAGTTCATTTGTATTCATTTAGCAGTGGCATTTGTTTGACTGTTTGTTACTTTGTTTTTGTTACATTTTGTGAGAGAATAAGTAATAGTGCTGTTGAGTTTATTATATTTGTTGGCTATTTATATTTATTTATTTACTTTCAGGGACCGTAACTGTTATGGGTTTTTTATAAAACTCGCTTTTTGATCATTATTATGAGATTTTATTTAATAAAAGTCAACAATAATACAAGTTTTATTTTTTTTGATTAAAGAATAAACATTATCCATTTTTTTAGTTTTATTTTTTCTGCTCAAAAATAAAACTCATGTTCGACTTTTTTTTTTTTTGACAAAAATAATATTTATTCCTTGGGCGATATTTTATCCTTCAAGAATACAAATAAAATTTTGAGTTAAAATTTTTTTTTACTGATCGAAAAACTCAAAAAGCCGCTGCGTCTTTTTACCAAGTAATTGATCATAAATATTGGTTTGTATAATCTCATCAACATATGTACTCAATAATTAAAGCGTATTTATAGAGATATACATATGATATGTACATAGGTTGACATGCAAAAAGACTTTTTGAGTTTTTTGAACTGTGAAAAAAAAAATTTAAAAAACTCGCAGCAGCAGTTTTGAGAGCGGAATGATTCTAACTCAGAATGAAAGGTTTGGGACATTTAATAAAACGTGCTGATATTATTGCATTCTCAGTCTAACACTTTTATAATGGGCGTTTTAATTTGAAAAATGTTTTAAAAAGGAAAAAGTGGAAAAATAAGTTAAAATTAATATCGGATCGAAATATGAAGTTCGGGTGCATGTAGTTAAATTAGAGGAAGAATATTTTGTAGGATATTTTAGCCCGCTAGTTCTTTCATAAAAGGATATGTTTGGCCCTTCTTTATAAAATTCCGATTAAAATATTAGGTCGGGAGAGGGTTAAAATATTTCAGCTCGGCGGAAAATTTCACGCATCCCCAAAAAGAATTTATTGAAGTCCCCACGAAAAAAAGGACAAACATGCCCCTTTAGACGAGTTCCAAAACAGAACCCCAAGGTTGGATAAATCAACATAAGCACACAAAAAAAAATAAAATAAAATCGATAATAATCAGAGGAACCGTTCATCAATGAAACCAATTAATAAAAACTACTAATAATCGATAACGCTTGACAGTTATCCATAATCATAATAGACTAGAATCAAAAAACTCGATATTACCTCTAATAATCGATATAACATATTTATCGAGTTTACCTATTTCAATGATATCTATTGATCTCGACAAAAATAAAAAATTGAGAAAAACGATAAAAATCATTTAAGTATCAATACAAACAATTAAGCGCCAACAATAATCGATAAAACACAACATAAAACAGTCCGATAAAGCTGGAAAAAAATTTAAAAAAAACTTTAGAAAAACGATATTACTCACCAAAAGCCGTTAAATATTAAGAAAATCGATAGTAAGTATTAAAAATTTATATAATTAATAATAACCAACAGAAAGATGTAAGCTTCAATACAAAAAACTAAGAGCCGATAATAATTGATAAAGCTGGAGAGTTGCCAATAGTCAATACCCGATACAATTCTAAAGTTATTTGTAATTATAGATGGTGCTCGACAGGAATCAGAAAATGAAGAAAATCGATATTGATTATCAAAATATTGTTAACATCAAATCAAATATATAAAAATTTAAAAAACTAATTATCGATCAAACTCGACTGCTATCGGTAATTTCCGATCAATCGCTTCAAAAAACAAAAATTAAGAAAACCGAAATTTGGCATCAATACTTTAAAGTATCAATACGAATAGTTAAAAACTTTTTATGGTCGATAAACCTCAATAGTTGTTGTTACTTATCGATAAATCTAAGCAAGAAAGAACAAAATTCCGAAATCAGATTAGTAATCGAAGCTATTCAAACAGCAAAACAACATTAAACTGTAACGAGAACTAAGAAATTTCCAAAAATCTCTACTTATCATGAAATACCTTTAACCGTCAAAATAAAATATATAAAAAGCTAAGGTAATCGATGAGCTCGATACCTACCAGTAATTATCGATAGAGCTCGATAGGAGCCTGACAATTAAGAAAATCTATATTAATAATCAAATCTCTTAGAATCAATAATAAACCATAAAACTCCAAAGTTATTGGTAGTTATCGATAGCTAGGTTGTGACAAGAATCAAGAAAAATTCAAGAAAGTCGCTATTCAAAAACAAAATATTAAAACATCAAAGAGGTGAAGAACCAACTATTATCGATAAAAATCGAAAACGAAGCAATAATTGAAAAGAGGCTCAGATTGTCATGGCTGAAAGAAATACTTATTTTCTCTTTTGCATATCTCTCGTTCCTGTCAGTTGCTCATAATATATAATATAATCATTATGGTGACCAAATAAGCCAAATATAACAATAGGAATGTATCCTACTCAGACATACATATTTAATACTTGATACAAATTTAATTATACGAGCAAACTCGCTAACCAAACATTGTTAGTGGCTAAACCGCATCAAATCCCTTACAAAACAATTTGTAGCCCGAACTTTATTAAATCAACTCAACACATCAAATTAACTGTGAGATAAATAATACAAGGGTAAGGCTATAGTAATATACTTGTATATACGGGCTAAGCCAGTAGCTTTAACGGTACAGAAGCAACAGTCAGGGACATTGCATATGAGTGAATGTGTACGCATTTAGAACCACAACAACAAAAGCAGATAGAAGCATGTGTGAATATACAGGGTGGCTAATGAAAGCCGCTACCAAAAAAAAATTAAATAACTTTTTTTCTATTTAATGAATCTGGTTAATTTTTATTTTATTTTGCAGATTGACTTTTACATTTAACAAAAATGGATAACTGGGACACTGAAACAAGAATTTGGATTGTCCGCCGCTATCACGCACTGGAGTCCGTAGTTTCGGTTCAAAGAGAGTATAGGCGCACGTTTGGCGACAATCCTCCGACCAGATGGACCATAATAAGACTTGTAAACAATTTTGCCGAGCATGGGACAGTCAACAGAAGACCTTACCATCGAAACCCTTCAGTTCGAACGGAGGAAACAATCGCTGCTGTAGCTGCTGCCATACAAAACAATCCACGTGTTTCGACAAGAAGCTTATCTGCTCAAATGGGTGTAAGCAGACAGTCATTACAGTCAATTATGCACAAAGATTTGGACTTATTCCCATATAAAATTCAAATGGCCAACAAACTGAACGCTGCAGACTTGCCGATTCGCTTGGAATTTTGCCAGAAGATGCTTCAAATGGTGGAAGAGGATGGAAACATGTTGAACTGTCTTTTCATGTCTGACGAGGCCCATTTCGATTTAAACGGCAACATAAACAAACAAAATTATCGAATATGGAGTGCTTCCAACCCACAGATACTCCATGAGACGGAATTGCATCCACTTCGTGTCACAGTGTGGTGTGCAGTTTCATCACGCTGCTTTGTCGGGCCCTACTTCTTCGAAGAAAACGGTCACACCGTTACGGTTACTGGAGACCGTTACTTGAGCATGTTGAGAGAATTTTTCTATCCAGAATTACGCCGAATGAGAATTTCTTTCAACTCTGTGTGGTTTCAGCAAGATGGTGCAGCTCCTCATATAGCCCAACCTGTTATGACAGAATTGCGACGAAAATTTCCCAATAAGCTGATATCCAGAAACTCCACATTCCGTTGGCCACCCAGGTCGCCTGACCTTACTGCACCTGACTTTTTCTTGTGGGGTTATTGCAAACAGGAAGTCTTCAAAGCAAAACCAACAAATTTGAATGAACTAAGGCAATCCATTCGAGAAACAATTGCGGCTATTCCTGTCTCAACTCTCCAAGCAGTAATGAACAACTTTTTGGTAAGATGCCGCACATGCATCGACGAGCAGGGGGGGCATTTAAATTCCATTATTTTTAAAACTAATTAAGCTATATTTAATAAAATTTAATGAGCTTTAACATGAATAAAAGAAAAATGAATTCCATACACTGAAAAAAAAAATTATTTGAGTTTCTTAATGTAGCAAAATCCATCAGCCACCCTGTATAATTGTGAGTGCGTATTAAGCAAACTTATCAGCTTTCAACCACACTCACTCACACATAAAAGCACTCACGCACAACTTCATAATCCACGTATCAAGTTTCCTACATCTTCACTTATCATTGAAGTTAGAAAGCGTAGCTGTTACATAACTAACTGTGCCTAACTTAACAGTTAATACCCTCAACTTTGCGGTTTAAGTCTAACGAACTTCATTGCTAACTCAAAGCTCCTTGAGGTGGTTTTGTCGCAGACAACTTGTCATTTCATTTTAAAGGTCAACAACTAATTCATATGATCCGATTTCAGACAAAGGCCATGAGCAAGGGAGAAAAGAGATGCATAGGTGGGAGCGGTAATAAGAGAAGTGGAGCTCATGTGTGTGTACGATATGGATTTGCCTCAATTTGTGGTTTGCTTTCAGTTGTTTGATGTATTCAATGTTGAATCTTGTTTGATGATCCAAGCACACTCCCAAAAATTTACAACTCATGATCATTTTTGATCTTCTTGAACTTCCTTTCATTATTTTGTAGTTTCTGTTGTTTTTCTTTTATTTTTTATCTCTTTCCATCCTTTATAAAAAAATAAAATCAATAGTTTGCGCTATATATACCTCCGAGGAGATTAAGGCCGAGCTGCTCTACCACTTTGTGGTGGGTTACTTCTAATTTTTCATACAAATTGGCGGGATCTACAGTTTTTTTGCCGAATCCGAACGGCATCTGCAATCCAGATGAATTTTTACTGAGAAGCCTTCCAATTCGGAAATACGGTCGGAGAGTTTGCCAAACCACTGCCAAGGGGCGACCCCGTCTCAAACCACTTGTGATGGGGCTTTTTCAAACCACTTTTGATGGGAGCTGTATTAGGGCTGAAACTTTTGACCTTCGATGTGGTAGGCCAGCAACACTACTCCAACACCACGAAGGCTGCATTCCGTCCTTTATATTAGATGATTTGCTGGTCTATCCTTCTATTTTCTTTTTTACTTGCTCTTTCTTCTTCCAGCTATGCTTTTTGCTCTTGTTTATTCTTTTTATTCCCTTCTCCTTCCTTTTATAAAACTACCACTAACTTCTTCATCTTAGCTTCTCTTCTTTTTCTGTTGTTTGTTTCATTTATCACTTTAATTTTCCCCTTCTTCTTCCTCTTTTTAATTTTTACTTCCTTTATTTATTGTATATCTAACTTTCTATTTTTTACTTGTTTTTTCACTTCACCTTTCAATTTCCTTGTTTTGTTTTGCTTTAGCTTCTTTCTCATCTTCTTCTTTTTAAGCTTTCTCATATTTTCACCAAACCACTCCCTGAATAAATTTTTTTTGTTCCTTATCTACTATTTGCCTTTTTTTCTTCGCATTCCATCGCTTTCTACTATCCCCTTAAGTGCATCAGCCATCTTATTTTACTTCTCTTTCTTTTTATTCTATCGCTTCTTGTTTTTTATTAATTATTTCCCTCTGTTTCGTTCCTTACGTTATTTTAATTTTCTTTTGGTTATTGTTTTGGCTTCATTATATTTTAATTTTTTTTTCATTTTTCCTTGTGCTTTATTTTCTTCTAGGGATTTATTCGTTTTTCATCTTTTCTGCTTCTTAACCGTTTTTAAATTTTCAGTCACTTGCTCCCTAGCTTATTTTTCGTGTTCTTCACTAACTGTTGGCTTTCTTCCATTTTTTCAACTATTTCCTTGTTTGCTTGTTTCCTCTTTTTTTAATTTTTTGTTTTTATTATCCCCTTTTCTTCTTCCTTCACTTCTTTCTCCTTTTTATTTAGTATCTTATTTTTCCGGGTTTTATTGTTTTTGCTGTATTTCAACTTATCTGCTTGTAAGTATTTTCCTTCTTGAAAATCCTATTCTACTATTTACTTTTCAGCATCCTTCCTCTTTTCTTTTGTACTTTTCATTTTTTTTGTGCTTCTTTTATTTTCCTCCTTTCCCATGTTTTTTTTTTTTTCTTTCTTTTTTTATCTCTTTTTTTATGGTTTTATTGTATTCCTTAATTTTTACATATTTCTCTTTACTTCTTATTTTCATCCTTCCTCTTTTCTTTTGTACTTTTCATTTTTTTTGTGCTTCCTTTATTTTCCTCCTTTCCCATGTTTTTTTTTTTTTCTTTTTTTTCTTATCTTTTCTTTTTTATATGTTTTTTTCCTTCATTTTCACATACTTCTCCTTACTCCTTATTTTCAAATTTTTCTTCTTCTTTCTTCCTTACCTTCCTACCACTTGCTCTGCTCACATCCTCCACAAGTTCTCTGCCAATTCTTTCTAGAAACCTTCTTCCATTTTTCACCTGTACGCTACACTCCCAACAGCCCATGTAGCTGTGATGTCCATGAAATTTTCCATCTATTTGCTTATTCATTGCTTTTGTATTATACATTTTACTCGTTTTGTGCTTTACACACTTTTGCTACTTCTTCGATTACCATCCACAACTTTGCTTGACTGCTCAACCTTGACGGCAGACATCCAAGTCATAGCATTCCATTACAAATTTATCTTTGGCACTGCAACTCATCTCTTTGCTGTAAAAGTTTCCGCTTTTCGTTGGTGAGGTCATGCTGCCGCTCTGCTGCTGGTGCTGCTTCTTTTTGTTAACGAGCAATTGCGACGCTGGCTAACTCGAGTTTGTGCTTGTGCGCTGTTCCGTACTGTTGATGTCCTTGATGACCTTTGTGTTTCCATATTGGTGCAACCATAAAATGAACTGACAGCAAACTGATGGCCACAACGAAGAAATAGCATATGGCGCACAGTAAGCGCAATGAAAACACCAAAAAATTACTGCAAACGGGAAACGAGTTGTGCTGGAGGAAGTGGAAATGGAAAACCACAGCTTACTTGCTGTTTCACATTGATATTTCTCTTTGTTGGAGTGCGCGTTGTATGCTGTCTGCTTGGATATAAGTTTTCGCATTAAGGAAGCATGTGCAAGCTGGTTTCATGGCACTCTTTGGAGATGATAAAATGAATTTAAGTGTGAGTAGGCACAAACTCTTGTGGCACGTTTCAAATATCAGCAGCTTAGCAGAGTTGTAAACGGCGAACACGCACTGCAAGTATTTTTATTCAACATTTCGAAATACTGGTTTTGGTAATAACTTCGCATCAGCAACGCAGCTGGTGGCGGTTTACCTGCTAACGATACCCTTTACTGTTGCTGCTCAGCTCTCTGACTCACCCTACTTCCTTCATACAGTATGCTTTCTATTCATTTGTTGCTTGAAAGCTTGAGTAATCTTTTCTAATTTCCCGATTTATGCTCTCAAGCACAGATATTTCTTATTAAAGAAAATACACAAAAAAACGTGGTATGTACTGTATTTAGCACATGCTCTTTGTTTGTTCTCAGCGCTGTCTATTCACCACTCGTACCCACATATCCCTTCGTTCGTCATACTTGTTTTTGCTACCTTTAAGGATTCATCATTTTTCTTTCTACGTGCTTTTACTTAATGACACAACTATGTTCTTGCGCATATTTATCAGGTGATTTCTGGAAAAGGTTTTTTAGAAAATAGTTTATCTTGCGTAGCTATACCAGAATAAAACGAGATGGGGTTTAGTTAGAAATTAAGTACATAGAACCGAAATTTTCTGGCTGCTATAAAAGGAAACTAAGTAAATTTTTTTAGCAAATGATGAACTCGTGGTTAATTTAATCTGTACGAGTATAAGTGTGTGAGTGTATATTAATTTGTAATTTAATTAAAGCAAGTCAAGCACGTTATGGTGTCTTACTTGAGCGTTCCATATATCAAAAGTCAATGAACTTTATTCAGCCTTCGTTGGTGCGTAGTTGGTATAAAAATTAATTTTGCCCGTTATAGCTAATGTCGATATTAAATATCCCCTCAGCCTGCCACCTTATGATTCGTCAATTCAAGTTTGTTAAACCTAGACGTTGCATACGTAATTAAATGCGCTTTTGATGAACGTCAAACCCCAGCATTTCAGATCAGTTTAGATTGTTCCCTCAGATGCCTCTGTGAAATCATTTAAATAAAAAGGTAATATATGGTTGTGGATGCCTGACTGGAATGTGAGCCTATTTCAGAATAGTTTTAAAGACCGCAACACTTTAAAATTGTTCCAAGATTACGCTACAGCAGTATTTGGATCCAAAGTACCCTAATCCACGTCCAAAATTTTTCAATTTTACCTGAGATAGGATGATCTTTCATTCAGCTATCGATATGTACTTGTTTTTGCGCTATAAGTGTGGGTGGTCCCCCATTGGACAATCGAAATACTTTTAAGGGCTTTGAACAATTTAGGGAGGCTATTAAGCTATAATTCGCTGATCGTGCCAATTGCGTTTGCGTTTTTCGTTCTGTCATCCATTCTAATAGCCAAATTTGCATCAAAAATTCTATTTTTTACTCGTTCCAAGCAGGCTGAACGGTTCAAAGTTTATTTTAGACCGAGAAATAGACTTCGAAGAAATAATCTAGACTCAACCGTCTCGTATTTGAAAGGCAGACAAATAGAGTGCTGCTATGGTTTTTCTAAATCAAGGTCACTCTTTCTCCCTCTACCAACAGTCGTGCACTGCGTATTTTGAGAATAGAAAGCATACAACTAACACACGCGAACTAGTTCAACGTGCCGGAGTTACTACATTTTTACGTAATAATGCCGGCCTGAACCATCTTTCGACATCTAACCAGATACTTATATGTCTCTGGAACCCTGAATCGTCTTCTGCTTCCCATTCCGCTTAAGACAAAATTATTTAAAATCCGACTCAGTTTCTAGTAAATTTCCCTGACAGACACAACATTAGAGCTTGGCAACCATCGTTTATTTGAGCCAAAGCATTCCCTTCAAAACAGTTCGTTTTGAAGCTACAATTCGTCTAGCTCAAAGTCAAACCGAGTCGGCACAAAACATTTCGATCATACCCACACCATCAAAATACTTTTTCATTTAGCATTACGCCTTCGCATCACAAAAAATAATTTTTTGATTAGAAAACCAGAATTAGGTTAAGACACAAGCATTTTTCACACATTCTTTGTACTAAATTCCTCTCAACTCTTAATATTTTATCACCAGTTTATGGTCTCACAGTTTCATATTGACCTTCAAATCTTAATCTTGAACTTTTATAGCCTAACAAGTTCTCCAGTCTGACACTTTCTTCTAACTTTTGTATCACACTTTCACTTTCAAACACCTCCAACAACGCAATTCAACAATTAATTAGGTGAAACACTTTTCTATTAAAAGGTTATCAAAGTCAAAGTCACTTAAAAATCTAATCAAACAATTTATCAGCCAACGCACTTTCAATGCCATCAGACAAGGCATAAAGCATAAGAGCTCCAAGACAACTACGCTAAAGCCATTAAACTATGAAGCTTGAAGGAGTGTAAAACAAACTTTTCTTCAAGGACAACGAGATGACATAAATAAATAAATAAGTTGTTAGCAATATTAAAAATAGAACTCACTTGTTATGCCATAAAATACAAGCACAAGTAGGGGAACTCAATACTCAATATACATACATTTATGTTATATATTTTTCCTCTTTATGAGCTAAAATAAAACGAAAAATATTTACAAAAAAAAAAGGCAAAGGCTTAAAACTGCGCAAAGAGAATTCTTTACAACGCAAATGTTTTCACAAAATTGTGTTATTAAATATTTAGCCTTAGAGAAACTCCAATCGTAAACTTGCCCAGGTACCTTGGTGAGCTCAGTAGGCTGCTGGGTATGCAAAGCGTGCAGCAAGTCGCCGACAGTCACTTAGTCTGCTTACCCTGCACTCAATTCTACTAGTTTTGTACTAGTCAAATACTAGTTTGCCAAACCAGCTCAACTCGATCCAGGTCTGTAATTTTTCCATATTAGCAACTGGTATTTTTAACACGGCGATGTCCTACGAGATGGCAATTGTCCGCTTCTGCATCAGCACCTACCAATTGGCATACTAGTCATTACATACATCAAGGTCATACCATTCAACATACTAGTCCATCATACATCAGGATCATACCACTTTGCATACTAGTTTGCCTATGCATCAGTATCATACCAATTACTGTACCACTTCATAGTACTTGTAGGTTAGTTCATTTTGTGTTGAAAAATACACGAAAATTGCAAAATTACATTACAAACCACTTTAATGAAAATTCAGTCATCATATATAAAAATGTGTCTACCAAAATAAATATTACTTCACTATTTTGAACAATTGAAACAAATTTCAATAAAAATACAGTCGCTATTCATAGCATTCTTGGCCTTGGAAAACATTTATAAAAAGTAATTTTCTTCTTTTCTAAATAGTTATTTTTTCAACGAATTTTATAATTGATTTCACAGGCAGAAATCTTAAAATTTTTTTTTTATGGAAAATTTAAATATTAATCTCAGATAGAATCTAATTCATACTTGTAAAAATATCTTTATATAAAATAAAGGAAATTCAAGGCAAGATTAGCCATTTTCGTTTTTGCAGCTTCTAAACGATTCCGTTTTCCTTGTTATTTTATTTATGAAAACTGCTTTTCACAATCACAATAACTCAACCCTGGAAAATAAAAACAATTCAATATTTTTTTATGAATTTGCTAAAAACTTTTTTATCAGAAAAAGGTTACTTTGATTATTTCGAAAAGAAATGTTATTTACTTACTCAATTGCTTTGACAAGTGATCGTTTCGTTTTCACTTTTTTTCGTGGCTTCATTTGAGGACTGCTTACTCGTTTTTGCGTCGCTGGTACGCCGCTATGCAGTAGCGACGTCGCAAAAAATAAGCGTGATTTTGTTGACATGCACGTACGTACATGTTCTCAGAATATTAGTTGAAGAGAAAATTAAGTTGTATGCTTTTATTTTAATTTTATCCTTTTTATATACATTAAATGCATAATGAAAATGTATCTTTATTTATTTATATCATTTTATTTTAATTGAATTATGTTTTTTCTTTTTCCTTTTACTGTTCGTATCACTTTGTAACCGCTCGCAATTGATGGCATAATGTGTTGATTAAAAATAAGCTATACTCTCGTACAAAAACATTGCTTTTTTTTTACGAAAACCTGTTTTACTTTCATTTTGTTGTCAATAAAGGAGGAAAAAACAAATGTAGGACGGCGTTGTTAACTGAACGATTGCTGCTCGAATACTGAATTGTTTTCGTTTTCGCTCGCGTATGCATGTATCGACAATTTTAGAGGATTGTTGCTGCTTATGATAGCGGAAACGTTGTAGTCGCTCAAACTGGTATGAATAGACCACGAAATTTTAGTTAATGAACTAGAATGTTTACTAACCAGTTTGGCAGTTGTCTGCAGGGTATATACTCAGCATCTTCAGCTCTCAATAGCCATTTGCTTTCGCTCAGGTTAATGGGTTGCTGCTGCTACTAATGTTGTTGTTGTTGTTGTTGCTACTGTTAGTGTTTAAGGTGCCAGCAGTCAGATTAAGAGCAGCACGATACCAGCAAAATCCAACACACTTTCATATTCCAGCAACTGTCGATGATGTTCTCTTCGCCCCCCCAAACCCCCCCCCCCCCCCCCCCCCCCGAAACCAGCAATAATTCATTGCGACGTTGTCCTGGTAGATGACATTAGCAAAATTGATTTTGGCTTTAAAGTACACCGTTGGGCTTCCAATTCACACATATTCAATTCTTATCTGCAACGCAGGTAATCAGCAACTGTCCTTTTGTCAGTCAGTTGTAAGATTTTCGAAAGTTTAGTCTCATAATAATTCAAAATATACCAAAAAAATCATCGCTCAACCATGTTAGAGCAGATGGTCTAGATACCACCACGTATAGTAGATAAAGGCTTGGCTCGGACACGTACAAATTGAACTAAAAAATTTTACAGTATTCAATTTGAGACTGTTATTCTCTTTAACACTGGCACAAGTTGTATTTTCTTAAAACTAGTTCGAGCCAAAGATGAAGCATTTTATGTATTGCAATTTTACAATGTCAGGGATTTTTTAAAAAGGTTAAAAAACAATAGTAGAACAGCTTTACAAGGTGGTTTGATGAAAATTTTCTTGGAATGGAGACCGACAGATTTTCAAGATGTACTTCAGAACTCATCAAATGTACTTCAGAATAGTCAGATGTACTTCAGAATGCGTAAAACTATTTTCAGAATAGTCAATTGTATTTCATAAATAGTAAAATATTTTTCAGTATAGTCAGTTGTACTTCGACAACTGTAAAATGTATTTCAGAACAAAGAATTGTTTTCAGAAACAGTAAATTGTACTTCGGAAACCATAAATTGCACTTCAGAATGATCAATAGTAGTTCTGAGTTTATGGTTACGGAAGTACATTTTGCAGTTTCTAAAGTACAATTGGTTTATCTGAAATACATTTTACGATTCCTGAAGGACGCTTTATGCTTTCTAAAGTACACACTTGGAAGAGGTGTAGAAAAAGTCTGAAAGACTACCAAAACAAAAGCCAATAACAAATCAAAATTAAAGCAAGAAAATAAACAATCACGGCAAAAAAAATTACGGTAATATATAAAGAAAACAAAGCCAAAAATTAACAAACTGGTAACAATGAAAACAACAAGAACAGCATACAACGAACAAACGAAAAAATAACAAAAGAAATCAAATATAAACAACAAAAATAAGAAAGCTAAGAGTAACAACTAAAAAAGCTACGAAAAGGAAAAGAAAAACTAGTAACAGAAATCAATTAAAAAAAACATATAAAAACAAAAACAGGGAAAATTATAATAAGAAAATAATAACCAAAAAAAAAACAAAAGAACAACACAGAATAATAACAACAACTGCAGCATAAACAATAAAACCTGAGCAAAACAGAATCAGTAGCCTGGGTCACACATATTTTATTTCAAAGCTTTAGTTTCTAACACAGACGAAAAAACAATAATAAAGTTTTGGAGCCAATAGCAAAGTGGACAGACTAGGACTAAACTGTTTCAGATCGAGAGCAGACTCTGCAGTTGCAGATAACTGATTGTTTCGAAAAATCGGTAGAAGATCCCTATTGACGTACTAGCATATCGGATGTCGACAGAACTCACACCATTTGGTTTGATAGTTCCTTCTTAGAATAACTTGAGTAAAGCAGTCTTTACATATCGACGCCTGAGTGCAAGATCACTCCATTTCAAAATATTTTTGAAGAAGGTCCTAACTCATAATTTCTCAAAAAATCCGTCGTTGAAATGATATTGTAACAGACTGATATTCGTACAAAAAGAGAAATTCATAAAGGAGGTCTTTCTTAGAATAGTAGCAGAAGTTTTTGAAATCTTTGTCTGTCTGTCTGCATGTTTGTTCACGCATCACTCATAAACCGCTCTGTAAAATTGAATGCAATTTCCCCGTTTATTTCTCACTTCTATCTATTTTACTACTAGGAAAAATTTTATTCAACCATGCACAGTGGTGGCATTGAAAATTAGCTCAAAATAATTCCTAATATAAGGTTAAAGTGGAAAAGGCCGATGGTATTACATGATAGATATGAAATGAAAACGCCCATTGGTAGTCCTAGCTAGTGCCAGCAAAGTGGCACTCTCTGTATGTTTCTACGAGCATTGCTAAATAACTGATGTTTTACCTGAGGTATATCTTGAAATAAAGACCACACTTTCCTTGGGTTATGTACTTTTATTTGATTGGCAGCAAGTACTCTTATCTAGGTGCTAGACTAAAATACTGAGTCAGACCTGTATTCAAGCATATTTTTTCCTTCCACTTTTAAATAAGGATCGAATGAAGAAATAAATATCTATTTTCTGTCGCGCTCAGGTGCCAGACACTATTTTGTGGCGCGTGTTGTTTCCTCAGTGTACATTTAAGTTCTATAACTTGTGCCTTCAACTTGCTGCTTAGTAATTTGATACATATAAACACCCATGTGCCACATATGCTCCATTCCCCCCCCCCCCCCCCCACCCTAATCATGTAAAGGCAATCAGTAAAGATAAATATGGTAACCACGATGGCAACCATAGCATTCACACGCATTTGTGTGAGATCAGCGTTTCAGAACCTCAACATATTACCACATAATGTTGCTTAGAAGCACACACACACTTTTACTGTTACAAATCCATAGATGCGTTCGTTCAATAACACACACGTTCCAGTAAGGATGTGCATTTCATTACCCAACACAACCGCTGGGATTACCATGACAATGAGTGCAAAGACAAGGACGAGGTTAAGTGCAAAGCTGGTGTAACACATTGACGACGTTCAAACACTAATGCATGGAAGCTTATAAGCACATACCGACATATATTTTTCATATGACGATTAACTGTTAGGCACCTGTCAGCCAAACGTATTCCCAATGTGCATGAATGTGTGTGAAATAAAATTAAATAAATGAGAATTTGCGGCAAAGTGCAGGTGTGGAGCAATTGCTGCAGTTACCGCAGAGCTTCTATAGTTGTGTGGGTATATAAGAGTTTGTATTTTTACCCACCAAGCAAAGTAAACTTAAAATAAATCTTTAAAAAGCTTTCCGAAATAAATATTAAGCCGACCTGTTAAATAATGATTACTAATCTTAATGGTAACTGGTTTGATTAATTTCTTGAGAATTTATTTCATTATTGATTACTTTACTTACATTACTTTCAATTTTTAATGATTATTTTCCAATTAATTAAAAAATTTATCAAAAAAAATCATGATGTTTTACGATTATTAAATAAAAAAGTTTAAATAATCAAAAGTAATCAAACCAAAATTTTTTGTTGTTTTTTTGGTACTTTTTTTTTGATTATTTTTAATTGTTTTCAAAAAATCAAAAGTAATCAAAACAACTTTCTTAATTATTTTTGATGTCTTTGATATTTTTTAATAATCGTAAAAAATCATGATTATTTTTTAATTTTTCTTAATCGTGATCAATTAATAATTGCCTTTTCTTGCAAAACAATTAAAATAAGCATTACCAATTAAAAAGCCGTCTAATTACTAATCAAATTTAACAGGTTTAATATTAAGCTGAGGCGGCCGCCGTGGTGTGAGGCGGCCGCCGTGGTGTGAAGGTAGTGTTGCCGGCCTACCACACCGAAGGTCCATGGTTCGAGCCCTGGTACAGGTAACATCAAAAGTAATTTGAAAAAAGTTTTTCAAAACGGGGTCGCCCCTCGGCAGTGGTTTGGCAAACTCTCCGAGTGTATTTCTGCCATGACAGGCTTCTCAGCAAAAATTCGTCTCCTTTGTAGATGCCGTTCGGAGTCGGCAAAAAACTGTAGGTCCCACCAATTTGTAGGGAAAATTCAAATCGGCACACCACAAATTGGAAGAGAAGCTTGGCGCAAAAATCTCTTAGGAGGCTTATGATGATATACCTGTTGTATATCGCGCCATAGAGAGAGAATATTAAGCTGAAAAGCTATGATTTTTCGATTATAAAACGTTTGAAAATAAGTGTTTTATAATCAAAACGGCATGTTGATTAAAAGCTTATCAATTTAAGTGTATAAAAAATTTTCAAAGAAAGTTTTTTAAAACTGTTTTTTCTGAAACTTTATTTAAACGATATTTTTATACTAGTTAGCTATTGTAATCAAATAAATAAATAAGTTCTAATCATACATTGAATGCTGCCACTTATATCAATTACTAGCAGATTGCGGAAGTGGTTAAGTTGCAGCCATGATTTTGGCTTTTTCCTCGTTATTCTCATGTAAAATCTTTTCTGATACGAATTGAAAAAAACATGTCTAAGTTGAAAAGAAAAAACTGGCAATAGGTTTTTCTGAATTTTTGTAAACATTTGAATATCACTATTGAAGTGAAATGATTTATAACAGTTTTTTGTTCAATTTTATAAAAAGTTTAGCTTAAACTTTCAAACAAATTAAAACTGAAAAGCTTATATATGGATTATTGTAGTAAGTTTAATTTAAATTATTTTTAAAAAAATTTACAGAAATGCTTGTTGGATATTTACACCTAAGCTTACAGGATTTTGTTGGTAGATACAGGGACCGTGGCGGCGAAAACTTTATTAAACTTTA
The DNA here is from genome assembly GCA_949987695.1 of Merzomyia westermanni. NCBI lineage: Eukaryota > Metazoa > Arthropoda > Insecta > Diptera > Tephritidae > Merzomyia > Merzomyia westermanni. Next base: position 8,872,965 of record OX465289.1, on the reverse strand, counting down.
TAGCCAGAATTTAGAATTCCATGATTTATATTGATATGAGTACCGATATATCACGTAAGGCTTTGCCACACACCCAACACAATGAGTGTAGCACTAACAGAAAAATGTGTTCCAAACTCACAGTGGAGCCTACAGAAGTATAGTGATGAAGAAATCGCTCGATTCCATATACTAGTCACTTACTGATGCGCGTACAAACGTACATACAGACAGACAAAAGTTCTAAAAACCGTTGCTTAATATCTATAATTTTCAGTATTTGTACACACGACTTTAAAAAAAAATATCAACGATCTCATGAGTATTCTTACTAAGCTCTGGTGGCTTGAACATCAACATCAGCGGCAGTATCAAATGTTCGCTTTGATGATGAGCTTTTAGCGGCGCTTCAAGCTTTGATACTTTTGATTTCATTTTGGCTTTACATCTCCCCTACACTCTTGCCTATCTAATTGTTAAACTTCCACCTTCTCGCCATCCCCCTCCTTCTTTTTCAACGCTGCTGCGGGAATTTTTTAAATATGATAGGCTCTGCTGCAGCTGTTTTGTTGTTTTTTTTTTGTTTTTTTTTTTTCTGTTATATCTGTAGTTTTCAACGCTATAGTCATTGTTGCTAAGTGTGAGTCAAGGCTGTGGCAAACAACTTAATTAACCTCAACCTTCGTTGCGCTATGATGGCGTTGCGTAGCCATATTGACTTTGTTGACAACAACATACACATACAAATATATATCTATGTATTAAGCAAATTGCAAACAACAATTTTCATATGCAACTCAGCAGCACCAACAGTAGCATTGTAGTCAATAAAAAACAACATTGAATGTATAAAGCTGTGACAAATATTATTGCGCGATGACGTCAGCCAAATTGGCAAAGAATACAATTTATGAAAAATACAATATGTATGCGTGTAATTGAAAAGAAAACGATAATTCCTAATTATTCTGTGCAAGGAAGATGCAACGTTTTATTGACCTTCGATTACAGAAAAAAGTTCAGAGGCTTTAAAAGCAGAAGAGCTTTAAGCTACAAAACATATACATTCACATGTACAAATGTTTTTACTTTCAAAAAAAAAAGCCTAATTTAGCTCTTACTTAGTATCCTCACCCTACAAGAAAGGAAGAGCTCACCATATAAATCCTCAAAGTTCGATTAGATAATAGTAATAATATGTATGTTATGTAAACTTCGCCATAGTTTATTAGAGCAAATCGATTTTCCTTCATTTCGGTTTCGTTTAGATACAAGTTTCAGTGTCGTGCCATCTTCAGTTACATTTTTTGCCTTGTATTCATAATTGTTAAAAACTCATGCATGTTCTGGTCAAATGCCTGTAGTTGGTTGAATGGGAATGAAAAGCTTTGAAGAAAAATTACTAAAAATTCAAATGTTTAGACCATAAGTATTACTCGATTTTGGGTGGTTAAGCTACATTTTCGATTAGTTTTGTTTCTTTCCAAGAACTGCTCACTTCGGACTAATTGATATCTTATATTTTCCCCCCCCCCCCTTCTTCCTTACTTTCTCTCTCTCCCACTAACTCTCTCATTTCCACTTTCATCTTCATTTCCATCCTTACCTCTTTTCCAGCTTGGTCTTCGTCTAAATCTGCACCTCTATCTTCATCTTCATCTCCACCTCAATCTCCATCTCCAAATAAAAATATATATTTCTATCTAAATATCCTTCTCATTTACTATCTTTCTTCCACTCTCGATGACTCTCCATCTCTAGCCCTATTTTGCTCCCTTTTGCTGTCTTTGCACTCTTCATCTCCATATCAATTTCTATCTTTATCGCCATTTGTATCTCAATGATAATCATAATCTCAAACTAAATCCAAATCAAATCTTTATCTAAATCAAAATTTTCAACTTAATCTTAATCTAAATCTTATTTAAAAATCTTAATCCAAATCTAAATATGAAATAAATCTAAATCGAAACCTTAAATTTAATCTAAATCTTATTTTTAATCTAAATCTTAATTTTAATCTAAATCTTAATTTTAATCTAAATCTAATAGTCAATTTAAATTTAAATCGAGATCTGAATCTAAATCTAATTCTAAATCTAAATCTTAAGCTTAATCTTAATCTACAAGTAAATCTAAATCTTAAGCTAAATCTAAATCTTAATCTAAATCCCAATATAAGTCGCAAGGTCAATCAATCTAAATCCAACTCCAAATCTAAATCTTAAGCTAAATCTAAATCTAAAAAACAATTTCAATCGATTTCATTGTAAATCTAATTCTAATTCTTAACTTAAGTCTCAATCTTAGCCCTAACCGAAATCTAGCCCTAAACTAAAGTCTAACTGCAAATCTAGATATGACAACAAATCTAAAGCTAAATCCTACTGTAAATGTAAATCTAAATTTAAATCGTTATTTTAAGCTAGATCTAGATTTATAATAAAGTCTCAATTTAATCTTACCCCAAATCTAAATCTAAGTTTCTATCTTAATATATATCTCAACCTCAATTTTAATCTCCATCTCCCCTCAATAACCCCCTACCTTTTCTCTCCTGCATCTTCCTCGCTCTTAAGTTCAAAAAGCTATGAACCCTGTGAAATTCTGACATCTGTGACTTCGTAATTGTCTAACAACAACAACAAAATGTAAAGAACTTTTTTCAGCGAAAAGCCTGCCACACAAATGTTTTGAGAAGGAAATTCTTGCCTATAGGTTCAGCCATTGGAACAGGTACTCCGATAATAAGAAACGAGTTAAGTTCCATATATTTAGTATTATATATGTATAAATTTTGTTTAAACTTGAAAACCACACGCACACCAACAACAACCATAATTAAGCTTTGCCAAGGTCAACATTGGCAACCTTTAATAATTTTCAATTTCATTGCTATTGTCAACAGCTAATCGAGCGCTGGCACTGCCGCACTGCTCACGTTGCGTCTCAACCATAATTGTCACCCGCTACTGACATTGAAATGTATAAACGTGCGCATGCGCAAACGCACCACTACATACATGTACACCCGCCGCCCTTCAAAACAAAGCAAAGCTCATAAAAACACACGATTAATCAAAAGTTAAATTTAAAAAAAGGAAAAATCATAAAAAAATTGAATTGCATAAAATTTTGATTTAACTTAATTTAATATGTGCGCTTATGCCTGTCTGCAAGTGCATATATTAATGCTCAAATAGCCCGTCACTGCGACGCTTGTCACATACAAATGATTTTCGTTTATAATTCTAGCCATTCGCATGCAATAGGCAATCAATAATTTACGAATTCTGCTAACCAAACGCGACCAGTTGACCATCAGCAATGCCAAAATGCCTATGAGCAGGACGCTAAAAAGGCATAAAGCGGCATACCAAAAAAAAAAAAAGAGGCAAATCAAAACAAAATTAAAAGTAAAATGAAAATTTTTAAATAAAAAAATTCAAAATAAAAAAAATTACAATAAAAAAATATTAAATTTTTCTGCATAAAAATTGTTGTTTATTGTAAATTCTAAAAACGCACGCACGCCTCCGCTTTCGGCGCGCTGCTTAATTAAGTGTCGCTAAAATGTGCTCGCTTATGATAAATGCTTACAACAATAAAAGCAACGACAATACATGACAACAGCATAAACCACTGCAACAACAACAACCGCTAGCAGCTGGCATTAAACTTAGTTAAATTATTGTTGGTTGTTGCGCATGCGCAAAGCGTCGCGTCGTCATTGGCAATGTAATACATGCACGTAATGACAGCAAATAACAACAATAACTAACCGGCAATCGGCAAGTGTCTCCAACAACATGTTGCTCGCAAAAACCAGTCTTTAATATTTGCAAATTGCATACGCGGTTGCCACTTAACTTTTTTCTTTGAACCAAAATTTATCAGGAAAAAGCACTAAACGATAAACATAAGGATTGCATGGATTTCTCTTCATCCAATTAGTTTTCGGCTTGGGCCAAATAAAAACTATTTACAGGGTGTTTTTTTTACAGGTTTGTTTTTCGAATAGAGATAAAACTGGCATTTTGTGGTCAAATCTGGCAACTCTAATGTCATGTATGTTCAGTTTGGTTTGCCATTTCATCATGAACAGGTTGACAAAAGAACAACGCTTGCAAATCGTGCAAATTTATTTCGAAAATAATGGTTCAGTTCGCGAAGTTTACCGTGAGCTCCGTCCATTTTATGGTCGACATAATCATCCATCAGAGCAATTAATTCGGTTAACCATGGATCGTTTTCGCACTACGTTTACTCTATGTGATAATACGCATCCGCAGAGACGTCGAACAGTGCGCACCGAAGAAACAATTGCCGCTGTAGAGCAAAGTGTTGAAGAGGACCCGAATGAATCGATTCGCCACCGTGCACAGCAATTGGAGCTTTGTCCATCAACTTTATGGAAGATTTTGCGCAAAGATCTTGGCTTGCGACCTTACAAGATCCAGCTTGTGCAAGAATTAAAGCCGCGAGACCATGCAATGCGTCGTGATTTTGGTGTATGGGCCGAAAATGAGATTGATTTCGATGCTGATTTTCATCGCAAAATTTTGTTCAGTGATGAGGCTCATTTTTGGTTGAATGGCTACGTCAACAAGCAAAATTGGCGCATTTGGAGTGAAGAGAATCCACATGAGACCCTTGAAACGCCATTACATCCACAAAAACTGACTGTTTGGTGTGCTCTATGGGCTGGTGGAGTCATTGGGCCATACTTCTTCCGCAATAATGCTGGAGAGGCAGCTACCGCTAATGGAGACCGGTATAGAGCCATGATAACCGACTATTTTGTTCCCGAATTGGATGGCATGAATGTGGATGAGTTGTGGTTCCAACAAGATGGCGCTACATGCCACACAGCGCACGTCACAATCGATTTATTGAAGGAAACATTCGATGAGCGCATAATTTCGCGAAATGGACCTGTCAATTGGCCACCAAGGTCGTGTGATTTGACACCGTTGGATTATTTTCTTTGGGGATATGTGAAGTCGCTCGTCTACACCAACAAACCAGAAACGTTAGGGGAATTGGAAGCCAACATTCGTGGCGTTATTGCCGACATACGGCCCCATATGCTCGAAAAAGTGGTTGAAAATTGAACCTGTAGAATTGGCTTTATTCGAGCCAGCCGCGGCGGCCACATGCCCGAAATCATATTTAAACATTAATGGCATAAAATTATCCTTCCAATAAAGCCAAATTGATGGACCTTAAAACGATTTTCTTGTGTTTTATTTCAATTCGAAGTTCTATACCCCTTAAAAAAACACCCTTTACTTCCATTTTATAAAATTCTTAGAATATTAGCTCTTTTCAGTCAAAATTGACACTTGAACTTTGAGTTTTATTTCTTAAATCAAAATTTTATTTAACTAATCGTACCTTAAATAGAGAGAGCTATTATTTTTGTGATTCAAGATTACGAGTTGGAAATTGACTTTTATCTTTAAGGTCATACTTTTTTGTTAAAATATGACTTTTTCACGCCGAGGTTAAGATTTAATATTCGAGCAAAAATAAAAGTTAAAATAATAGTTTAATTGTTTTATACAATAAGTAAGATTAAAATATGATTTTTAGTTTTTAAGTCAAAACTAAGATTTAAAAAGTGACTTTTATTTTATAAGTTCTTTTATTATTTAGTCAAGAATAAAATTTTATTCACGACTTTTACTTTTTAATACAAAATTAAGTTTAAAAAAAAATTTTTATTTGATTAGTCAAACTCAAAATTTAAAATGGTAATTATTTTTCTAAGAATTAAAATATGACTTTTATCTTTTAAATCAAACAAACAAGTTAAAATATGACTTTATTCCAGCTGAAATTGAGATTAAAAGTTCCACTTGTTATTTTTAAAGCAAAAAAAAATTTAAAAAGTATTTAATTTTTTAATACAAAAATTGAGATGGAAAGGTGGCTTTTATTTTATTAGTCAAAACTAAGATTTCAAATTTCACTTTCATTTATTAACTGCCGGTTTCACGAAAGAAATTTAAATGAAAAATGATTTTTCTACTCGAAATTTATATGAAATCTGACAGCGAAAAAAAAAATAGTTTTCACCTAAATTGATTCGTGAAACTGGCTGTGAGTAAAAAAAGTTAAAATATGAAAAAAAATTCAGTCGCAAATCTCAACCATAATCTCAATTTAAATCTTAATCTTAATTTGACTTTTCTTTTCAGTCTCAAATCTTAATCTGAAAGTAAATTTAACTTTAATCTAAATCTAATGCTAAATTTTTAATATAAGTCTAAATAAAAATTAAAACTTGAATTTACTTCTGAATCTACATCTGAATCTAAATCTTATCTAATTCCTAATAAATATGTCGCAAATAAGCTCAAAACCCACTTTTATTTAAGTCAAACAAAAATTTTATTTTTCTCAAATTTTATTTATTTATCTAACAATCAAATAACCTGTAAGCGATTAAAAAAAGAACCATTTTCACTTCAAATAAACCAAAAGTGGCAACAGCCGCGCATGCATACAAACAAACATGCATACGTAATCGACGCATGCACGCTGAAAGAGGTTTTGTTTTGTTTTTGTTATTGTTATTGTTATTGTTATTACAGCAACTACTACTACATTGCATGCGCTGTCAACTTCAAGAACCAGGTCAAGGTTACACTGTCGCTATCATCGTTGGCGTCTCTCTTAGTTGTCGTCGTGTGCGTCATCAAGCCCGTCGTCGCCATCAACACTCTCCAACTTAACAAAAATAAAAATCATTCCTTACAACAGAGCCGTTGCAACGATCACGGTTGCACTCAATATGAGCTGCACAATTTTGCCTCTTTCGCGCTTTTAGCCATGCTTTCATTTATCTACCAACCAGCTGAGCTGCGCATGCGTTTAAGCCAAGCTCTGACTTTTCTACTTTTTGCGGTTTGTTCTCTTAGTTTTAATGTTGGCTAACATGTTGTTTGGCTAGAAGTTGCCGTTGTTGGTGGTGTTATTTGTTGCAACACAAGTTTTGGCCAACTATGCTGGCAGCGTAGCTCTTCAGTCGTGCAATTGAGCTCGTTGAGTCAACGGTGACTTTTTGTGTCCGCTGCTCTTTGAGTGTTTGGCAACGGTGTGTGCGCGCGCATGTGCTCTCAGTTTCTGTGTTTTTTTTTTTTTTGTTTTTGTTTTTCATTTTTCTTCTTGTTTTCCAGCCAACGGTTGGTGAGTGCGCGATCTTGTTGCATTTAATCTTGTTTTTATTTTTTTTTTTTTTTTTTACTTTATTTATATTTTGAAGGGCAATGTTGCACAACAACTGACCTTCAAATGCAGCGAACAAGTTTTTCGCAACTTTGTATCTGACTTCTGTGTGTAATGGTGTGAGTTGTGGAAAATAAATTTCCATACAATATATACTTTTTAATATATATGAATAGAGAGATAAGCTCAGGTGCCGTTTACACTTGCGTTCGTCTGTTGTTTGTGCTTCCCGTTTCAAGGATCTGCTGCGCCATTGTGAGTTGGCGTGTGAAAAGATAAATTTGTTTACCTCTTGATTTCGATCTTTAAAAGTGGCTTCAGAAATTTCATGCAATTAAAAAGTATTGTTGTAAACAAGTTTTGATAATATGTAATTAAGATAATAAATTTATATTGGAGATGAGATTAATCATCGCCAGGCGATTCAATATAGTTAACGTTTCTGGGATCTTTGAATCTCTACATGAAACAAAACAACAACAGGCCAATGTATACATTACAGATATTAAGAGAAAAGGAAACGAGAGGTCTTTATTAAAGTAATAGTGGTCCATTCAATGGTTTTAAAATTTTTTTTCTGTTTGTCTGTATGTTTGTTCGCGCATCACTCAAAAACCGCTCCATAGAATTTAATGCAATCTTTACCGCTGTATTGCTAGATATGCTAATTAAAAGCTGGTACCCATATTAAGGCCCCAAAATGTTTTTGTTCCTGCTGCATACAGTAGTGGCAATGGAAGTAAGCTCAAAATAATTGTATACATATAGTGAAACTAAAAGACACTGATGTGTGCATATAATAAGCGACAATGTATAGGTCCGGTTTCAAATAGAGCAATAGAAGTCAAATGAACACGGCTTTCAATTTAATCTTGGTTGTATGTTTGTACGCGCATCACTAAGAAACTGCTACAAGTAATTGCATCGTTTTTTTACCGCTATATTTCTGCAGGTCTGTTTCGAAATATAGAATACATTTTTTTGCTTCAGCTATATAAAGAGCTTTTTAGTACTTGCCAAACCCTCGCACTACCATGGGCATCAAGAAAAAATTAATTGCTGTCATAACTTTTGCTCTTGAACTTCATGTACCCCAAAAAAGTGATTTGATTAAATATTGTTGTTGCTGTATTAATATCAAAATCACACCTCAAGGTGAAGGGTAGTGCTACCAATGCTTAAAGTTCTTTGTCACATGTGAGTCCCGTTTGCCCCGTAACGTGCAGTTAGCTTTCCAAAACAGGTTTCAATCTCATTAATGGTATCGACAACATCAAGTAAAGGTAGCAACCTCCTTCTGCCTCCAGACTCCGTCAGTATCGCCAAGCGAAAGTAACAGATACCGAGAGGACCTGTTGGATGCTTTAGGGAAATTTGGTTAGTACTTCTCGGCTTACATTATGGCAAAAACAGTTTTTTTAATTATTCGATAGACGTCTACTTAGATCCATGATTAAGGAAGCAGGAAGCATGACATGCTTGGCAAATGGATCAAGAGAAAAATCAGAATCACGTTAGTGGGGCATCGGATAATACACAACACATTGGGGCTTCCCAAATAAAGTCTTTACTCCCTTCCTATTTCAAAGGCCAAACTATCATTCAACTAAGTTAGCAAGTTTGATTCAAAAATTCGTAATCCATCCAATCGGTTGTTTAGTCAACGTATAAAGAACTGAACTCCTGCTTCATCCTACTTAAACATATTTTTAACTCCTTCCACCTACCTTTAGTAATACAATTCTGCAGCATTATGAACAACGTTCGCTTTCTCATAAATCTCTATTTATGTAACTCAAAAAAAAGCTCGAGAACATAAATATTTTTTTTAAATCGCTGACATGGACAATCGACCATCTGTCACAAACAGCTCAGCCTTCCGCTTCTTTAGCCGCACATAAATTATGTCAACAACAGCTGCGCTGCATAATCATTTTCGCAGTTGTAATTGCTATGGATGGCTATGGCTAATGTGGTTATGCACATAATTCCTTTTATTAGTAATTTTATGATTTATTTGCATTTAACTATTTATGTAGGTAAATACTTTTAGTTTATTTATTAGTTTGCTGCGTCAAATTGCAAATTATTTTGTATCGTACTTAAAAAAGGGATTCAAAGCGCGTAATTGTAGAGGGAGCTTAAATATACAAATTAAGTATTTATGTAAACTACATGTATGTTTGTTGTAATGAATTTCAAATACTCTTTTATTAGCTATATTTATTTAAAAAATTTATAATTAAATAATTTACTCCTTCTCTACTCTGCAGGCAACCAAATGATGCAAATTAATCTGGTAAGTGCGCTTACGCATAAATTATGCAAATAAATGCTTTCAAAGAGAGTTGCCAGCTATTTTTAAATAACTGCATTTAAATAAATTTGTTATCAATAAAATGTGGAAATACAATTATAAAAAAAATTGTTATTCTAAATGGTTAAGAATTTTCAAGCTAACTTAAAAAATTTTCAAATAAATAATAGTTCAACCTTAAATCGCAAAAACATGCTCAACAGGATACTCAAGATACTCAGAAAATTATTTTTCAAAAGCCAATGTTGGCACTTCTTAAAACTTATATTGAAACACTACGAAACATTTGTCTAATTGAAAGTATGAATAAAGTATAAACAATTTAAAAATCAAATAGCTTTCAATGTATAGAAAAAAAAATCTTATTACCCGTTTTTGAAAATATTTTTACAGAGTTGCCGCTCTTTACAAATGTAATTTACTTTTATTTTTTATTCAAATGTAAAAATATGTGTTCAGTTTTAAATATTTCAAAGATAATAATTTCCCGGACTGCTAAAATCAAAAAACATATTTATTTTTGAAAACATTTTTGCTATGCCACCTTTATCCATATACCGATACCTCATAAAAAAAATTATTTAAAATAATTGATTTCTCTGTTTAATTTAATACAATGTACATCAATGAAAAGGGGCAATATCAGTATCAAACTAAAAGTAGAAATATATCGAAAAAAAAATTTAAAATAGAGTTTCCACTTTTTATAATTTTAAATTGAATTAATTTTTAATTGATAAAAAATTGCTGACCAAAATCCAGATGTAAGTAATTTTTAGCAGAGAGTGGTTTTGGAAAACTTTAAGCCAAATACTTAGAGATTGTTCAATATTGTTGTTGTATAAATATTTTAGTTGCCACCTTTTGAAAAATTTTATTGAAAACACTGGCCAATCTAAATTAATCTGCACTTGATCTAGTATCAAAGTTAAGAGACGAACAATGAGAGTTGCCATTTCCTTTCCATTTTTGTTTATTTTTAAATTAAATATGGAAAACGCACTGATTTTTTAATTTTTTTCCAAAAATGTAATGCCACTTTGTAAAAAAAAATATTTTTAAAAAAATTACACTTAATAAAACATGATCAATGGAAGAAGCAATATTTCCGACAAATTTTAAGAAAGAGTTGCCAGCTTTTAAACTATTTTAATAAAAATAATAAATAACTTGAATCTAAAATCGCTTTATAAGTGTTAAACGATGAACTCTTTGTACAAACTTAAAGCAAGTACTTCGACATTTTTTTTCAAAACGTGATGCCAGCTGTCAAAATATTTCAGTCTACGTTTGATTTAGTATAACACCTAGGCAACAAACCATTTTTTTAAATGAAATAAGAAAATTTTAATGAAATTTAAAAAACACAGATATTTTTAAAAGTGAAATAAGATGGCACTTTTATCAACCATCTTTTACAAAAATTAACCATAATTGAAAATAAAAATCAATGAAACGAGGCGATTTTAATATCAAACTAAAGAGTTCCAATATTTCGAGAAAAAAATTTGAAAAGAGTTGCCACCTCTTCAAATATTTTATTTAAAAATCTAACCACGGCCCATGAATATTAAGAAAAAGAAAGTAGGTTTTATAAAAAAATTTACCTAACTTATAAAACGAGATGCCACCTATTAAAATATTTTAGTTGCCACCTTTTGAAATATCTGATAAAAGAAACTGGCAGCCCTACATCAATCTGCATTTAATTTAGTACAAAAGCAAAAGCACAAACAAATAAACCTTTATTTAAAGTGTTTGATCTAAAAAGCGTTGCCACCTGTTTATAAAGTGTAAATATTTGCAAAATAGGGGCCATAAAAATTATTTATTGAAAAGTTTTGCAGGCTGTGAAACTATATTCCTTCAATTTATGTTTTTACTTGGAATAAAAAGCTTAATTTTTACGTTTCCCAATATCAATATAAATTTCCGTCCAAGATACCACGCTTCGAATAGTATTTTTCATTTATTTTCTATTTTCAGCAAATCTTTCCTTGAAATTAATACACTACTTTGACAACACCTTGAAATTGCTTCACACACAAAATATTCTCAATCTAATTATCATGAGAATTCGCACCAATTACTTTATAAGTCAACATTGTCACATTTCTAAGCATTGCAGTGCATTTTCTTGTTTAAAAAGGCCACTCAGGGGTTTTTGTTTTCTTGAAACCAAAAAATGTTTCCATAAAATAAAACGCAACCAGCACAATTACGACAAAAACAATGTCAAGAATCTCGATGTTAACAACAAGTGCAAATAGTTTAAGGACATCCGACCAATTTGTACAAAAACAACACCCAAGAATTCGCAGTTTTTTAGGTATTTATGTGCATACAGTGCGTGTCAAAATGTGGTATCCCAAACATTTTTCTGAAATATTGGAATAATACTGAAGATTAAGAAATATGTTTTAAATATTATTTTCTATGGGTTAATCGAAGATTTAGATTTATTTACTCTTTACAAGCATCCGAACCGATTTTTTTTGATTAATCGGAGCCGGAAACGGAACTGGAATCAAAACCAAAATCGGAAGTCGAAGCAAACAAAGTACAAAAAGAAAATATTTAGTTAAATGTACGGATTTATGATACAAAAAAAGTTTAAAGTTTTTTTAATACGTGTTTTTACCTGAATTATGACTTACGAAGCGCCTTAAGTTGTCGAGTCGACTTTCTGGTCGATTCTCCATTCAGAAAACGATCCGTCTAAAGCGAACTTAAAAGGCCTATGCAAAAAGATAGAGATATCCTTACCATTGATCATTTTCCCTTATACCTTCGACATGTACCATTTGTTTTATTGAGTGGCTCAACCAATAACAGCCAAAGTCGAGTAGCTAAACATTGAGTTGTTACCAGCTTTGTATTCTCCGTACTCGGATATGGCAAACTCTATTGACTCAAAAGGTTAACAATTAGGGCTCAGGAAATAAGGAAGCAAATTCCGCTTTCTGGTTGCTTCTAGATGTAATAACAAACAAAGACAACTTTACTTTCAAATACATAAACTCTCTCGCTTTACAAACTTCATCCTGTTCTTGTTTGCGTATTTTGACTGCGTTGAGGATATGAATTGAAAGTTATTTTGAGTTTGGTTAAACTGACTCCAGGTAGTTATAAGGGTTAATAAGGAGAAAAATTCTGAATAATGGAGTTTTTTTCATAAAATAATTTATGGTATTCTAACTCATAGCTTCTATTTTTTTTCTAAATTTTTCCAGTTTTCTCAGGCTCTTCTTCTTCATATTGTTTTTTCTCAACTTTATCATATTTTTCTTTGTCTTCCCTCTTCTCTTCACCTCCGACTCCTAATCTTCTATTAAGTAGCTAGAATTTAGATTTTTCGTACTAAGGGGCGTAACACCGCCCACTTTTCTAAAGTGATATAAAATTGATATAAGGAGCACATATTTCACTTTCTTGTAGTTAATCCAAGCCAAATAGATTAAAAGTTAGGAAGACTTGAAACTGTATTTTTCCGGGTCGCGTGGCACCGCTCTCTTTTTCAAAAATCATAAATAGCCTAAGACGTACCTAGGTTGCCACATGAACCTTTTGTAAGAATTTCATGAAGAGCGAATTTTAGACGCCTTTTAAGAACAAACACACACACGTACAGGGTGGCTGATGAATTTTGCTACATTAAGAAACTCAAATAATTTTTTTTTTCAGTGTATGGAATTCATTTTTCTTTTATTCATGTTAAAGCTCATTAAATTTTATTAAATATAGCTTAATTAGTTTTAAAAATAATGGAATTTAAATGCCCCCCCTGCTCGTCGATGCATGTGCGGCATCTTGCTTGGAGAGTTGAGACAGGAATAGCCGCAATTGTTTCTCGAATGGATTGCCTTAGTTTATTCAAATTTGTTGGTTTTGCTTTGAAGACTTCCTGTTTGCAATAACCCCACAAGAAAAAGTCAGGTGCAGTTAGGTCAGGCGTCCTGGATGGCCAACGGAATGTGGAGTTTCTGGATATCAGCTTATTGGGAAATTTTCGTCGCAATTCTGTCATAACAGGTTGGGCTATATGAGGAGCTGCACCATCTTGCTGAAACCACACAGAGTTGAAAGAAATTCTCATTCGGCGTAATTCTGGATAGAAAAACTCTCTCAACATGCTCAAGTAACGGTCTCCAGTAACCTTAACGGTGTGACCGTTTTCTTCGAAGAAGTAGGGCCCGACAATGCAGCGTGATGAAACTGCACACCACACTGTGACACGAAGTGGATGCAATTCCGTCTCATGGAGTATCTGTGGGTTGGAAGCACTCCATATTCGACAATTTTGTTTGTTTATGTTGCCGTTTAAATCGAAATGGGCCTCGTCAGACATGAAAAGACAGTTCAACATGTTTCCATCCTCTTCCACCATTTGAAGCATCTTCTGGCAAAATTCCAAGCGAATCGGCAAGTCTGCAGCGTTCATTTTGTTGGCCATTTGAATTTTATATGGGAATAAGTCCAAATCTTTGTGCATAATTGACTGTAATGACTGTCTGCTTACACCCATTTGAGCAGATAAGCTTCTTGTCGAAACACGTGGATTGTTTTGTATGGCAGCAGCTACAGCAGCGATTGTTTCCTCCGTTCGAACTGAAGGGTTTCGATGGTAAGGTCTTCTGTTGACTGTCCCATGCTCGGCAAAATTGTTTACAAGTCTTATTATGGTCCATCTGCTCGGAGGATTGCCGCCAAACGTGCGCCTATACTCTCTTTGAACCGAAACTACGGACTCCAGTGCGTGATAGCGGCGGACAATCCAAATTCTTGTTTCACTGTCCCAGTTATCCATTTTTGTTAAATGTAAAAGTCAATCTGCAAAATAAAAAAAAAATTTACCAGATTCATTAAAAAGAAAAAAAGTTATTTAATTTTTTTTTGGTAGCGGCTTTCATTAGCCACCCTGTATATACGTTCAAGCAAATTATTTTTTTAACAAGGTATATGAGCTTTTTAACACACTGTATGTTCACATACATAGGCATGTATATGTATTCGGGCGTTCAAACTACTAAATGTTGACAATGTTCATGACCATAAAATAATTGCGATTGCGCTTTAGCAATGAAATTGAAAATGAAGTTACATTGAGCGTATAAAAACAAAATGAAATCACACCAAATACCCAAAGCGGCAATTGCTCAACAAATGTCATTTCAAAACGGAAACCTAACCAAGCAGCAACAAGTTTTTTATTTCGTAATTTTTTTAATTTTTACTTTATTAGTTTCGAATTGTAAAAAGCGCGCACGCGCTGCTCGCATTCTTCCTGCTCTTTTCCCCGTTTTGCGCTCGGTGGCCATTTTTTGGCTTTTCATTCAAACAGATTTCAAAGTCAACATTGGTAGCATAGGAACAACAACAAATTTCTTCTAACCATGAAATGCAACACTCTGCTAATGGCAACAAGCTGCTGATGCCGTCAGCACTGCCGCTGTTTGTCGCCACCGCCTCAGCGCCACCACAAATGGCAGCATCAAGTGCATCCACATTTTCTTACAATGTCATTTAGGCAAAAGCATTGCGGTTTACCAAATCAAAGCAACTGGCGAGCGCATACGCCAGCGTCACTGTGTAGCCAATCAATGAGTGAGTCAGGCTGGCAGCCAAGAGACGCACGCGCAGTGTTGAGTTGTGGCGCGCTAGTCAACCGTCAACAAAGTTACAGCTGTCACAATTACAGTTGTTTGCAGTTAAGAGAAACAAAAACAAAGCAAAACAACAATAGCATGAGAAAAAAAGATTTTAGCAAAACAAAGTTTTGCATAAACCGTCTACCATCATCATTCATCCGTCTGCCAAGCGCAGGTCTTTTTCTTCAACTTCTGCTGCATAGCTTTGTATGCAAATGCTTTGTTTTTTTTGTTGCGTTTTTCATTATTTTCTGTCATTTAACTTGTATTGTTAATAGTTGTTGTTGGGATATTATTTCTTTCCGTGAATTCTTGAATTAATTTGTAGTTTTATTGTTGTATACTATTATTGGAACATATGTATTTAATTTTCTTTTATTTAAAAATAAATAAATTCGAATAAAAAATTTTTGAGGGCATTCACCAAGAGAAACCATAGAAAGTGTTACCATTTTAGCCCATTTTTCAATCACACTTACCTTTTTTTGCGCCAAGTCTTTGTTTGGGAAACTCAATACATCTGCTTGAAATAAAGATATTCGGTTACATTAAATCTAATTGGAAAATAATGCTTTTAGGTGGATGATTCACATTTCGCAAAGGCACATATAGCCATTATTTTCGAACATTTAATTTTTTTTTTTTTTTTTTCAGAGAAAATTACTAGATACTTGCGTATAGCGGGTGAAACCCCGTTAACTGTTTCTATGCCCTCTTTTCATATACATACTTACACTTACATACCGAACAAAGCTTTTGTATTAGGTGTATGAATCTTTTTAGGCGATTCACTTTGAACAGATTTATTTATTATTGTAGTGTTAGTACCTCAGCGCCAACAAATACATAGCGAGGAAATTTTACAGCTTATGAAAATTTAAGTTTTTGTCTGTTTTGGAAAATTCTCCTTAGTAATCTCCATTTGAGGTCGCAAGAAGTGTAGGCTTTTCTCACCAACCATGTTCTTCAATACCAGGTACCCCCCGATAGTGATTATATTTATATTTTTAATGAAAAAAAAATCACAGGCTTCCCAGTCCCGGAGGACCGTTTAAAGTATTTGAACGTGCATGTCACGCCATGCTCTATAAATATAATTTAATTATTGAGTAAATATGTTGGTAAGATTATACCAACCAATATTTATGATCAATTAATTGACAAAAAGGCGCAGTTCTTCGATCCGTGAAAATAATTTCAACTCAAAATTTCATTTTTATTCTTGAAGGACAAAATATCGCTCAAGGAATAAATTTTATTTATCAGAAAAATAAAACTCAAAAAATAAAACTTGAAGATAACTATTATTGCTCATTTTTATTAAAACAAAATCTGAAATAATAATCATGTAGCGAGTTTTATGATAAAACTCATAACAGTTAAGGTCCTTGTTCAAAACGAAAGCCCCAAAACTGGTAAATGAATAGTCATCTCAATTGTTTAATCAAGCACTTGTTGTTGTTTTAACCGCATCAACGCTAATCGAAGGTTCAGGAGAGTAGTGCGGATAAGCTAATCCATTGCCGTATGCCTATTTTGTTTGTATAAAAACTAAATAATCCTTTTTTTCTTAAGATTTAATACTTTTTTACAAATTCACTCAAGAATTTTTGTAAAGAGAAAGGGAAATAAAAGGAAAAAAAAGAAATAGAAAAATAAAAAGAAAAAGAAAAAAAAATAAAAGAAAAAAAATAAAAATAAAAAGAACAAAAAATAACAATAAGAATGAAACGAAAAGGAAAAATTTTAATAATAATGGTAGAAGAAGGGTATTGGGAATGGTAAGAATAAAAGTAAGGTAAGAAGAAATAGCGGACTAGCAGTAGCTGCAGAAGAAAGGGAAGTGAGAGATAAAAAATAAAGAATGATTGATATCCGTATCTTAAAAATTTGGAGCGGCGTAAAACAATAAATACTTTTCATAATAAATTTATTTGCGGTCTGTATTTCAATAAAAATTGTATGAGTCATACCTACCCACAACCTGCTACTAGATTACTCATGTTGAAATAGCTTACTTGCGATTGTCGTCAGAGCATCTTTATTAGGGTGGATTTGAATATTTTGTTTGCTAAGCATGGAGATATAATTTTTACTTTAAAAGGTATTAAAAAAAATGCCTTTACATCTTCTTACAGCCTCTTACTGCACTCTGTTTAAATAAATAATTGATCACATCTTGTAATTCTAACTAAAAGAAAAATAAATTGTTAAAAGGTGTTCTGGAATCTGTATGGTAAATTAAGTAAAAAATAAACTATCTTTCTTTTGTATTTTATTCGACAATTTAAAAAAAGAAAATTTTAAGTTTTAGTTTATTTTCTTTATTTATCAAATACCAATTTTACCCCCATTCCTAATAACAACAAAAATTTTTGGTGTCCCTTAAAAGCTAATGGAAAGTCTGAAGTTCAAAAATTATTAATAGCACTGCTTTTTGTTATTTAAGTCAAAAATCAAAAAATTAAGTAAACTTATTTTGTTTTAGAGTGAAAGAGAATTAAACAAACTACTAGACAATTTTTTCAACTTTTTTATCATTGATTTTTTATACCAACAATTTTGTTGATTTACGGCCTGTACATTTTCAAGTATTCATGAAACGAGCTCAAGGCCAAGAATAATAATTTTTCACTTTTTGAATTTTTATAAAAATTATTATTGTTTTTACTTATTAATAATCATTTTAATTAATTATTAAAAGTTTTTTTTTTTTTTGATTGCATAGAGTAGGAAAAATGTTTAGAGACAACTGCCATAGCTTTTGTTATAGATCCATTTCGGAAGCTGATAGACTTCACTCATCAGAGAAATTTTGGCACGCATTGCTAACCATTAAGCTAACAATAGGCTGGTTTTGATGTCATCTAAACTCCTAGTTCTATTCTTCTTTTTACCATATGCATGAACCACTTCCGCCATGAATGGCAGTTGTCTCTAAACATTTTTCCTACTCTATTCAATCAAAAAAAAAAAAAAAAAAAAAAAAAAAAAACTTTTAATAATTAATTAAAATGATTATTAATAAGTAAAAACAATAATAATTTTCATAAAAATTCAAAAAGTGAAAAATTATTATTCTTGGCCTTGAGCTCATTTCATGAATCTTTTTTATCATTTTGGATCAGAAAACTTTTTTTTTATTATTATTTATTTATTTAAAACCCGAGTGCAACAAATCGCGTTGTTTAGTAGACATTTCTTTTTTTTTTCTTTTTTATTTTGTATAAAAAAGAAACTATTATCCATTCTAAGCTAAAACAAACATTTTCAACCCACCCTAATTAATCTTTATATATGCAACCATTTAATTTTTTTCTCTTCACATGCAATAAACCCTCCGGTTGAAAACTAAACCAATTGTTTGATGACTCATTACGAGCTAACCACAATCTCACTACTTATTTTTCACTTTCTGTGCACTGCAGCTGAAAGCGGACCACACAAAGCCACTAACCACAATGTAATAATATAAAACATAGAAACACGCCACTTCGCTCCTTTCACTGCAACAGCACGCTGCAATAGAAGGCTGGGAAATCTGCTCAGTTACTTACTTCAAAAGTAGAACGAATACACCTTGGCCTCATAATGCAAATAGTTAAAGGCCTTTAAAGTGCTAAATTTATATGCATTGTTTAAACTCATATTTTGTATAATTGTTTTTTCTCTACACCCCTTGTTTTATTTTTCATTCATGCTTACATTTTCATAATGCTCTCACAGCGCTTACTCGCTTCTTAATATGTGTGGCCTTTTGCAAAATGTGAAGGTGATGGCTGTGCTAGCTGCTAGAATAGGCATAACAAATTAATATCAATTTAATAGATGGAAAAAATATATATATATACAAATCTTTGTTAGTACTATTCATGTATATACGCATTGTTTATTAGAAATTCAAATCAATAAATACAGCATTCACTTTGGTGCATTGCTTTTGCCGTCCACACGCTTACATCTGCAATTGCGCCAATGACGGCGCACACGGCGTATGAGTAACAAATCGAATCTTCGAACGTTTAGCAGTGAACGCAAATGCTTGATAAACATTTGTAAAGAAATATTTAGTAAAAATCAAAAACAATTAGAATCAGTGTCAGCACAAAAAAAAAGAAAAATAAAAACAAAAAATAATAAACAAATGTATACAATTTGTTTAAAAGACTTAAATGTTTATGAGCTTTAAATGTGGCTGGAGGTGCTGTCGACGTGGAGACGCCATAAACGCTGCCACTTCACATATTGAATGACAGCATTGGTTGTCCTCCTTGGGGGCATTTGGCATTAAATAGCACATAAATAGATTTTCTAGATTTGCTAATTTGTGTGCTGAATATTGCTGCTCATTTGGTGGTTTGTTCTAATAAATTGCCGCGCGCACCTCTCAAGCGCTCCATCTATTCAACAAAAATTAGTTCAAGATCAACTGATGGTCGCATAAAAGCAGCAATTGCGTCTGTTGATGCTGTGTGAAATTCTTTGGAGTTTTATTTTATGCTGAAGTGTGCGCTATACTCAATCGGTTGCTACAATAACAACAACCACAACTAACTGTGTATGTATACAAACAAACAATTTGCCGCATATCGATGCATGTCAACCTTGTCCCTGAGGCGTTTTTGCATTTTAAAGCAATATCAACTATGTAAGATTACTTATATGAATGCTCGTGGGGAGTAACGAGTGTTCGCTTGAAATTACAAAAAGGAATCAAGCTCCTTTTTATCGGCTATAAGGTGCTAGTACCTGGGTGACCGAGCTTTGCTGATAATAGCAAGACTTATTTGGTTTTTAGAAAAAATCAACCCTGTAAAAACATCCTTATTTGCAAAACTTTAGTAAGAGTGCAGGAAATTTAACTATATTTAAAAGTTCATTCAAATGGTTCAAGTCATTTTCGGGATAGTAGTGGATAATAGGATTAGGTGGCAACCCTATTCGGTAACCCTAGAAATTTTTTATGTAAAAATTACGTAAAATGCATTTCGTTTGGTACCAATATTGGGATATCTAACTAAATTTTTATTAAATTCTAGCTGGGTGCCAACCCCGTAAAACATTCTAGGTTAGAGCGCTTAGATTAAAGACAAATGATATACAAAATAGGATTGGGTAGAAACCCTAGATGGTAACCTTTACTAGAAGTCTTTTTATTGCAATACGTCATCAAGTAGCGTTCGTTTGATACCCAAAATGGTGTATCTCATTTCATTTTTTTTTCTATTCCACATAGATGACACCATAATGGCATAGCAATACCAGCATATCTTACTTAATTTTTAAAATATTCCAAAGTGTGGCAACACATACTTTAGTGATGTTTACATATTCTCCTACCTCAAAGACAATGGCCGAAGCTATGAAAATCGGAAATTCAGTTTAAAAGTCTCGTTATTAACAAAACGTAATAGACTTTGCTCTCCTAACTCTAACGACTTTATTTTGCTTTTCTTTTTCTGTTCTCTTAAACGAACTTTTGTTAGTCCCTTCATACAACTATAAAGACATATAAGCAAACATACAAACATACGTACGTCCATTTATGTTATGCATCCACCTGATGTATTTTCTGTTTGTTTATTTCAATCTATTTTTTTACGATTTTGTTATAAAGATCTCTCTGTTTGGTTCTAAGTGCGTTTGTGCGTGCGCTGCAATTTTATTTCTCTTTCGGCTTTGTGAATCACCTTCGATTTTCAATTGCATTTAGTATTCAACAACTTAGCTTAGTCGAGTACGCCACTTGGCATTAACCAAATGTGTCCACAACAGCTGCCAGCATAAGCGCTGCACTGCTTGCTACCACCTTCTCCCTCTTATCAAATACAAAAATCTTAAATAAATTATATCATCGTATTCAATGCAAAATTTGAATCGTTTCTATTTTGAGATGATAGCTTATTAATTGTTTTTAACGTTTAAGGCTATCAATTTAATGGATCATTCAGTACTAACCGACACAGGATAATAATAGTGACGTGTCATAACGTCAATAGAACTAATGTCAGTGACATTAATTCGCATTTCAAAAGAGTCATTGACATTAATTATCTTTCGCAAAGAGAATTTATGTCACATTATTTTGAGAATTAACGTCATTGACATTAATTCTCTTTGTAAAAGCGAATTAATGTCAGAAACACTAGAAATCATAAATGCTTGACTAATTTCCATGATAACAACGCAACTGCTATTTCAGGTGCAGTTACATAGATAATGGGCTAAACAGGTTTTACTCCACATTTTCATTTTACACCTTATATGTTTGTATGTATATGAAATAAAAAAATGGTATTAAATGAGTTTTGATAATTTTCAGAAAAGCGATGCAGGCGAAAATTTAGAATATAAAATTGCGCGATTTTATATTCCAAATTTTCATTTTATGCCTTATGTATGTATGTATATAAAATTAAAAAAATTTCATTGAATAAATTTCTGCGGCGCTTTTTTGAAAATTATCAAAATTCATTTGATACAATTTTTTTATTTCATAAAAATACATACATAAGGCATAAAATGAAAATTTGGAATATAAAATCGTTACTGGCATTAATTCCATTGACATTATGACACGTCACCCATAACAGTACCACCTCAGCTATAAGTTAAATGCAATTTCCAAAAGATCTTTTTCTCCCAAACCAGCTTTTTGTTAAACCAGTGACACTCAAACTGTTCTTATCTTGGAAAGCACTAAAGATGTTGCCTAAGCAAATGATTATGTTCTGTTTAAAACTATTTTGAAAAATCAAATCAGTGCTGGGATTTTGTCTTGGCTGAATAAATACCGAGCTTTTCGAATATAATTTTAAATTGATTATGTTCCTTGTGGGCTCTGAAATAAATTTAGTTTTATTAGGCGTAATTTTCGTTATGAAATTGTTATTCCAACTTTGCTATTTTGATGAACGTATTTGAGAATAAATTCTTAAATACGTTCATAATTTTTATTTATTAGAGCTTTGCCAAGCTTTCTCAAACCAGTCTCGCACAAACAGTACAAAATTTCTTGCTGATTTTCAAACGGTTGTGTGCTGCTGTCATTTCTTTTATTTAATAATAATATTAGTATACAATCAATAACGTAATACATTTTTCAATGTTTCTGTTTTCTCCTAACGTTGAAATCCTCATTTTAAAATCCAATGTTTTCAAGTGTCAAGCTTTCCAACATTGTTTTGGCGTAGCCGAGCTTTTGCCACAGTCAAATTTTGCAAATGTATGTACGAGTATGTGGCCGTGAAGCAGTGAAGCTCTGTGCCTTTTTAACACAACAGTGTTTCTCAAAGTTTTTTGCAAATTGGCTAAAACTTTTCAAGTGTACTATGAAAATCTGCTTAGATCCTAACTAGTACTGTAAAAATGGTGAATAAAGTGCCTATTTTTATTTCATATATCTCTCTCATTTAAATAAGAGTCCAACATTTTTAAAGACAGTTTGAGATGCATTCTACTAAGGATAGTCCCGCCTATTGATCTACAGTGTTTCTCAAAGTTTTTTGAGAGTTGAGCTGTCACTTCGAGAGCAAAAAAAGTATAGTAGTTAAGGACAAGGTAGCTGTTTTGTTTTCAAGGTGGAGCGACACCTTTTTGTTTTTTGGCTAGTTATGATACCACTGGTATTTGTTTTAGTCTTCGACCTTTCCTAGAAACTCATGAAAATAAACAGCTGTGTTTACTTCAAATAGCTTACTATGCACCTATTTTTCGCTGAGAGAAGTTCAGGTAATGAATGAGGGTTGGTTTAAAAATCGTTGTAGTATTCTAACTAGAGAACCGCTGTGAGAAACTAAACACTGCCCCATTCTTCAACTGTGAAATAAATCATTTCATACAGTGATCCGAGAGATTGCCACAAAATCAGATTTGTGTAGCCATCCTACAAGTGGGTTATTGCCTGTTAAATGTCAACCCAAAGATGTTCTACAGGTAGATACATCGATTGATCGATCTCTCATAGATCCATGACCATTATTATTTATTATTATTATTTATTTTATCATTAACTACTGATTTGTTGCCTTTGTTGTTGCTGCTGCTATAAGACAAGCATAATTTATTTGTCTTCTTAGTTAATTTTTATTTTCTTATTTTTCTAACATCTGCGCTTGAGATCTAGGCGACGGCGCGCCGTGACTTGCCACTGTTACAATGCAGCATAATTGGCGTGAATTTATAATGGTGGCGAGCGGCAATTTTGCTGTCAACAGCGATTTTTACAATAATAAATACCTATTGAAAAAATGGGACAAATATTACTTTAGTGAAGTACTTGAATTAGTGTTGGCTATGAGTGAGGTTTTTCAATGAAATTTTTTTAAAGTTTATTGTTGTGTTTATATTTTTGAAATTGAAATTTTATTCAAAATAAAGAGCCTAAAAATATATGCCGATGTATAGCTCAGCAAACGTTAGAACAGTTTTCTCATGAAGGCTTTAAAAAATATCTTTCCGATAATTCTTTAACATTTTTTTAACGGTGAGTTAAATCTAAAAGTTCACATGAGAAAACAGCCCCTTAGTAAACTTCTACTGACTGCATTACTGCCTACTAATAACATTAAGTACTTTATACTTTAAGGCTCACTAATAACATATGTTCTTAGGCTACGAAGTTACTACTCACCTAGTTTTGGTCAATTACAGTCCCCATCATGAAATGAATTTGACACCATGCATCAAATAATACTCAGTAGAACTATACCGATTAGTGACCTTAAATAACAGACCCGTCAAGCTCTGATAGTGTTGTTATTGCCATCTTTAACAGTTCATCTCTTGATAAACAAAGCTTACGTTGTATGCGTCTCTTATGAAGTCAAATTCTCGGCATCAATTGAGACGGTCTGTCAATAGAAAAGATATTGAGCGCATTTTCAGCGTCAGCCCAAGGTCGAATGCCAGTAGAAAACAAGTTTATAATGAATTTAGCACGCTTAATATCGACATATTTTAATATTATAAAATCTAGCTGATTTGATAGCTAGGTCAAGAATGAAAACTTACCAAAACAAAAAGAAATATAATCAGCGCTACATGCAGTGCACGATCTTATATTTTGTTTTAAAAACCTCTGCGCTACGAGTAAAAACATCTAAAGTCCCTTTAAGATAAATTTAAGTAGTCACGAGCTTTGTTTTTTCCATGGTGTAGTTGTGCGAAAAATTAATGATTTTATATGCCAAAAATTAAAAGACTTCAGCCTGTTTCTGCTCCCTTGAATGGAATAACAACGAAGGTCAAAATTTGGTTGAGAAAAGCGACCTAAGTTACTAAATTATTTTATACGTTGTATATGTATATTATTAAAAAAAAGTAATTGAAATCTTTGGTATGACGAAAAAGTACTTAGACTAAATTTTGAGAAAAATTACAACAACTACAAACAGCGAAGCAATAAAACTGTAGCTGTTTCTAATGTTTCCACGGTAGTAATATAGTCAGACGGCACCAAACTGATTGAAGTGGTTAAAAAGCTTTTTTCATGTACAGCTGTGTTCAATATAATAGTGTGAAATTAAGATTGCTATCCATAACAGAAACCACATATAAAGAAATTTTAAAGTTTACACAAAGTTCAGAAAAGTTAACCAAACTTTAAGAAACGGCCATCAAAATCTTTAATTTTTTGGCAGAGTTTCTAGAAAATGTTTGAGTAAGCAGTTTTGTAGAACAGTTAATTCTAGTATTACAATGTGCAAGTTAGAACTCGTTCAAAAATTTTCCTGAATTTTCAGCATTTTTTTCGTCAAAGGTGTTGGGTGATTTCTTCCATACAAAGCATGAGGAAAATTTAATTTTGTATGAAAAAAAATACCCAAAATCCTTGACAAAATAATCCGTAAAATTCAGGGGAAGCTTTGAGATACTTCTTACTTGCACATTATTAAGCTGAAATTGAATGTGCTATAAAAGTGCATACTCAAAAATTTTTTTTAAATTCTGTCCAAAAATATTGAAATTTTGATGTAAATTTTTAAAAGTTTTATCAACTTTCCTAACAATAACTTTGTTTAAACTTTAAAATTTCGTTTTATGTGGTTTCTGCTATGGAGTTCGCTATATTTTATACAAAAATTATTAAAAACTCAGCTTCTTTTTATTTCGTCGAAGAATATACAATTTAATTTCACTACTATTATATTGAGCCCAACT
The DNA here is from genome assembly GCA_949987695.1 of Merzomyia westermanni. Classification (NCBI taxonomy): domain Eukaryota; kingdom Metazoa; phylum Arthropoda; class Insecta; order Diptera; family Tephritidae; genus Merzomyia; species Merzomyia westermanni. The sequence goes on along the minus strand of OX465289.1, from coordinate 8,847,627 downwards.
ATAGTTTAAAGTCCCTTTGAACTTTTCGATTTATTAGGCTACCACGGGACCACTGTGGTCCTTTTTATGTAGTGCATGAATATTTTTTGGCAGTCCACTAGGGAACACTTGTACTATACTCTCTTACACTGATTCCAAACTTCTACTTTATCTTTGAGCATACCTTAACCATACCATAAACCCATATGTTTTCGTAGTAGCGGTAGTTTTTTAGTAATTTTTTTTTTAATTCTTGGTTACTTATTTTTTATTTCTGTGGCAACACTGACACTCACTTCAACCAGGGCAATTGATGAATGACAAATCTAATGACTAAACCGCAGAAGAACAAAGGCCACAAGTGTTCTGTAACTAATTGGTAATTTTACGTAAGAAATGAAAAATAGAAATAAAAAAAAAGAAATAAAATTTTACCAAAAAGGTATCACCAACAGAAACAACAACATTTTGGCTATATTTGGTAAAGTTATAAAGAAAGATTAGGCTGCCTTGTTCAAAATTGAACGAAAAATAACACCGACTGCCAGGCCATTTATTTTTGCCTTCCTTTGGGCACAAGTCTTGTACTCACCGATATCATGGCGACAACTCTTTATGTGTGTGTGTAAGTTTGCCTTATTTGCGCCACATTTATGATGACGTTAACGTCTGCTGGCCCAACAAACAACAATAACACCATATGTGGTATCTACTTGTAATACGCTATGAAAAATAAGATTAATTTCACACAAAAAAAAAAAAAAATTTTTAAAAATTGAAAAACTGTGCAATTTTGCGAAAAGTGCGAAATAAATATAATATTTATGTGCAAACATAAATTCAAAGCAGAAATAAGATTATTCTCTCGTGTAGCTGGCTGCTTGAACGCAGTTTGGCCTTCGGCGCACTAAAATAGGCTAAATAGCCGTTTCGTTGTTGATGTTTGCTTTGTTGCTGCTGCTCGCCTTTTTGCAGTTTTTATTGCTTGTTTCGTTGCTTGGCTGGTTGTTGTTTTGTCCTCTGTGGTTGCTAGCAGCCGAGTGCCGCGCTATGCCATGCCAAGTGCGCGCTAGTTTCCTTTGTTGATTTGCTTTTCAATGCAACCCGAAGGCAAGAAAAACCACAACAACAACTGCGTAAATAAAATGACCTCATACAAGTCGTAATTGTAATACACAATTGTGTAGTTGGATGCGTGCGTTTGTACGCGTTAGAAGCAGCAGCAGCAGTCGGGTACGCTGATCACTGATCGATGCGCTTCTGGGCGTTGCTATGCTATGCAGTTCTATTTTGTTCTGCTTTCCAAATCGAATCAATTATGAGTTGTGTGCGCTGGGACGGTTGTTTGGCATTGGCAGATATAGAAACAATAAACAATATTGGAGCTTGCCTTTCAAAATATAAAATGAAGAAAACAAAAATTTTCAAAAAATAAAACTTTGTTAAATATGTTTATTAAATTATAAGAAAACAGTCAACATTAGTTTCGAAACATTTGGTAAACTCTTACCCCCTTATGGAACAAAAAAAATAGTTTTTGACCCTGCCAAATTTAATTTTTTTGTCTTTTTTCGACTTTGATTTTTAAGGTTTTTTCATGACCTACTAAAAAAAATTTCATTTGATTTTAAAATTTTCAGGTATACCCTGTCCAAGCCAAAAATGTCCGCTAAAAATGTTGGCGATAACAGTTTTTTGAAAAAAAAAATATTTTTTGGGTTTCGGGGAGTGTTTTGGTCAAAAAATTTACCCTTTCGCTATTTTTTTGACGGTTTTTTCAGCATACATTCAAAAATGTTTTCGATGAAAACGAATTTGTCTCATATTTCCTGTTCCACTTAAAATTATGCGCTAAAAACGTTGGCGATAACAGTTTTTTGAAAAAAAAAAAATGTTATTTTCGGGCTTTGGAAAAGCCGATTTTTAGACCAAAACAAGTCCCATACATTATTTTTAAGTTAAATTTATCTGTTATAAGTCTTGGCTTTAATGATTGCTAATATTTGTTATTCCTTTCATTCCTTTATATTTGTTTTTCCTTTTATAAGTATTTTCAAATGTACCTTATGGTATTAATACTGTTGTACAACAAAAGATCACAGATCTTATTGTACTAATGTCTTGCCAATAAATATTAAAAAAATATCAAAACAATCCTGAAATGTTTGCAAGAAATTCCTGAGAGCCATCCCGGAATCAACCTGAAATTATCCCGATAAAGTAAGAAGCTATGCTTTATGCTCTTGTTTCTTTTGGGTATTTGAAGATGACTTAGTTCTTGGCGCTTGCTGATTAGAGCGACGCGGTGAGGTAGGTAGAAATCAGTAATCAAACCAAAATTTCACAACACAATTTTTCAAAAACCTAACAGAAAGTTCAAGACGTTCTTGAAGCAACAAATACAGTACAAGAAAAATAAAATAATAACCATAACTAAGTAATTTACCTTAACATACTCTCGTAGAACTTGAGGCCGAACTTCTTGGTAGCGGAATTATTTTCTTGAGAATTTCTGAAACTGGAAAGCTCGACTTTCTTCTGACAGAACTGAGGGATAGTACTAGCTGAGGGACAGAATTACACTGCTAGTGACCTGGGGTTTTCGTTAACAGAATTTTATGATAAATTTTCAGAATTATCGTGCTCATTAAGCTCATTAGTTACCAAAATAACAACAACAACTAGCTGGGAGCTTAGACTTGGCTTAGCAGAGGCTTATTTGCAAATTTTTGCTCCGCGATTTTAAATCCCGACAGAAATCGGCAAGTAAGCTCCTTTTGTTTTTTAAGCTCCACATTATTTTCAAATTCTGTAAGTTGTATAGACTGAAACGCTTTAATTGCAAAAATAAAAGCTCACATAGCCAACGAACTGTGCGTCATAAGACAGCCAACGTCGTCGACCATCACATGTTGCACAAGAGAACAACATAAAAAATGCTACAACAAAAAAACCTATTGACAGTCATATGCTCTTCATTGCTTTTTGTCAACTACAACAATTATAACAAAACACATAATACACAATATCACATAAAATCAATTTGCTAAACTGTAACAATTGCTCATCTGTAAAGAAAAAATTTAAAAAAAATGTGTCGCCTTTAGTTCTCACATATTGATTTGGTTATAAGTAAATATTTATCGATCTGCTCGTAAGATATATAGTTTAATTTTTTAAATATTTGAATTAAATATTTTTGTTACTTAGAACTAGGTATTCCATATAAGAGTTACTGGAAAAATTTAACATAATTTCGCATTGAGAAAAGCTTGTATTTTTAGGAAGTTTCAAAAAGGTAAATAGTTATTTCAATTATCTCTCCTTCAATTACAGTTCTTATGAGACAATTTTAATAAGTTGTGAGCTATCCTAGAGCTCACTTTCAAACTCTGCACTGTATGCATGTCATTCTAGTACACTATCCCCCAAGTGTATACTTGTTGCATATCTACAAATATTGTCTTTACCACTAAGACTGAGGTCAGCTAATAGTCGTATGATTTCTTTACATCTATACATATTTACTTACAAATGCGTAATTCAACAACTATTATTATCGCCTACAGCCTGCAAATTTTGCGCTCAATGCATTTACTATGTTATTATGCAATTAAACTTGTGTAGATATTAATACACACACACATGCAAGAATATAAGATATATATTGCATTGTCTGCTGTCTGTCTGCTGGTAAAAAGTATGTCACACACTTGACTTGGGGCCCTTCATGGTGAAGATAAAAGAAAAATACTGCATAAATAATAAATATAATAAAAGATATGGTTATGATAGTATCTGGCAAGTGTTTTAAATGAGTAGAATAGTTATTGTCTAGAAATGGAAATGCTTGTATACACTTTTAAGCAGAGAGGGGGTCAAGATAAATTGTTTTTCATGCTAAGTTTGGTTTGCTTTATGTGATGTTTGACTCCTTTTCCTAAGAATTACTCTTCTGACTTTGGTTACTCCTACTTCTTCTGCTACGTGTTCACGATTTTTAGTACTAGCTGCACTGAATAGTAGATACACTACTACTACTACTATACTATATTAGTCACATATCGTAAAAATAGTAATCAAATCAAAACTTTATACTTAAGTAAGCTCAAGAGTCAGTTTATTAGGTTCTGATATCTTTTACTTAAATCTTTCAAACAATTTTTTAATTTATTTTTTGAATGAAGTTTTAAATCACTGGTCCAAAACGTAAATTCCTTCATGCGGATACCTCAAAGCAGGCACCTCTGTCTACACTGGTAAATATAAGTGTCGACTTAAGTCATCGCGCTCATGAATAGCTATGCCAAAAACTTTAAATATGAGTATTTGGTAGATGCCAGAGATGGTTAAGAGCCATTTACTAGCAAAAGTGATCTTTTGCAGCTTGATTAACAAAAGAATTCCGTTGTTTAATTAATTTAATAATTTTCACTCAAATTTCAAATTATTTTTACTGATTACTCAGTGTTGTCTTTAAATACGGTAATCAAACGAACACTATAGACTTTTACCTAAATATGCCCACTCAAAATTTTACACTGAACTCTTTATGTTTACTAATTTTCAATTAAGCTCTTCTCACACATTGAAACATTTGCACTCAAATTTTACTTCAAAATTGCCTCTCAAATATTTATACTCAAACGTTCTCAATCAACACCTTCGACCTTTTTTAGTCACACGTTCGCATTGAAATGTTTTTACTCACAAATGTTTACTTTAGTGTTGCCAACCTGAAAATCTAAGCCTTAAACGTTAAAGAGTTATTGTGCAACCGGATACTGTCTATATGCATTTTCACTAAGAAATGTCTACTGACAATGTTTTACTCAAACTACTAAATTTTTACTCAAATGGTTTTACTCAAACTTTCTCAATCAGATACTTTTATCTTTTTTAATTACATACTAGCATTCACATTTAACTCAACGATGTGTCAGTGAAATATTTTCACTCAAGTGTTTTGGTTTAAAGTTTTCACTCAAATGTTTTTACTCAAAAACTTTTCTTAATTTTTATTACTTATTGCACTCAAATTTTCTTCCTATTTTTTTATAGCGTTTAGTGTTTTGATTTACACCTTTGAATTCAATTTCACTCTAAAATTATTACTCAAATAGTTTTACTCAAAATTTTTCAATCAGATACTTTTACCGTTTTTAATTACACACTAGCATTCCCATTTCACCCAATAATGTTTCAGTCAAATATTTTCACTCAAGTGTTTTACTCAAAAGTTTACACTCAAACGTTTTTACTTAACAACTTTTTTTCTTCTAAGATTTTCTACTTGGATGTTGCCACTAGAGGAAGCTTATAGGGTTGCCACCTTTCCGAATTTTTTTAAAATATTAAGCAATATATGGCAATATGGGTATCAAACGGAAGGTATTTGAGGCCGTATACCAACCAGAATATTTTTAAGTAGGATTGCCACCTAGGGTTGCCTTAAGTGATTTTTTGTGGTTAGTGTTCGATATTTTGGAAATCTATTTTGGAAATTTATGCTCTTGGTAAGTAAGATTATGCGACAAATTTGAAAAATACCGAGCAAGGCTCGGTCACCCAGGTACTATTACTTATTGCACTTAAATACTCTTCTCATTATTTTTCTAGCCTTAACTGTTTTGTTTTGCACCTTTGAATTAAATTTCACTCTAACATTTTTACTCAAATGGTTTTACTTAAAACTTTTCAGATACTTGTACCTTTTTTAGTTACAGCATTCATATTTCACTCAACAATGTTTAAGTGAAATATTTTCACTCAATAGTTTTACTCAAAACTTTTCACTCCAATGTTTTCACTCAACAACTTTCTTTCATTTTTATTACTTATTGCAACTCAAATTTCACTCGAAAACTTTGTACTGAAAAGCTTTCTATTAAATTTATGATTAGAAGCTAGACTTTTAATAAATTAATAAAAACCAAAAATTGTAAAATAATGCAACTAAAATTGATAGGAAATTCAGTTATCATATAAATAAAAATTGCTTTACACGACTAAATAGTTTTAATTAAATTATCTGACTGAACCATTAACCCATTCGAGAAGCCATTTAAAGCCGCATGAAATTCGAAATCCCACTGTCAAATTTCCAGAACTCAATTACAAGCTAGAATATGTAAACGCAATAAAGTGAAGTGAGTACAAAAATAGTTTTTCGCTTACTAAATTTCAAACCTGATTTAGCACAATATTTTGCTTGTTGCATACTATTAGGTGGCACGTACAAATAGTTAGTTTTGGCAACAATTTACTTAACTTTGTTTTGACAAAAAATTTCCTGCAAACAAAAACCATTATTCAATAACAACGAAATTGATTGGATGACGAAAAGAAAAATACAGCAACAAGTAAAAGTAAAACGCTGCCAACTACTTTCATAACAAACTTTTTTTTCTATTTTTTGTTGCTATAAAATGGTATGTAACGTGACCGCCCACAATAATACACAAACAACAAAAAATATTTATTTATCAAAATCAAAAAAATGTCAGCTCAACTTACTTTCTGTCAAATGCAGGAAAAAATACAAATATAAATATACCAACAACAACACTTTTTTGCCCACTACAAAACTAGTCAAATATGAGAAATATGACGACAAAGAGCCAACGGAAATAATCGAGGAAGTAGCTGTGTCAACTTGGTTTATTACTGTGTATGTGTGCACAAGAGTGGGTGTGAGTGTTTGAAGAAACTAACGAAATGGATACGTTTCGTAAACATTCAACCTACGGAACTTATAAAATTGTATACTCAACTTCCGCCAGAGTGAATGTGAACAAATGTGTGGGTGGCAGTGCGAGGATGTTAGCATATATATATGTATATGTGTATGCATGCGAATGGTATTTTACAATTTTGGCAAATGTGTGTGGTTATGTGGGTGCGCACCACACTTAACTGCAACCAGCATCCCACGGCAAAAGCATAAAAACACGGCAAAGGCATAAAAACACGGCAAAAGCATAAAACCGTAATTGTTTAAAGTGAATCAAATAAAGGATATAACAAAAAAGGCGTTTAAAAAGTTAAAATGTGGAAATGCAGAAATAAAAAAAATGTCTGCTGGCGAACTGGATATGGAAAATTTATTCGTTTTGTTTGTTGAACGCTGAAACAGGATCGCAACGCTTAAAGCATACGGTGTCATGTAGAGTGAGGGAAATCATTTCAGTTGAAAAAATTATGAAAATATGCTAACTGCCTTCATTTTATAAAAATCAACATTTTAAAATTTGAGTTTTTTGTTCCACTGAAAATTTTTGTTGAAGTGAGAGAGCAGTTTTTACATGGTTGGCTACGTTATGCAACATTATTTTCCAAGCTTAATTGACCATTATATTGGCACAGATATTTAGCTATGCGTGTATTACCATGCCATGTATCCCCACATAAGTATTTATCTGATTGTTTGCAAATTATGAACATCATTATCGATTAACTCTACATGGATTTGTTTTCTTTTAAAACATTACCCAATAATTTTGGCTCCACAACTTCACTCAAACAATTTGTTGTTGTTGTTGTTGTAGCGACTACTTAACCTGTCCAGGGTGTCACCCCCCACCAACATTGTCATCAGGCTCTTATAACGGAAGTCCAAGAAACCTCGCGGCTTCAACAGGGGTGGACCAGAGTGAGATTGGAGTTAGAAGAGTGGGCTCGGTTGAGCAGAGGAACAGATGGTTAGTATCGTGGGGAGACACGCCGCATGCCGGGCAGACATTTGGCATGTCGGGGTTCAGTCTGGATAAGTAAGAGTTTAGTCTGTTACAATATCCAGAACGAAGTTGAGCCAGCGTGACTCTTGTCTCCCTGGGCAGTTCGCGTTCCTCGGCGGCAACAGGTGGAGCTTGTGCCTGTAGGACCACATTCACTGGACGAGAACTGACAAAGGAGTTTACCGACTACGTGTGGATGAGGTTGAGGGCCCGCCGGTGCACCTCTGGATCAAACGGCGAGGAGATGTGATGCCGGATCTCATCATAGTGCTTACGGAGGTGACTCCTTATTCTCCTGGGAGGCGGATTTTCGTTGAGCAGGTTCCTGTTCGGATGCTGCTGATTATGGCATTTGAACAGGAATTGTCTGGACAACATCTCGCAATGCTCTTTGACATTGAGCATTTTTGCCTCATTATGAAGGTGATGCTCAGGAGACATAAGGAGGCACCCCGTGGCGGTTCTGAGTGCGGTGTTTTGGCAGGCCTGCAACCTCCTCCAATGTGTGTCTGCTAACCCCGGCGACCATATTGGCGTCGCGTAGCTCAGAACCGGCTGGCCGATTGCCTTGTACGTTGCCAGTAACGTTTCTTTGTCTTTCCCCCAAGTACTGCCAGCTAGTGACTTGAGGATTTTGTTACGGCTTTGTACTTTGGTGGCAATCGCGGCTACATGAGCACCGTATTTGAACATGTTATCAAACGTGACCCCTAAGATTTTGGGGTGTGTGACAGTCGGAAGCTTGATGCCGTCGACGTAGACGTTTAATTCCATGTTCGCCTGCGCTGTCCACGTCGTAAATAGGGTGGCCGAGGATTTGGTCGGTGACAGTGTCAGGTTCCGTGCAGCGAAGAAACTGGAAAGGGTTGGAAGGTATGAATTTAGTCTCGAGCAGAGCTCATCAACGGAGGGTCCAGTCGCCAGGATCGTGCAGTCATCGGCGTAGGAGACGATCGAGACGCCTTCTGGTGGGGAAGGGAGCCTCGATATGTAGTAATTAAACAGAAGCGGGGATAGGACACCACCCTGTGGCACCCCCTGCTTAATTATACGTGGTTTTGATCTTTCGCCTCTAAATTCAACCGATGACTGCCGGCCACTCAGATAGTTGGCGGTCCAACGCTTTAGACAGGGGGGAAGGTTTGAATCTTCCAGGTCGTTAATGAGTTGTGCGTGATTAACAGTGTCGAAAGCTTTCGACAGATCAAGCGCAACTAGCACGGTCCTGTCATTTGGGCGAGATTGGTTGAGACCGTCACCTATCTGTGTGGTGATGGCGTTTAGCGCGGTGGTAGTGCTATGCATTTTGCGGAAACCATGCTGATGTTCGGCTAATCGCAGGTTTGTGGTATAATAAGGGAGCAAGACCGCCTCCAAGGTCTTCACTACTGGCGAGAGGAGTGATATCGGTCGATATGACTCCCCCACGTTAGCCGGCTTGCCGGGCTTTAGTAGTGGCACCACCTTTGCCTGTTTCCATCTTTCTGGAATGACAAAGGTGGTCATGGACAGATTGAAGACGGTTGTTAGGTACCTTACTCCCTCATCGCCGAGATGTTTTAGCATCAGCATGGATATACCGTCTGGCCCAATGGATTTAGAATTTTTGGACCTCCGTATGGCCTCCTGAACCTCCGTGGTGGTGATGACAATGGGCGCTTGGTTGTTTTTGCGTTTGTGCGCTTCCCTGATGGCGCGCCTGATTTCCTTGTCAACCGGAGGATGCAGTACGAATTGCCGGCAGAAAGCGCTCGCGCATCTCTTTGGTTTCGACTGTACCTTATCACCAAAGGTGATGGATATTTTGTCGTTAGGTTTGGTCGGATTAGACAAGGATTTGACAGTGGACCATAATTTGCCAACACCAGCAGAGAGGTTGCAGGACCTTAGGTGCTCCTCCCATTTGGCGCGTTTGTGTTGATCGACTAGCCGTCTGATCTCCGCATTGAGATCTTGAATTTGGGGATCCGTAGGGTTCAAGCGTCGCACGTGGTCACGTTCATTAGCCAGGGCCGCTGCCTCTGCGGGGAAGTACGGACGTATCTCCTTAATTCTACCTGACGGAATGTATTGATTGGAGGCTGAAGCTATGACCATGCGAAACGCTTTTTCCCCTTCTCGTACATCAGACGGGATGGGAAGAGCAGCGAAGGTGCTCTCAGTGAAACCAAGAAAACCAACCCAGTCAGCTTTGTTGAAGTTAGTGAAGGTGCGCTTCTCAGAAGTGACGGAGTCATTGGGGCGATCGATTGAGAGGACTATCGGCAGATGGTCAGATGCAAGAGTGAGCATTGGTCGCCATTCAACGCAGTTTATGAGACCTGCGCTGACAATTGTGAGGTCTGGCGAACTGGAACAATTTGCCGCAACTCTCGTGGGGGCGTCCCCGTTCACAGTGCAAAACGTCGAATCGTCTATTTGTTCAGCCAATTCCTGTCCCCTACCATCGGCTTGTAGGCTTGAGTGCCACAGATCGTGGTGTGCGTTGAAGTCTCCGATAATTACACGGTTATCGCCCCTGAGTAACGCACTGATGTCAGGGTGGTAATCTCTCGGACAGCAGGTGGCAGGAGGTATATAAATGTTTATAATTTCAAGGTCGACGTCTCCTGTCCGGACAACCATTCCTTGACGTTCCAGGAGGTTGTCCCTCGGGTCGACGTCAGGCTCAAATGTACGATATTGCACGGATTGGTGGGTGATGAAGGCGAGTCCGCCCCCAAGTCCCCTCTCTCGGTCGCGTCGGTGGATGTTATAGCCGTCACAAGTCCGAAGACTTGATCGGGCATTTAACTTCGTCTCCTGAATGGCAGCGATCTTGATGTTCTGACTAATTTCAGTGAAATTAGTTTCGACTCTACCCTGTCTAACCTGTCACCTTTTTCACTCAAACAATTTCTCTCACAAGTGCTCACTTAAAATAGTTGACTCAATAATTTCGAAAAAATATGTTTTCATATTTTCACTCTACTCTTAATTTTGTTCAATTTTTATAAACGGCCTGAACTCAAAAACTTTCGCTCAAAAATTCAAGTTTAAAAGTGAACCCTTCATTAAAGAGCTATAAATAAATTAGGATCACAAAACAGTTTTCATAAAAATGTTTTTATCTTTTGCTATTAACTACTATTATGGTATGATTTAAATTTAAATTTGAAATTTAAACTTAACAACACCCACTCAATAGCTTTTCAGTTTTCACACAAGCACTCACTCAGCAAATTTTATAACCTTCACTCAGTTAAACTCAATTCAGATATTTTTGCAGAAGTATGTTAACCCGATAACTTATCCACTAGAAAAAACTAGGTCAACAACTTTCACTCATTTCATTATCTTTTAAAACCTTTAACTTAAAGACATAACAGCCTTGAGTGATTATTGATAATTTAGTAGCTTTTAAAAATATTAGTTTAGCATGTCCGCTCAAGCTTTTTGCACAATTTTTTCTTAAGGGCTTTCACTCAGTGAAGCTCTGCGTGGCAAGATTTAACTCAAAGTTTATTGAAAAGTGTGTACACAAAGTATAACTCTAAATAGACATTTTGTAATTACTTTCGCTCAACAGTATTCAGTCCAGCATCTTCCTGATTACGCTTTACTTAAGTTCTGAACGACGCTACTTTGCCAACTCATATACAGTGCAAAGTTTTACTCAAACTTTGTAGCCATTAATCAACATTTTTCAATAAACCACTTTTACTCAAGATTTTGTAGTAGTTCAACCGCTTTTGGGAGATTTTCACTATGCAGCCTAAACTAAAACCGGCATTTAACTTCTATTTAATACAATTTCCACTCAAAAACTTTCACTCAAAAATGTAACATTCGCCCAAAACTTCTTAAAAAAATGTTACTCAAACAATTTTATGCAAAAGCTCAAACGATGGCCACTTAAAAATATTTACTTTAAAACTAGCCATCAAAAATATCTTCCCAAAATTGCAAAAACCTGTGCTTCGCCGCCTCCTATAAACTTTCAGACAAATTTCACTCAAATTGTTCAGCGCAAGCAATTGTACTCAAATAATGTCACTCAATTTCCACTCAACAATTTCTATTCAAAGCTTTAATTTACAAATTTCACTCAAACTCTTTAGCACAAACTGTTATGATCGGAATTTTTCGCCCAAAAAGTTTTGCTCATTTACAAATTTCACTCAAACTGCTTAAAACAAACTTTTATGATCGGAATTTCTCACTCAAAAAGTTTTGCTCATTTACAAATTTCACTCAAACTTTTTAACACAAACTGTTATGATTGGAATTTTTCACTCAAAAAGTTTTGCTCATTTACAAATTTCGCTCAAACTGTTATTATCGGAATTTTCCACTTAAAAAGTGTTCACTCAAACTCTTTAACACAAACTATTATGATCGGAATTTTTCACTTAAAAAGTTTTGCTCATTTACAAATTTCGCTCAAACTCTTTAAAACAAACATTTATGATCGAAATTTTTCACCCAAAAAGTTTTGCTCAAAACTTTTACTCATGAATTTTACTCAAACAGTTTTACTCAGAATTTTTCACTCAATTTCCACTCAAAAAGTTTCACTCAAAGATTAAATTTCAAATTGTAAAGACCGCAAAACTTGAAATATCCCAAAGCGTTTTCTGTGCTTAATATTTATTTTTGACTAATTGGCAAGAAAACTTCACAAATTCTTAACGGCTTTATTAAAATAAACGAAATTGTATGCTCTCAAATTATACGTGCAAACATATGTACTATGTGGATAGGAGCATATAGATATAATTATACTATGAGTCAATTTGTGTGTCAATCCGCTACTCATACGCCATTTGTTTGTATGTATGTAGAAAAACAATCCACTTCAACCAAATACTTAGTAGCGAAGCATCGTTAGCACTAATCCTTGGTGCCTTCATTACAAAAAAACAACAACAACATTATACTCCGAACACACGGTTGTAAAAAATAGTGGGGCGCAACAGGGAGAGATGCGAAGCAAGGAGGAAATTTGCTATAAATGTTATGCGACTTTGTCTGTCAGTAATGTGCGACGTAGTAAAAATTTTCCATTTGAAAAAATTTGCAATTTAAGTGAGCGTGTTGAGTACCTCAATGAATGTAGACTTCGGTGCTGTGCATTTCTCAGTTTATTATTATTTTTTATATGCAAGAGGCATATGCTTATTTTCATCGCATGTTGTGATATAAATAGACGAATGTGCGTTTGTGTGTATCTATGTATGAACAATTAATGTAACATTTGTAGGAAAATTATGTTTTTGTGACGAAGGAAGGAAGGAATAAAAAATGCGTGGCATTAAATTTCATAAAATTCAACTTTTAGCTAAATTATGTGGTTAATCTTCTTCTTCTTTTTGTAAATGTTGGTTATACACGGCGTATGAGTAACATCACTTTAATGCTTATTTGCGTTTTCACTTGGGAATTTTAGCACATGTGCCTGAACTTGACATTGCGCAAAGCGTTGGGAAAAATGAAAATAATTGTTTTACTTGGTTTTTGCTTCCGCTGGAAAATTTTCGCGAGTAAAGTTAAATGATTAGAGCCTTCGAGTGAAAATTTTTGAGTGAAAATTATTATTAAGTAGTTTGAACTATTGTGAGAAAGGTTTACAGTGAAATTAGTCAAGTTAGATACTGTTTTCGAAATTATTTGTAAAAACTGAGTGTACTAAAATTGTTGAGTGAAAATATTGAGTAGGTTGTTGCTTCACAATTTTTTAGTTATGTATATGAGTGAAAGTTCACAGAAAGCAATGATTTCATTTCGTTGACTCAAAATGTAAGGCTAATAGTTTGAGTGAAATTTGCTGAGTGAAAATTAAGCTGTCCAAATCTTTGGATTAAAGTTGTGCAATTTAAGATATATAGAGAAAAGCTTAGTGTGAAGTCTTGCCAGCTTTCAGTGTGAAGATTATGGAATGAAAATATTGGGTAAAGGTTAAGTTGTTGATTTAAATAAAGTTTACAGAATCTTAATATGGCACGTCTTTGAGAGTAAATTTAAGATTTTTACTTTGAGTGGAAATTGCTTAGTAAAAATTATTGTGTCAAAATTATTCCATATATTTTGGCGTATACTAGGCAGCTTTTACTCTAGTTGCTAAAATGGCTGCGCACTTAAACTCACAATTTTTTATTGGAATTTATTGAGTCAAAATTAATATAAAAAGCAATTTTTTCTTATGAAACTAGCACCAATGCATTTTTTTGGAATTTGTATGAGCAACAACAAGTGCCTAAAAGTATGCAAGCATCTAGTAGTTTACCTATTCTATAGCATACTTTAAGAAACAAACTAAGTTAGCTAATAGCAGAAGAGTGCAATTAGAATCAGAGTAATATTGTAACATTTCTATTAAATGGCTGGTTTCAACTAAAAAATACAACAAGTACTATCCATGCAAAATACTGAAACAAAAAATTTGTCACACTTCCTAATTAAAAAAAAAAGGATCTTTCGATGCAGTTTCTAAACTGTTTGTTCATTTAGTTCTAAATAAGCAAAGCGAGGCCCTTGTACGAACGTTCTGTGACAATTTGTTACAAAATCCACTACATTCACATAAATCAAAAAGTTTATTTAAAGTTCTACTCTAAAGCCTTTATAAGCTTTTTCTCAGTCCATTTCAAAAATAAAATCCCACTTTATTATCTCATAATCCCCTTTTGTTATTGGTAGACAGTAAAATTCCAAATTTGACGCAAAATGTAATGGAGCTATGCATACGTAAGAATGCAAAAATTGCATTTGTCAACCCTCAAAACTTAGGAGCCTAAAAGTATGCTACAACAAACTGCATTTTCTTCATGTAAGCATGTAAGTAATGCAATAAAATCTGTGTTGCGGCTATTTTAAGACACACAGCGGCAAATATTACTTGCATCTACATATATATGGACAGTTATATTTGTCTATGTGTGTATAAATGTACATATGTAAGTATATGTGTGTGCGTTGATTCTTTTCCTCAAAGAGAAAAGAGAAACCAAGCCAGTCTCTCTTGATCTCAGACATTGCGACTTATTTGTATATTGCTTTCAGTCGTTGTTGCCAACTTGTGGGCTAGATCCCTACATTTTTATGGTGGCAATTTTTAAAAATTAAGTTTTTTTAGAGGAAAAATGTCTTAATGTGGAGTTTGTTTCCTCCGCTATTTAAAATTTTGCTAGTAGTTCAAAAAATTGTTAGATATTAGTATTTCTAACTTAATATATTATCTAAAGCAGCGATCATATTTGACTACAACTTGAAGTATTTTGGCATACATGTTGGCAAATAAAATATCCATATTCTTTGGACTTCCGTTAGATGAATATGAGGACGATTGTCAGAATGATCGTATCCATTAGACAAGCCGAAAGAACTGTTAATAACAACAGCAATCTTTTCATGAAAAAAGTACCCCAAATTACTTGTTAAATTTTTTAAAAAAAAAGGATTATAAAAAATGCTCGCTACCTAAATAAAAAGTCCTGCTGAGTTTTGATTCTAAAATCAATTTATCCTAAAATTTCTCTTTCATATTCTCTGTGTTTCCCTTTCTTAGCCATGCTCGCGGTTTCAAGGGTCATTCCCGTCGAGAAATTAATTTTGAACCATTTTTCTTTTTAAAATTCTGGCCAGTGTGCCACCTAGAATATGTTCTCTAATTTTCTGAACTCTGCTCTAAGTTTTATGGATATGGAGTTGAGTTATTTCAAAGCAATTGTAAGACTTCCTAATTTTGCATGGTCAACATTGGAAATTTCGAGATATTTCGACCAAACCGCGACTTACCGAAATTTTTGCGAATAAAAATTGCATTTGAATGTTTAACTCCGTGGGTAGTTACTTGCAACTTTTCGGCGAAGTTCCCTAATTAACTCACATCTTGAAATAACTCGTACGCCACCTGGCTGAAGTTTTGTCTCCTTATCTCACTTTGTAAGCCTTATACCTTTTCGAAAGGACTTTGCTTGCCATTTTTCAAGGTTGCCGTATAATTTCGCCAAAATTCAAAGCATTTTTATCAGTCTTCGATTTTTTTCAGAATTTCTTGGAGTATACAGTTTTGTAGTTCATTAAATTTTAATACAGCACTGTGTCAATCTGAGGGTCGTAACAGATTTTGCTGATTTTTGGCACATTTTTTTTTCCAATGAGCTACAGTGTTTTTTTTTTCATATAAGAGAATTTGTTTTAATAACCTTGTATTAAGGAAAATACCGAAATCCCCAAGAAATTATTTTTTTAGAGTTTTTAACCAGAGAACCAGCATTACCACCAACAATAATGTCTGCCTAGAAATCCAACGAAGAATCACTCACACAAACAAGCCTACTTCGGACTGAGTTGACAATTGAGAAGTACAAAAATAACACTCTGTAAGTCACTTATCGTAGCCGTCCTGGTAGTATTCGAGAGAAAGATACTTCGGAGGATTTACGGATTCTTACGCTTGGCGACGGCGAGTACCAAAGAAGATTTAATGATGAGCTATATGCAGACGCCGACATAATCCAACCGCCCCTGCGGGTTAGGGGTTTAGAATATGCCCGAGGTAGGCATACCGGTCGTAAGAGGTGACTAATATGCACAAAGGTAATGACGTGCAACTCGATGGTTGATCTACGGATATGATGCCTCTCACCTTTCATTACCCATCTTATCCTTCCTTACGGAAGGAGGGGTGACATGACCTAGAAGGCTTCACTGGTCATAAATCGCTACCACGACAGTCGGGCAGTACCGCAAGAGAGTACCGGAGCGTACCGGGTTCAAATCCGGTCAAGGACTGTTAATTCGACAACACTCCCTAAAACCTTCGGGGAGTGTTTTTGTCGTTACCACAACAACAACAACAACTGCATAGTCCAACGAATTAAAACCCAACGTATTAATTGGCTAGGCCATGTTGTGCCAATGAATGAAGTTGTTCCGGCCCAAAAGGTATTCTTATCGGCATCCACCGGTGGTAGCAAAGGATGAGGGAGACCATCACTCTGATGGAAGGACGAAATGGAGACTGATTTGTTGTTGACAGGTTAGACAGGGTAGTGTCGAAATAAGAGCCCTTGGTCGGATATAAAAATTCGAGTCATTCCGGTACGATAGAACCGGCTGTTGTGGGACTGATTTGTGTCCCATGCTGTTTCCAATTGGCAGAAAGACGTATCGAGTGGCAAACTATGGTAAAAGGCCAAGATCGCTTAGACAGTTAAGTGGTATTTAAAGAAGAAGAAGGGTTGAAAAGGTGCATTCTGCTGCAGAAGTGAAAACGGGAAGAATTGCAAAAATTTGTGTATAAGTTCTGAAATGAACTGTCGCTTTAAGAGCTTTCTCCATAAATTTCGGCCACTGTATTTTGGTTTTGAACAAATAGTTCATAAAATTCAGCAAGCTTAAATCAATTTTTGTCATTTTCTTCTCTGTGGTTTGTTTCAAACCCCGAAGCGAAATCTCTAAAGATGGTTTTATGTTGAGTGAATCTACTATCTATTTCCATTATTATTATCAATACATAAATGGATAAAAAACAGAAATCTTTAAATAAGCATCTAGTTTACATGCTTGCTACCTTTGACTAGATTTGAATCGGTTCTATTTGATTTCAATATCAACAAGTCACAAAACCTGAACAACTTTTCAAAGTCATGTTCGTCGGAACGAATGCGTCGTAACTCCCTTACTAAGTATTTTTGCGAAATCCTTCACAAGCGCTAAGTCTATCTCTTAATTTGTTGCAGTTTATTACACAAAGGCAGAACGCATTTTGTTAAAAAAGATGCTAAAAGACTGTGTTTATTATTTAAAATGAAATAGTTTAAATGGTAACCTAAGAATTTTGTAATACTATACAATTGAGAAAATGTTGAAATTTTTTAAATTTTGAGCCTTTCGCATAACAAAACTGTCATCATAAATTTATCAATAAATGCCTATAACTGGCACTTTATTATAATACTAAATTTTTTTTATAAAAATTCGGATTAAAAAGTGTAGAATTTTGATGAAACTTGTTAAATTTTCCTAGTTTTTGAACAAAGTTTGAAATTTGTTCTTGAATGTTTTTTATTAGATAACGGCCTATACTTTTATAAAAAACGTGTAAAAAATTCTCGTCGCTATTTTCCCGCCGTTGTGTTCTCAGATTAAAATAATGAGCCTGCCTACTCTAGTATTTTCAGACAGCCTGAATTTAGATTTTTAAAGACGTGGGAGATCAGGGAGCAGCGCTTTAGCTCAGTAATATCAGACCTCGAAAATTACGGTATTACTTCGATTTGTTATTTTATTGTTTTTATACCTCGAAACCGGTTTTATCGTCTTGAAAGCCTAGTGAATTTTGTAGAAGTTCTGAAAAGACTAGTTAAGCCTATACGGCTTAATATTCAAACGAACTATCCACTAACCGATAATTTAATATATTTATAAAAATGAACTTTGTCACTAGTCTGAAATAAGAAAATTATAAATCAGAAGGATAAAATGGTATTGTGTTATTCAATAGAAAGTAAAAAATCCGCCCCCCCTGGCTACGCCACTGCAGCATACTATCTACCAATAAATGTCATTCATCGCCGCTGTCGCTATATTAATCGCTACACGAGAAAATCGCGTTGTATTAACATTTTTATTGAGGCTGTGAACACTGCTTTCAATTGCCATATTTGTTTTACTTATACATATTAAAGAAGGAAACCACAAACGTAATAACAACTACAACATCTGCACTCAAATCACCCTTTCGCTTTGTCTTTCTTCTTCGCTTGGCAATTTTGTTATGGCAACATTGTTAGCAGCAGCAACAGCTGTGTCCAGTCATATAAGCGCTGCAGTTACAATGTTGTTGCAACAAATTGAGCACATCGCACACGTGCTACCAAAATCTGTTACTTAACTGTTTTACAGCAACAAGAACTCAAATGAAGTAACCTTTAATACATACTTTTACTACCAAATTTGTTGTTGTTTGCCTGCTTGTTTTTCGCTGTTCGCTTTTATTGCTACAACTACAAGAACACTCATGTGTATGTGTGTCATTTAAAGCATTCTTTGTGAAGTGGTGTTAGTGCACCCCAGTGTGTTGTTACAAGCATGTTATTTGTTAGAAACTCTGGAAGAAGGCAAGGCAGGGCATCGAAATGATGTAAGCAGCAAAACGTTTAAGTGTGCGTGTGTGTAATTGTGCTGGCAAGTGCACTGTGTATGTGTAAGAGCTTATTGAAACACTCAAGTGCGCTAATACACACGCCTACGAACAATACAAGTGCTGTACTTAAGTGCATCCCCTTGCTGCACACACATGCTAACATCTACACATGTATACATACATGTACAGGAAAAAAAGAAAAGTAAATAAGTTTTCATGTTTCTATATATAAATGTATGTATAAGTACTTAATTCTATGTATTTTTCTGCTTGTTTGCTTTCCGCTTGTTTATTTGCAGTTCAACTTGCACTCGGAAAATGCTTGTTTTAGACGCGTTTCCCTTTTTAGTTCGGAAAGTCCAAAAATGCACTTGCACGCTAGTAATAAAACTTTATAAGCATTGTCTACAGTTGTACTTAGGATTTGCAGCTTTCCTCACATTAAAAAAAATCTTCTACTTTACACTTATACGTTTTTAAAGAGCTTTATTTCTGGTTTTTGTACAAACAAAAGGGTAGAAAGCTCGGAGCTAATAGGAACACCAACACGTTCTTCTATTTCTAAATTCCCTAAAATTTGCTATAAAAATTAGTTTGATGGAGCTAGGGAGGTTCATAAAACTAAAATTTATTCGGAGTTCCACTTGAAAGCTCATGCTTGTCCACATGTACTGCTGCTGGTTGTAAATAATTAAAAAAAAAAACAGCCTGCACATTTATAAAAGCTCACCATGTAACGAAAAGCTTATAATTATAGTAAGTGCTGAAAGCTTTTGATAAAGAGCTCGCCGAAAAGCTCAAAAGCTCTAACGGCTTAAGTCAAGCTTACTCACAAGAATAAATTGAATGCTAAGGTTATCCATTAAATTGTTCAAAAATGTGATAGTATGATAATGATATGGTAGCTCGCGAATAATTTAATAAAAACTCTCACTCTCAGATAGTAGAAATTAAAAACTGAGGCGATGCCTGCGCAATTTGATTAACAAAAAAAAGCTCCTAAATATATAAAAAGCTCAGTATGCTCACAAAGTAAGATCTATTTAAAAAGCTTACAAAAGCACAAATTTATTATAAGTTTATTTGTAAAACTAATGAGCTCTCGCTTTCTAAATGCGGTGTATAGTCAAGCTTCCTGAATGTTCATGATAAAGAGGTAAGATCCCTTGGCATTTTAATTAAAATTCTGCTGATTAACTAATTTCGTTTTACTAAAATATAAAATTAAATAAATATAAAATTTTTGGCGCGCAAATATAGATAAAAGCTTCTTAAAAATCGAAAATTTCGACATTTTTGCAATTATTTAGTTTGAAATGGGGCTGTGCATACCCATATTATTCGAAGTTTTTTAAGCTCAAAAAGCTCATGTCAAAGCTTTTAAAATTTTGATTATTCGAAAAAGCGCCAGGATACCGAATAGTCCCAAACTCTTTTCAAGTCAATATGAAAAGCATAAATAAAATACTTTGTCTAAAGTAAAGCAGACTTAATAGAAGCGTCAGCATAACTTGGAACTTCAAGAAAAATGCATGGTAAGCACTCAATTTTAGATTTTCTGTGATAGGTATAGTAAATCGATAAAATATGAGACAAATTTTCAGCTACTTTGTACGAACTTTCTAAGCTGCAGAAAGCTTTTCTAACGAGCTTTTAAAAATTTTATTAACATAACAAAATCTAATGAAAAACATGGAATGTGAGCAATAATATGTATATATTAAACACTTAAACGCAGAACCGTAAATAATTTAGGTGTTTCCGCAAATGTAAAAAAAGCTATGGTCTTCAAAAGCCTGCTGAAAATTTCCGGTTTGCTATACAAAAATAGCGAAACCAGACATATTACTATTAGAACTGTGAACCAGATTTGTTTGCAAAAAAAAGCTCAAAGCTTTTGAGAAAAGCTCGTTGACTTCGCAATATGAGTTGCTGATTAAGAAGCCATTTTAATCAATTCAATCAAGTTAATTTAATTACTGTTAAACCGTCTCAATGCTTAAATGTTGTTTTCGAAGCTTTAAAGCTCTGGTCAAGGTGATCATTTGGCATTTTCTTTGAATACAAAATAGCTTTGATATGGGAAAAAATAAATATGAAATTGCTACATTATTTCTGAAATATTTTCCAATTCATTTCACAAAGCAATCATCATTTTAAGAATTCTTCTATACAAATATATATGGAAGCATAACTTCACATATGTTCACATTCATATGCATATGTAGGATACCCTGGAGGAAAAATCAGCACTAAAAGAGAACATATTCTGCATTGACTTGACACTACTACCCTGCCAGAAGCGAAGGAGTATCAGAGAACTCTAAGAAATATTTTTTTATGTATGGCGATGTCGTGCGAGAGGATCACCTACTCCATTTATTGGCTTCTAAGTACTTCATGGAACATCTACGGCCGAGTACTCTCCAAAAAGTGCTGACTTTGGGACACCTAAACCCAACATTCCATCAGGGTATTTAAATACAACTGTTGCATATATATATATATATATATAGACATATTTCAACATAAACTACAAAAACTCTTTTCCAAGCAATTAAATCAACCCTTTTCACAAGCATTTAATACACTCAACAAAAGCACACACACATAAGCATCGAACAGCCCTTCAAAACGTAATAACTTGCTGACACAAGCAACCAACATTTCCTAACTTACCAATTCCTAGGCAGTTGACCCTTCTTTTTCAAACGCCCTCAAAAGGGTTGTGTATACGCACCGGTGGCACTGACTGCCGGCGCAACAAGGTCAGCATAAAGAAACGTTGAAACGCTAAACCAGCCGGCGGCGTTCAAGCGTTGCATGAGCTTTACGCACAAAAAATTATGAATACTAAATAGAAATTATGAAAGGGAAAAGGTTAAAAGAAGGAAATAAAAAAAGGAAAAGGGGAAAAGGTATTGTAAAGCGCTATTGGTTATGCATTGGTTTTTTGGGGCATTTTTTTCTAAGCTCTTATGGGAATTTTAAATTTCTTGAGGTAGAAGAATTGAAGATGTGCTGCAAAGTCTTAATTAGTAAAATTTTTTAAGGGATTTTCAAGTTTGGTGACGTCTACACACGATTTTAAGGACCTTTTTTGTTTTGTCTTTCAAATATTTGAAGTCAGTTATAATTTGTTGTTGCTATTTTACTAAAACCAAAATACCTAAAAGGATCTATTCCCAATCGAACCGCCTAAAAGTATTCTCATCATGAAAAGAAACTGGAAACTTCCTTAGAAGTAGAAAAAGAAGTTAGTCTCTGATCCGCTTGTTCTCTCGACATTTTCATGCATGACCACTTCGTTGAAGTAATATTTTCCTATGTTCTAACCTCAAAATTTTCAAAAATAGACTACTTCTAATAAAAATAGTTCTAAAACTATGTTAGAGTACATATTTTAGGCGCACTATTACTCCCTTAGAATCTCGAATGATGACACAGAAATTTATAAATACGAATTTACAAATACGAATAATGAATTTAAAAATTACAAAAATAGAATAAAAATAAAAATTAAATAAAAATTAAAAGCTTAGCAGCTTCCGAAATGGATCTATAAGAAATTCTATGGCAGTTGTCTCTAAACATTCTTCCTGCTCTTTTCAGTTCAAAAAAAAACTTTTAATAATTAATTATAAATGATTATTAAAAAATAAAAACAATAATAACTTTCATAAAAATTCAAAAAAGTGAAAATTATTATACTTGGCCTTGAGCTCGTTTCATGACTACTTGAAAATGTACAGGTCGTAAATCAACAAAAATTGTTGGTATGAAAAAGCAATATTAAAGATATATATATAAAATATATTAAAAATATTAAATAAAGTATAGCCAGATAGAAAATTATAACCACCTCCTTATGGTATGTCGTTAGTGAAAAAATCAAAAATCATACACGATAATTATAACTATAATGAATGCATAATTTTAGGCGCAAGAAAAATTTACTTAGCTTATTCTATTGGGAAAGGATTTGAATTCTGTTAGGCGCAAAATTAAATTTAAAACGTTAACTCAAAACAGTTGAATTCTTCTTATCACTTTAAATTTGCTGTTATTTCATGCGCCTCTCAGCAGATTATTCAGTTTCATAATTTTTTTGTAATGAAATATCAGCCACGTGCTAGCGACACGTGATACGAATTAAGTAGATATTTTCACTGAAAAAATGTAGCGTCCAAATTCGTTCAACCAAAAAATCTACCCATATGAGGCACACAAGTATTAGGATGGGTTGGAAACTTTTTTTCCTTCAGCGTGAAAACAGAATTTGTAGCTTATAAAAGAGAATATTAAAAAAAATGTTTTCTTAATATTTTAAGTAAAATAAATCATCAAATGGGATAGTTAGAAAGAAATAATTTTAAATGTGTTTAAGAATCTGCAGGTTGAGAAGAAATTTGTTTCGTAATATTTTTATAGTCTCAATAAAAAATTAAATACTTCAAATCAACGCTTTTTCGATATTTTTTGCAATTTTGTACCAAAAACAAATTTCAGCTTGCGAACTAATATTTATTTATTTGAAAATCAAGTAAGCCAACTCAAAATTGTAAGTAAAATTTTGCTGTTTTTTTTTTTCTTTATAAAGTACAAATTCTACACCCATGCTTGCCAACAAAAGTATAAACCCACCCTAACAAGTATGTGCAAACATTTTTTCATTCCCTCTACAAGCAATCTCACACAATCAGATTTTGCTACCTTTAAAACTCCCTGTTTTTGCTGGCTGCAAAGCATTATTTTGCAAAAGATACCACACAGCATAAGCTGCTGCAATCATCGTTATCATATAATAATACCAATGGAATTTTAAAGCATAAAAAATTAAGCTTTAAATTTTCTGCGGCTACATAAATGGTGAAGAGTGCTTTTCTTTCTTAAACGATTTTTGCGTTGCTAAGTAGATCAATAGAAACATATTAAATGGCGTTACATGTCCCATTACTGCGGATATACTCGTACAACAAATTTATATTTTTTGATGTTTTGTGGAATACTTTTGGGCGCGCAGATTATAAAATGTTAATTCTATGGCAATAAGCACAAACTACCAAAGTCATTTTCGTGAGGTTTTCAGGAGAGTGTTTTGAAAGTTCAAATCCTTAGCTGATATCAGGGATTTGCGATGAACTTGAAACTCTCATACTAATTGGAAGTAAAGTATCAGCATTTTAGATTATTATTTGATTGCCAAAGTAAATTTAATATTTTTAGTAGATATAACACAAGATATACACTTTAGTTTTCTTTCCAAAATTTTGGTTTGGAATTATGAATACTATTTCAACTTATACCAGTATTATTCTACAATACCAGTATTTTTCAGCTAGCTTATCTTAAATAAAATACATGATCATTCCAAAAGCAAGCAATTTGATTTTTGAAATCAAATTATATTTTCGCTATTACTACAAAACAAAATAAAATTTGATTCAATTATTAAAGCTGCTTTTCTCACCCAGTATGGAGTTAAGTTCAGCGACCGTAACTGTTATGACTCGCTATTTGATCATTATTTTCAGTTTTTTTTTAATAAAAATCAACAATAATAGGTATCTTCAAGTTTTATATTTTTGATTAAGAAAAATGTTTATTTTTTGGGTTTTATTTTTTCTGATCGAAAATAAAACTCAAACATTAGCTTTGCCAAAAATAATACTTATTCCTTGAGCGATATTTTATCCTTCAAGAAAAAAAATTAAACTTTGAGTTTTAACTTTTTTTTCACGGATCGAAAAACTCAAAAAGCAGCTACGCCTTTTTGGTAAGTAATTGATCATAAATATTGGTTGGTATAATCTAGTCAACATATGTACTCAATAATTAAAACATATTTATAGAGACATACATATGTATATGTACTAAGGTTGGCATGCGAAAAGGCTTTTTGAGTTTTTCGAACTGTGAAAAAAATTAAAAAAACTCAAAATTTAATTTGTATTCTTGAAGAATAAAACAACGCTCAAGGAATAAGTTTCACTTTCATCAAAAAAAATGAAACTCAAACATTTTCAAACTTTACTTAATAAAATAAAACTCAAAAAATTAGGATTATTTCTGATCAAAAAAATAAAACTCAAAAAAGATTAATTACATGTAATTTCGCTCAAATTTTCTTCAATCAACGCAGATTTCCGTTGAGCATGACGAGACATGCACGTTCATATACTTTAAACTGTCCTCCGATACTGGGAAGCCTTTAATTTTTTTCATTAAAAATATAAAAATAATCATTATCGGGGGTCCCTGGTTAAGTTACTATTGCAAATTTGAGAGAGCCGAAAACCTACACTGGTTATTTCGTTTTCGGCTTATGGCATCCTCATTTTTGGAGCTAGATCTATGAAAATTTGTGTGGTAATAGATCTTAGTACGGAGAATTCAATGGTGGTAATAACTAAATTTTGACTAATTTCGACTTTGGCTCTTCCGCTTATTGCCACAGAATTTATGCCTAAAAATTTTAACATTGCCGCAAGCTTTTTATTGAACTAATTATTTAATTACAAAGCGGATTAAATATTGGTTATACTCTACAGAATGCAAAATTTTTGTTTACTTCGCTAGCGGTGTATATCCGTAAGGATATTGGTATGCAAGTTATTTTCTTTCATCTATTCTTTTTATGCCCAGCGTATACTAGTACACAGGGTATTATAGTTTTGGTCATATAACGGTGGTTTGTAACGGTACAAAATAATAGAGACAGATATGGAGTTCCATATATCAAAGTTCTGAGAATGAGCAGAGGAATTCATTAAGACATGTCCGTTCGTCCGGCCGTCCGTGGACACAATAATTTGAGTACAAAGTGAGATATTTGAATGAAATTTGGCGCACAGTTTGCTATTTGAAATGGGCGTAATCGAACCATAGCCACGCCCCTTTTTTCGATATCGAAAATTTCGAAAAGCTTGGGCTTGGCACCGCCCACTTATGAGTCAAGCAAATTTCAAATTCGACTGTTAATAACTTCACAACGGTGTAAGGTAGAATTACGAAACTAAACACGAGGTATACTATATACTTTGGGTGCCAGACACACAGACACGCATTCATTTTTATTTATAAGATTGCCTACATGATAGTAGAAAAAGTTTGAAACCTCTAAAGGACAGAGCTGGGTACTTAATGTTCAGTTCCACCCGAAATTAGACATCCTTACTTGTTCAATCTCTCTTCAGTTTATGTTAACCTTTGATTTCTAAATGACTTTACACTTGTAAAGCGGGCAGATAGAATCTTTTTTTCATTTACTTTGCTTCTTTCAGTATGCTTCGCTTTGTAAGAATATCATTGGCATACGGTGCGCCTGAAATTATACTTTCAAGTTTATTTTTATTTCGTATTCTTTACCTTAATTCTTTTTATCTGTTTTTGCTCCATAAGATGTTAACCTCTCAAGCTTTATGATTCCATCTTTTTTTGGTATGGTTCCTCCTTTTTTTTTCTCTCCTTTTTTTTCTTTTCTCTTCTTTTTTTTCTTTTCTTTTTTTAAGTTTTCTTCGCCTTTTCATTGCACTCGTATCAAATATTGCTTAGTCAAGGACACTTGTATTAATCTATACTTCGCTTTCCCTTCTTCATTTTAACTTTCCATTTGTTTTTCTCGGTACTTTCTTCGCTATCAACTCTTCTTACTTCTTCTTTTTACGCACATCAAACTCTCACATTGCAAAAACTTATTGTGTATTTTGTATTGATTTCAATTTGTTGTTATGTAAATATTTTTACAGGATAACTTAAGTGACTTTTATTGGTTGTAAAATAATATTGTCCCTAACATAAAAGAAAACCAAATTGTGTTTATATTTTGTTCTTGAAATTTTTTCCAAGCAAATACTTTACCGCCTATTGTTAAGACTTCTGGAGCTTATGTCATTGTGAAACTTTATTTACTTGGATCACAAGAATGCTCTCAGATTATTGAGAAAAGGTTAGACAAGATTAACTATACGCTTTTGGCTTGATGTTTGACATTCACATTTCAAATGTTGACTAATCTGCTCCATTTGAATACATCTGCAGCAGAGACGGTCATCATAAGAACTTTTCCTATCCTCACTACATGTGTCTCCGTTAAATAGTGTCCGTCGAGAATGCTTACAAGGGTCGATATCTCCGGTTTATTGCTTCAGCCCGTTCTCTTTCAAACAATTCCTTAGCATATTTTCAGGTGCTTAATTTGTATATAAATTTTGTTTAATACCGGTATATAACTCAATTTCAGTTAAGTAACAAATTCCTTTTGTAATATTTATTTCAATGAGCTATTTATATTTAGAAGTTAGAAGAAATTGTCATAAAAATATTAATAGCATACTCTTAGGGGTAATTTGGTATAGGAGATGTAATACATTTACACTACAGTAAATATTTTGAGGGCAAAAAAAAAACAAGAAAAAGAGAATACTGAATTTGCATTCTTAGCTCAACCACGAAATTTAAGGTATCTTCAGGCATAATTTCTATTGTCATAACAATTTCAAAAATAGAATGCTCGCCTAATAATATACTATATTGACTTGTTACATGTTACTTTTTCTTGTTAAATATATTAGGTGTTATAAATGTGATTAGAACAACTTGGCCTGTATTGAAATCATATTGCAGCGGCGGATTGTAATATGAACAATAATTTTGTAAGTATATCGGTGCCGCCTAAAAGCATGCAATATGCAATAATGCTACCACTGCTGGAAGTTTTCAGCATCAGTGGTATACATAACAACCACGTAGATGACATGAAACTACGAGTAGATGTTATACTCGTATCCTTTAACTTGCATTTTTTACTTGCTTTTTCTTTGAAAAATTTCATGCTCTTTGTACGTATAATTTATACAGAATTTTTAACTGTAATCTTCAAAACCAAAATGTAAGCTAACATTCTTGCGAAAGCAAAGAGAGCCCTGGCAAAATTAACACAAACTGTCAACTAGAAAATAACAGAACGGAAAGTACTCCTTACTCAGAACTGTATTCACACTCGCTGTTAAGCAAATTTGTTGACACATGCTGTGTTAAAATAAACATGAGAGTACCAGCAAAATGAAAGAGCAGAGCTTTTACAGCATAGCCAACGAGGTATAACATAAATAGCCGTCGGCACAACAGTAAAAGCCGAACCATCAACTAAGAGTCAACAACTGCTGCAGATAAGTGTTAAACCAGCGAGGAGCAACATTTACAAGAAGCACCAAATTACAGGCCTCGCTGTCAAAGAAGCAGCAGCAGCAACCAGCGCTCGCAAAAGACTTCATCACCATCGTCAGTTCTCTGCTGCACTCAGTTGTTGTTGGACTACAGAAGTGTCGTGTTGTGGAAAAGATTAACACTACGGAAGAACGCTGAAGGACTACATAAACAAAATAAAAGAAGACCAAGTTTAAAAAAATAAAAACAGTAAAAGTGAGAGAACGAAGAGTGATGGACTCAGTTTTTGAGTGTTTCATAAGAAAGAGTAAGTGTATGTAGCGAGAAACATATGAAAGGCAAGTGCGTGTATTTGTGCATTGAATGAGCTGACAGACTCGCTTTTGTAGAGAGAAAATAAAACTCAATTCTTGTAAATCGGAAACCAATAAAAATATATGCTTGATAGTATTGGAAACTTGTGTTGCAAGAACCGTCGTGCAAAAATTTGGCCAACTAATCTCTACAGAGAGTGGCATGCGATTAATTCGTTTCGTACAGTAATTTTTTTTTGTGTTGCATACTTATAGGCGTAGAAAGAAAGTCCTCAAACTAAGCTGAACTGCTCCCGTTCAACCCATACAAAGAGAGCACGACTGGCATTTGTGACAAACTCTTTTCCAACTCATACCGGATACATCCTAGACTAATCGCATTTATTGTAGAAAAATTTTCCTCTCCACATTATATCTATGGCTTTATGTATTTTTAAATGCCGGTATGTCGCTTCTGAACTTCAATATAAAAAAGTGAAATTTTTTGTATTCTTTGCCCTGACAGCAAACAAGTGAGCAAATTTTGTGGTATTTCTGTTGTTTTTATATTAATGTATTTTTCCGTGATGCGCGTGTAGTGAGGTTTGAGGTTGTTGGCACTGAGCAAGGCACCAGTGGTGGCTGTATGGATTAGCAGCATCAGAAGCAAAGGGAATACAATAAATAGCAAGCGCGATGAATATGGGTAATAAATAATATGTTGGGGAGCTACGAGCGCGTAAGAAGCGGAATTGTCTGATTTAAAAAGTGAAGTGATTTAAAAAGTGAAGTGAAATGGGTGCAAGACGAGACAGCAGAAATGTTGGAATTTTTTTAAGCAAATAAATACCGTTGATTTTCCAAAAATTAACCCACCACCCTAACAACAATCAGTGGATAAAAGCTCGGATAAAATACCCAAGAAGTTGGAGAAGTTCAACCGTGTTGAAATTCATTATCCATATAGGTGCGATGTCTGAGAGCCTGCATACTTTTAGGCACTTGTTTTCCCCAAACAAATTCCATAAATCAGTGGCAATAAGCGGGAACAGGTTAAATCTAATTTAGTCGAAATTGTGTTACTGCCACCATTGATATCTCTGTACTAAGATCTATAACCACACATATTTTCATGGATTTTAATCCAAAAATGAAGATGGTATAAGCCGAAAACCAGACACCCCATGTTGCTTTCGGCTCTTTTGAATTTCCAATAGTAACCTAACCCAATACTGCTTGAGAAAAACAGCTTCAAAAGTTGAATAAAATTTTATTTTGTTTTGTAGTACAAGGCAAAATAAAATTTGATTTCAAAAATAAAATTACTTGCTTTTGGAGTTATGACATATTTAAAAATGAACTAGCAAAAAAATATTGGTATAATAGAATAAGCAGAAATAGTATATCATTATTTCAAACTAAAATTTTGGACAAATAGCTCAATAGTCTCTTTTTTCTATGTTTCCTAAAATCTTAATTTCACTTTTCTCTCTCTATGGCGCGATATACAACAGGTATATCATCATAAACCTCCTAAGAGATTTTTGCGCCAAGCTTCTCTTCCAATTTGTGGTGTGCCGATTTGAATTTTCCCTACAAATTGGTGGGACCTACAGTTTTTTGCCGACTCCGAACGGCATCTACAAAGGAGACGAATTTTTGCTGAGAAGCCTGTCATGGCAGAAATACACTCGGAGAGTTTGCCAAACCACTGCCGAGGGGCGACCCCGTTTTGAAAAACTTTTTTCAAATCACTTTTGATGTTACCTGTACCAGGGCTCGAACCATGGACCTTCGGTGTGGTAGGCCGGCAACACTACCTTCACACCACGGCGGCCGGTGAAAATGAAATCAAATAATAAACAGAAGAAATAATAGTAGAAATCATTTTTTGTTGAATAGTCCTAGATGTGGAATTCTTACTCCTTAATTCTACAGGCGCAGATAACAGGCGCAGGATACAGATAATTTACGATCCGGAGTAGATTCCTAAATAATATAAAGGAGTATTTCCTGGTTGTTTGCTAAAATGAATAAGTTCCGTTTTTCAAAGCTGTGCCTAGGGGTAAGCCAGGTGACCTGCTAAGCACTTCCCAAATAATTCCAATCAAAGTATCTAATATTGCGGTTACAATGCCTTCTGGATATGCTGATCGCTGCTCTGGCATTGTTGCCACCAAAAATCTTTTGACTTTATCATACTGTACTCCTCGATTGCCAGGAAGACACCTACATTCGAATTCAATAGAAAATTTTAAGCCACATTTTTTTTTAACTTTTTAAGTTTGAGCTTTTACCATAAAAAAAAAAGCATTTATAAAGTTTTATGCAAACTTTTTTTTAATCAAAAACTTGAAAGTGATAAAAGGATTTACCAGCACTGAGCATAAAATCCCAACGCAACCATAATGCAAAAACAACTTCCCCTTTAGCGAAACAGATGAAACAGCGGCGCACCCTCGACAATTCACTAACCTCTAATGCGCCAAAAATTAGATGGATCAAAAAAAAAATTTGTTATTCACCAAAAATTTGCCGACTTATAGATGAACAGCGGCAAATCGCTGAACTTGAAAGGAAAACTGCAAACGAGCGCTAAAAACTTTCGTAGTAAAGTGTCGCTAAACACTTTGCATCTTGTTTACGCAGAGCACTAAATTTAGTTGTGAAAGCAGAAACAAGACCGACTTTAGGGAGCAACAAGTTTTCTGAGAGCAGCGGAGGAAATGACTTAAAGCTATTTTCCAATTTTCACACTAAAAATTTATTCAATAAAACAAAAAGACAGAAAGCCAAAAGGAGGTAAAAGTGGCGTGACGAAGTTCAAAAGTATAGCAAGTTTACAAAAAAAAAAAAAAAAAACAATTTAAAACACTGACAGAATTCGCGGAAATACCAAACTAAGTTAGAAAATCAATTTTTAAGCAAATAAAAAGACAGCAAAAAGGGTAATACAGAAATCAGCAGTGAGATTCAGGAAATGAGACAAGTAAAACGCTGCAAGAAAAATCAACAAATTAACGCACAACAGCAAAAAATGGCAGGCAGAATTTCGAAAGAAATCAGAGCGCCAGGAAATGTTTGTTAGAAGACGAAGCGGCAGTTAAAGAAAATGTAAACGTTTTGCTATAGAAGGCTTCAAAGTTGAAAGGATAAATTTCGGAAAGTGTTGTTGAATAAAAAAACACAGCCAGCAGCAGGATACACGCTTTCGATAAAGTAAATACCAAATCCAACTACAGGAAGTGTTTGCGTGGAAAGGATAAGCACAGCAAAAACAAATTTAAAATTTAAAATTTGTTTTACCAGCGCAGTAAAAGAAAGAAGAAAAAAATCCTTTGGGATGCAACACCAAGCACTCAAGTCACTCAGATGATGAAGCGCGTGCTCTGCTAAATTGAGACGACCAGCATGAAAATGTCTGCGTAAAAGTTTTCAATAGCTGCTAAGTAGGAGAGTAGGGGCAACAGGCAGCTTATAGTTGCTTTAGTAATGTCACAGTCAAAGTTTTATAACGTTATTTCATGTTTGCGAGGCGCTTTCCATTACACCACTTTGTAAGAGAGACTAGCAAATACTAAAAATTCAGGTTTTTCAAATGACGTAAGAGGAAAACCCATAGGAGGAACAACAGTAAGATAGCAAGAAATACAACACAAAGCAGTGATAAGGCATTAGTATTTAAATTTATACGACAACAAGAAATAACAGCCAGGGTGGAAATACGACGATATTAAGATATATTATCACTGGAGTTCGGATATGCAGAATAAAACGCCTAAATGTAGGCACTTTAATAGTTATAAGTAAAGTCAGTGGAGAGTTTGCTAGTAGGATACGCTGTTTCCGGGGCCCTAGCCCTCATTTGATTCGATAGCTAAAGGGTGTTTTTTTAGGGGTATAGAACTTCGAATTGAAATAAAACACAAGAAACTCGTTTTAAGGTCCATCAATTTGGCTTTATTGGAAGGATAATTTTATGCGATTAATGTTTAAATATGATATCGGGCATGTGGCCGCCGCGGCTGGCTCGAATAAAGCCAATTCTACAGGTCCAATTTTCAACCACTGTTTCGAGCATATGGGGCCGTATGTCGGCAATAACGCCACGAATGTTGGCTTCCAATTCCCCTAACGTTTCTGGTTTGTTGGTGTAGACGAGCGACTTCACATATCCCCAAAGAAAATAATCCAATGGTGTCAAATCACACGACCTTGGTGGCCAAATGACAGGTCCATTCCGCGAAATTATGCGCTCATCGAATGTTTCCTTCAATAAATCGATTGTGACGTGCGCTGTGTGGCATGTAGCGCCGTCTTGTTGGAACCACAACTCATCCACATTCATGCCATCCAATTCGGGAACAAAATAGTCGGTTATCATGGCTCTATACCGGTCTCCATTAACGGTAGCTGCCTCTCCAGCATTATTGCGGAAGAAGTATGGCCCAATGACTCCACCAGCCCATAGAGCACAGCAAACAGTCAGTTTTTGTGAATGTAATGGCGTTTCAAGGGTCTCATGTGGATTCTCTTCACTCCAAATGCGGCAATTTTGCTTGTTGACGTAGCCATTCAACCAAAAATGAGCCTCATCACTGAACAAAATTTTGCGATGAAAATCAGCATCGAAATCAATCTCATTTTCGGCCCATACACCAAAATCACGACGCATTGCATGGTCTCGCGGCTTTAATTCTTGCACAAGCTGGATCTTGTAAGGTCGCAAGCCAAGATCTTTGCGCAAAATCTTCCATAAAGTTGATGGACAAAGCTCCAATTGCTGTGCACGGTGGCGAATCGATTCATTCGGGTCCTCTTCAACACTTTGCTCTACAGCGGCAATTGTTTCTTCGGTGCGCACTGTTCGACGTCTCTGCGGATGCGTATTATCACATAGAGTAAACGTAGTGCGAAAACGATCCATGGTTAACCGAATTAATTGCTCTGATGGACGATTATGTCGACCATTAAATGGACGGAGCTCACGGTAAACTTCGCGAACTGAACCATTATTTTCGAAATAAATTTGCACGATTTGCAAGCGTTGTTCTTTTGTCAACCTGTTCATGATGAAATGGCAAACCAAACTGAACATAAATGACATTAGAGTTGCCAGATTTGACCACAAAATGCCAGTTTTATCTCTATTCGAAAAACAAACCTGTAAAAAAAACACCCTATATTTTCTGACGTACAAGGTGGCGCAAAAGTAAGCTTCCGATGTTCAGCATATCGGTTGTGGCACGTGCAGTGTGTTTCCAATCCCAATTCATCAAGTTGCGGCAAAAGGAACTCGTTGATCATTGCTCTGTAGCGCTCACCATTCACAGTAACCGTTTGGCCCCGACCGATTATTGGTCAAATAAATAGTCAGCAATATTCCGCGTTCTGGAGCAGTGTAGCGTAACATTGTTTATTAACGTGTATTTCGAATGTGTTTACTACACAAATGTCAAAACAGAACTGACTTTAGGGGCCAATCGCAAAATTTATAGCATTTTCTGATAGGAGGATTACTTTTGCGACACCCTGTATTTCAATGAAGATATAACATTTATAAATTCTGTGGCGTTAAGGGAAAACTATCAAAGTATTTTTTTTTTCTTTTTCAGTAGAGCGCTTTGTAAGTTGAAATTGAAGTGCAAATGTATGGAATTGAGATATAGTTTTTTGTCGATAAAATCCACAATTTTTGAGTAAAAGTTATGAAATTTTGTGTGATAATAGATCATAGCACTTAGAACGAGAATGGTGGTACTATTTCGTTTTCGACCAAACTTATTGCCACAGAAATAGTTGCACGCGAAAATTTATTAAATTGGAAAACACAAACACCAGAAATATACTAAAATAGTATAAATTATCACTATCCGCCTGTTCTCATCTCACTTTGAAGAAAAAATTTGATGAAATTCATGTTTTCAAATATTTATATATAGAATAAATTGTTCTTATGTGTAGAGATCAGATTAAAAATATTTGGAGTTTAAATATAACAGAATTTAAGTTAAAAAAAATAACCTTCAATAAGTGCTATTTAATACATATACATATAAGCCAATTTTTGTGATTCGCTTTGAGTTTAAGTTTAATACTAAAACTAATGATCAACAAGCGGGAAAAGGCAAAGTCGAATTAAGTTTAAACCGTGTTCATTTAATGTGATGGTTTCAAGTTGATCTCAAAACGCTGATTTCAGGTAACGATTGGAACCTTCAAACGCTCTTTTAAAAACCTTTCCAAAACGACTGTTTCTGCTTTTGCCTATTGCCACAGATATTAGTTAAGAGAAGCTGCTCAAGTTATACAAGAAATTAGACCTTGGCCTGTAATAAAGACCAAACTAAACTTAAGTTTCAAATACCTGTGGCAATAAGCGGAAAAAGCTAAACTCAAGTTTTGTCGAGAATGAGATAGTACCACCATTGTATTCTACGTGTAAGGATCTATAATGACAACAGATATCATGCCTTTTGCTCAAAAATTGTGGATTTTATGGACAAAAAACTATATCTCAATTCCATACATTGACACTACAATTTCAACTTTCAAAGCGCTCTACTGAAAAATTAAAAAAAATTACTTTGGTAGTTTTCTCTTATTGCCACGGATATACTATATTTTCTCAACTCTATAAATTCAAGTAACAATTTGAAATATCGAAATGGTCTAACAAAAAGTTGGAAAAATAGACTTTGGTTATTATTATTATTATTAGACACAGACCTTTAGATGTAAATTTAGCATACTTTTAGGCGTTAGTAACCCAACCAACACTTTCAGGCAAGGCCATTTTTAACTTTCCAGGAGTTGAGCTTGACATTACTCTTGTTTGAAATAATGTTGTAAATATTTATTTTTGGGAAGTGGTTTTTGAAATATTTACAGATTTTATGTTTTGTCATTTACATATTTGACTTATGTCAACCTTGTAAATTTTTGTATAACAGCAATAAATAAACTAAACAAAAAATCATGAAATTAATTAAATATTTGAATTTGAATAATTTGAATTAAATATTTGAATGACTTAACATATTATATAAATATATATTTAAATAAATTTCCAAACCTTATTTGTAATAATTTCATATTTTCTTTCTTTGCAGGCCTTAAATAAACGCCAACACCAACGTTAATAGTGTGGTAAGCTATAAAACCAAAAACATTTGCAATTAAAATCAAATACCACTTAAAATTTACACTAAATTAGCAAATTCTAGCCACAAAAAAAAAATAAAAGTAAAAAAAAAGTTTCAATTTGCATAATTTTAATTTACATTTATATACAAACATGATATTCTATTTTATTTCCGCATAATTTATTAGTTGAAAGGCGAAAACTTCCACGAATAAGCTAAACGTGGAGGTGCAACAAACAAGTTGCTCATACGCCATGACTGCTCAAAAATTTGTTGAATGAACCAAATGGCGCAAGAAGGAGTAAATGTAAATACGAGGAAAAAATCAAAACTCATTTGCAAATTTTGCACTAAATTAACGCTTACAACTTTTAGTAATTATATATACAAGCAATTATTTACATAAAAGCTGGGTAAAGAAAGAAACAAAAAACTATGTGGGGGAAGATGAGTGTTCACAGCAATACTCGTAGTTACTCATACCCAATGTAGAACCAGCTTTTTTGGCATAAACGGTTTGTTGAAGTAGAATAAACAGCTGATGCATTAATTTATATTCGTGGTAATAAAATCAAATATGTTTCATTAGGCGTTAATGTTATAAATTTTTTAAGCTAGTTATAACCAAGGGTGTCAACAGTAAAACATAAAAGAAAGTTAACAAACATATTTTAGAAAAGAATGAAAGAGATTTAAAATAAAAGGCACGGTTACGGTCTCCTTTTTTCAATATGGTTCCAAATTAATTTCCCTTTGGTTTTCGTTTCGGTTTTGCTATTAAGATATGAATACCGGATAGTCTTGAATACTTACTTGGTTAGGATTATTTAGTCCCAGCATTTAATCGGAAAGTTTTTCGCATTAGTTTCCTAACCACAATTGAATGTTACCACAGTTTTAGTGCTCAAATATTTATGTCTCTAAAACCCAAACCATTTCTACCGCTGACAAAATGTGGAAATGTTAATTATGCACAAGCATGCTTGGGCAAATATCAATGTCGCTAATGAACTTAATCATTTAAACAGTGGAAAACAAACCTGAGCACAGAGTTGCTTAACAACAGATGTTTTAAAGTAAACATAATACATAACAATTACAATGTGCCAACCTAACAAGACTTAGTAAATATTGATTACTATTTCGGGAGAAGGAAGTTTGAAATCGAAATGTGCTAAGGACTTACCAATCAGTGAAAATAGTTGTTTTTTTTTTTTTATTCGCAAAAATTACTTGTATACTATTTTTTGAATTTTCAACCATTATCATTGGAAGTCTTTTTTTTTTTTGGGCGCCATAACCAATATAAATTAAAAATATTTTATTGGTTATCAAGATTTTGTATTTTCTTTTTGATTATTTTATATATACATCAGCTTTATTATATTCCGCATTATGCTGAATTTGAATTATGAATTTATAAAATTTAATTATGAGTTTATGCCAATAATTGTTTTCAGTACAAAGTTATCATTTAATATATGTAAGTAATAAAGTGGTATACAGACCTACTTATAAAGCTTTGATAACTAACCAAAAGAAATCCTGTTTATCTAGTCAGAAATGAACAAAAAAATAAACAACCTTGATAATGATTATTCTTAACCAAAAAAAAATATTTCTCATTCAAATTGGTTATGGCGACCAAAACAAATATTTCTTATGATAAAAGTTAATTATAACCAGACCTCTTAAATTTGTTTATTAATTAGTAATCAAATATTAGACGTATTTTTTAATTGGTAATGATTAATTAAATTTTTTTCTCAAGAAAAGGCAATTGTTAATTGATTACGTCAAATCTTAAATAAACAAAAAAAAAAATTATAATAATAATAATATTGTTTAATATTTTTTTTTTATTATTTTGGTTTTTTTTTCAGTATAGTTGATGAGAATATTTAAGTGCTTCTACAACAATACTGAAAAAAAAATCAAAAATAATCAAAAAAAAATCAAAAAATTATCAAAACAACTTTTTTCCATCATTACGATTAGTAATCATTATTCAACAAGTCTGATTATAACCAATATTTCTCATTCATCAATGTTAATGGTTAAATCTGTGGCAATAAGGGAAAACTACCAAAGGAATTTTGTTGAATTTTTCAGTAGAGGGCTTTGAAAGTTTAAATTATAGTGTAAATGTATGGAATTCAGATATAGTTTTTTGTCCATAAAATCCACAATTTTATCTCATTTCCGAACGAACTTGAGTTTGGCTTTCTCCGCCTATTGCCCCATAAATACGACCTTTACCTCATTTCTGTAATAACCGTTACGTCCATGGGATTTATGAATATATTTAAACAAGCTTTCAAAATTGCCTTCCAGGCGCAAAATGTTAGCAAAGATATTTTAGAAGTGCTAAAGAAAGTTTCGTATTTGTTTCATATATGCTTTTTAGGGTATAATTAATATTTATGTGGCAATAAGCGTGAAAACCCAAACTCAAGATAGGGCGAAAAATTAGTATTGTGGTCTCCGTACACAAATTTTCAAAGCTACAGCGCAAAAATTGTGGATTATATGTACAAAAAACTATATCCTCAATTCCATACATTTCCTGCAAAACATGCGATTAGTCCAGGATGCAACCTGGATGAGTCGCAAAGGAGGATGACTTTGTAAGGGTTGAACTGTTCGTATTTGGTACAAAACCCAAAATTGATTTACACCCCTATAAGTGTGCTACACAAATAAAAAATTATTTATGTATATTGAATTATAGCCAATTGTAGACTGCAGGGTTGAGGCCGGAAGAATCCTACTCGTAAACTCGCCTCTGACATTGCTTTTAAATAATATGGTGCATAATTTCAGGCGTTTATTCATATAATTCAAACTGTACTACTACCCTCCAAAAAATGCGATTAGTCTAGGATGTGTCCGGGTTGAGTCGCTAAGGAGCATGCGACCAATGCCAGTTCTCATCTCTTTGTATGGGTTGAAGTGATCTCTTTTGATTGAGCATGTCCTATGATAAGACTAATTGGCTTCATTCATGCCCAAAAGGGTAGTGTCGGACAGATTCCATTTGTTCCCCTACGGGTACGGTCGGACAAGTTTTTTCATCACCTAAAAGTAGGCTACAGAAATTAAAATCGTCTTATCCCAAGTATGCCTATAACGGAATAGTTGGGCTCAATTGTAGCCCACTATTGACGAAAGGTTTTGATCCCGGATCACTCTCTTTAGAGATCAGTCCCACGATTTTTTGCAGGGTAATAAATCTCAGTCGGCAGATTTTGGCTTTTATAGCGCAAAATAGGTCATCCATTATAAGTATGCGCCCAAAAATTCGAATACCCGAACTCGAAAAGAACATTCGCTCCACATATTCTGCTATATGCATATGTATATGTGTCAACCACAAATTTGTATTATAGTATTTGTTGATCTGAGCATATAATCAGAGACTTCATTTTTTTAAACCAATTAATTATTAAATGCTAAATCAGCGCCAGCGGTGAAGCAATAAGCGCATGCAAACCATAATGCAACTGATGCTACCGGTCGAGCCTAAAATTTCAATTGTTGTGTGGTATGCGTATGTGTGTGGGTGTTGGTCGGTATGTTAATTAAACCTATAAATAAAGTATGTGCGGGAAAATCGTTATATTCAGTTTGCGAAATTAACTTCAATTTGGCTACTAGTGTTACGGTAGTAGTTGTTGTTGTCATATTTATTGCATCCAATATAAATTGTTGAACAATAAACACCTTTACGCAATCTAATTTAACAACACGAAATGGGACTTGTGTGAGAAAAGGCGGATGGAATTATTATGAAGGCAGAAAAATTTTCTTTGTAGAAAGATCATTCGTCAGGGCACCCCTGGTGAAATTTCCCCAAGAATTTTTTTCTTTGTCATTTTAAGCTTGTAGCGAACTCTGAAATACTGCTTTATTCGGTCTATCACAAAGAATCCAAACCCGACACTTGCGAAAGGGAACTCACGGGCTAAAATGTTCCATTATATTATTTCCAGTAAAATATTCATGAATCTTAACCCTTTTGGGACTTATTCAAATGTACTTGTATTTTGAAAAGTAACAAAAGATAAAACAACAGCAACAAATTTAATTTTAAAAAACTTCACCGCTCCCCTCGTTAAATGATCGTTTAGTAGCATAAGTCAAAGTTCATTCGCTCGACATTCACAATTGTCTGTATTTATATATGTCAAAGGACATTTAAACATGAATAAACGAATGTTACTCATATGCCACTGGCCAACTAGGAAATGTGTGTTTTTTTCTTGTTGCCATTTACAAAGCCCACAAGCCGTGTATCGGACGGACCTATAAACGATTGTTGACATTGCCATACAAACAATTTATGTTTCAATTACTTATCATTGTAGTGGCAGTTTCGACTGTTATGGTTGTTGTTATTGTACAACAGCAGTAAACCCCCTGCATCAAGCAAATAATTGATTTTAACACCAAATTAACCTATTCGTGAACTTTGATGCTGCAACAGATTGGACATATAATTTCACATGATACTAGTCCTGACCGACACCGGATTTAGTAAACAAAAAAATTTATAATAATGTTGAAAAAATTTTAATAGGAAAGTGGATCTATGAATTAAGTCAAAAGAAAAACCAGTATCATAAAGAAAGAAACCAGTATTTATCCAGTGTCGAAAAGGAAAAGCCAGTACTTATCCAGTATCAAAAAATAAAAACCAGTATTTCTCTAGTATCAAAAGGAAAAACCAGTATTTATCTACAAGGTGCCGCAAAAGTAAGCTTCCGATGTTCAGCATATCGGTTGTGGCACGTGCAGTGTGTGCTGTTGCACCGTCTTGTTGGAACCACATGTTTTCCAATCCCAATTCATCAAGTTGCGGCAAAAAGAACTCATTGATCATTGCTCTGTAGCGCTCACCATTCACAGTAACCGTTTGGCCCCGACCGATTATTGGTCAAATAAATAGTCAGCAATATTCCGCGTTCTGGAGCAGTGTAGAGTAACATTGTTTATTAACGTGTATTTCGCATGTGTTTACTACACAAATGTCAAAACAGAACTGACTTTAGGGGCCAATCGCAAAATTTATAGCATTTTCTGATAGGAGGATTACTTTTGCGCCACCCTGTAGTATCAAATAGGAAATACCAGTATTTATCTAGTATCAAAAATAAAACATCAGTATTTATCTAGTATTAAAAAGAAAAAACCAGTATTTATCCAGTGTCAAATAGGAAATACCAGTATTTATCTAGTATCAGAAATAAAAGATCAGTATTTATCTAGTGTCAAAAAAGAAGGGCCAGTATTGATCCGGTACAAAAAAGGAAAGACCAGTATTTATCTAGTATTAAAAAGGAAATACCAGTATTTATCTAGTATCAAATAGGAAATACCAGTATTTATCTAGTAACAAAAATAAAACATCAGTATTTATCTAGTATTAAAAAGAAAAAACCAGTATTTATCCAGTGTCAAATAGGAAATACCAGTATTTATCTAGTATCAGAAATAAAAGATCAGTATTTATCCGGTATCAAAAAGAAAAAACCAGTATGTATCCTGTATCAAAACCAGTATGTATCTCGTGTAGGAAAGGAAAAGCCAGTATTTATCCAGTATCAAAGAGGAAAGACTGGTATTTATACAGTATCAAAAAGGAAATACCACTATTTATCCAGTATCACCGGAATGAATCGGTTATTACCGTACCAGAGACTATTGATTTAGTATAACTCTATTTCTTACAATATCGACGTAGTTGCTTCTTGTTATGCTTAGAATCTCATGTTTGTCCATGACATTCATGAATATAGTTAAGATAGCTAAAAACTTTCATTAAGACCACAGCACTGAGCATAGGACCGAATTTGATTTAAGGTCCCATTTATGACCAGACTACCACGTTAGAAAAAAAAAATTACAGAATCCTGGGTTGTTGTTACCTCTCTTATATTTATCGTTCATAGGAAAATAACTTATGAAGCTTTCTATTTTATTTTCCCATGATTCGGCACACTTACAACGGCTTGTATTACCGCTGAATCAGTAAACATTGTCGCACATTGTCAACATTGACCTAGATTGCAGAACAACAGCCGCGCTTCCTGCCTTACAAGAACAAATTATGTCATTGTACTTTTCTGCCCTTTTCTCTCCGTAGCATCGTTTACTCTCTTCTGCTACTTTCCACCTCCTTAACAGCATGGTTGAGTACAATCATGCAAACTTAGTAGAGCTTAGTGGACCATTCGTCCGTATTGTCAATCACTTGTGGTAATTTTATATGCATCATTTTGTATATAAAGATATAGATATGTAAAAATTATATAGGATGTGTGCAAAAATCGTGAATACTTCAGGCACACATTTACAAAGTCAAACGTGATTGAGAAGTACGACGTTAGTAGTGAAAGTTGGGAGGCGTCCTACCATAGCCATACGAGTATATCTTTTACTTATATATTTTCAAATGAACTTTGTTTCCAGGGCTGAGCTGAAACCTTGAAGGTAACAGCCCGTCACTTAGACTACAAATAGGCCCGTTGTGATACCGTATACGGTCTCTAAACCCATTCCATGCCTAAAGGGAAGGGTCGAACCACTTCGTGGAGTCAATAAATTTCGCTAAAGCGTTGA
This sequence comes from Merzomyia westermanni, assembly GCA_949987695.1. Lineage (NCBI taxonomy): Eukaryota > Metazoa > Arthropoda > Insecta > Diptera > Tephritidae > Merzomyia > Merzomyia westermanni. The sequence continues at coordinate 8,805,554 of OX465289.1, read as the reverse complement.
CTTAAAGTCTCGATACCTCAGCGAGGTCGTTGTTGTTGTAATTAAGTAAGGATCTGACCTTAAAAGTGTCTTGGACCTCGGTCTCCGTCGAACGTGAAACAAAGCAGCGGATCTCTTTGGCCGAACGTACATATACTTGTGAACCGGCAGTAGAGTATTCCACGTGTCTCTGGCCAGGTATAGTCTGCTTTTGAAGAGATGGTATTGGAGTCGGTGTACGGTGAGTAGAGACTTCCTCTTGCAAAGAAGCGATATCTTGTGGCCAAAGGTGGGTGGTACTCACTCAAGCGACACTATTCAGTTTTTCTAAGGCTCATTCTGCTCTGGTGATTGGTATTTTGCTTCCATAGTCTCGCACACCGAGAACTATTATGGCTTCGGGCAAGTGCACTCTATGATCGAAATCTGACTTTATTTATAACTAAATCGACGACCACACTTTCACGACGTAGAATGCGCAGATGGCGATATGCTACTAGCCACCATAAAATTTTGAGTTTGGGGAAAATACAAGGATCGTCGCTAGCTACATATAAGGCTATTGACCGGCCGCTATTGATTACCATGACACCAACTGAAGAAAGTTCCAAGTCCGCCAAAACACCACTATCACAACTGCTACGGGATGTTTCTGGGGATCATTTCCATCAAGAGGCAAAGAACACAGTTTTTACTGAACCGTCATAAACCTAGACATTATACCAGACGTGTCTGTTGGATAAAAACCCACAGATTTTAGTCATCTCTGTAAACAATATCATGAAGTCCGGTATCACACCACTTAGCCGTTTGATTCGCGGAAACACAGGCGAGCTCTCAATGACCTCCACACTGATTCGATAAACACCTCTATCAAATCTCGGTGAGAGGTGAGCGTCCTCCCTAGGGAGACTAGAGTCACTCTGGCCCAACTTCGATCTAGATATTGTAATAGGTTAAAATCTTGCTTATCCAGACTCAACCCCACCAAATGTCACCGCATGATAGCAAACATATCTTAAACTGTTCAACAGAATCAACTCTTCTAATGCCAACTTCGGTTTGGTCCAACCCTTTTAAAACTGCTAGTTTCATTGTACTTCCACTAAAAGAATTTTATGACGATTTTAAAAAAGATAGCGACCATTAGGCAGGGCCAAGAACTGTTAACAACGGCAGCTGCAACATCATCCACAAATAAATAGTAGAATTGCTCTTCAGATTTTTGTTATCAAATCCTTTAAGTTAATAATTTTGCACAACACTGTAGTTCAAGAAGTTAAAACAAACAAAAACACTCAGCTGTTGCGACACAACAAAAACTTCTAGATATTCAAAAAACAAAACCCACTTGAATCTACTTAGCCGGTGTTTATTAGGGCGCCTACTTAGCTGGTTTCAACTTGGTATGGAATGAATGTACTTGCCTCGAACAAACTCGAACCGATCAAATGAGCCAAGATTTGGAGCCAAAGAAATTTTTTTTTTCGTACAATTGAAGAAGTAAAGAAAATTATTTAATTACGCTTATTTAAAAACGCGAGAAAGCAAGCAAGCTTTTGCAGATTATCCATTAATTTTGGTATTATTTTGAAAAAAGGTTACTAATATTGCAAATATTTTTTAAACAAATTTTACATTGAGATATTTTTTAATTATTCATTAAATAATCGAACTCTTCATTATGTTTTTCTTGCAGTTGTGAAGCAACAAGAACTACAGCCAAAGTAGTTGGTCATTGAATTGGTTTTTGCCTAAAACAAACGAGTTATGGAATTGCCCTCGATGGTGCAGCGGTCTGGCGACACGCTCATAGTGCGCAGCGTTGTTAGTGGTAATCAATTGTATTTGGATCACGGTGCTGCTTCAACAAACAACAATAACAACGCCAACAAGCATGGCAGTCCTTCACCACAACAACAACCATTGAATAATGCTAATATAACAAATAGCGCTTTAGAACAATTGGAACGTTATCGGATTGCAGCAGCACAGTATCATATGCAGCAGCAACAACAACAACAACAGCAGCAACAACAACAACAAAATGCTGCACAGCAACAACAGAACGCAGCAGCCGTCAACTCAGCTGCAGCTCAACAGCAGGCTATGGAGTTGAAGGATGAGGGTTTGCCGCAGTGTAAAATTAAGCGCAATTACAGCTGTAGTTACTGCACCTATTTCACACAGAATCCTCGCTACCATTTGACGCATCTGCGAGATGTGCATGGCGAGAAAATTGTTATCAACAAATGTAAGTTGTGCTTGTATGCATCACGACACTTTCAAAAGTTGGTGCGTCACATGAAAATGGTACATGGCTGCACTGATGGTGTGACTGGTGGGCATGGTCAGCCGCGTGGCAAACGTGGTATGAGTCGAGAGGCACGCAAACGTAAGCTGGAACAAAGTGTTGGTTTGAGTGGGGCACCTGTTGAGCGGACAGGTAATGATGGTGGCAATGCTAGTATGAACAGTGACATATCCAAAATGCCAACTTATGAGCAGGTAAGAATAAGTAACGAAAAGCAGAATTTAAATTTAATTTAATAACGATAATGTGTAAAAAACGGAAAAGCGCCTATCGAAGTTGAAATAGTGAGTTGTTGAAGTTATCGATAAAAGCTGAAGGTGATGTGGGGAGAAATGGGAATTGATCAGTGCTCGAACTTCTCAAAATAATAGTTTTGATAGATAAGTGTTAACACAGTGACCACTTAAGTCAATTCAAACTACCTCTTGATTGATGGAAAGATACCGCATTCAAATCAAAAAGCTTAGAACATAGAGTGTTAAACGCGAGTAATATTAGGAAACGCGAGTAATATTAGGAAACGTGAAACAGTGGTGAATTAATTTTTTATTTGTTTATTTTTAAATTTGATTTTCGTTCAGCTTTTAAAGAAACGTCGACCCAATTGACATTACAGGCACTGTTTGTCCCCCTTCAACTACCGTGAAATTGTTTTCGCAATTTGGTTTTCGTCAGTATTTCAGACAAAAGATACAGCAAAAATACAAGAAAAATACGGGCATTACCGGTGTCACAGCTACTAGTCATTTGACTCGTATATAACACGTAAAGTTGCGGGATATTTTACCGACATGAATACCAATTGTAGTTTCAGTCATTCGATTTTTGCAGGGTACGTTATTAGGTAAAGTTCGAAAAATGTTTGATTTTATATTTAAAAAACCAACTCTGAAGTGAACAATAAACAAATATAAGGTTGGAATATTTTGCTAATTTTTATTTGCACAATAGTTTTTTTATTTTAAACTAATTTATACCCATTAAATGTATGTCATTCTACAAAAAAACAGGTAAAACGCGAGCTGGAATTGCAGCGGGAGAACCTAATCGCCGTTGTATATGAACGTGAAATGCAAGTGCAACGTGAGCGGGAGCGCGAAATAGAAGCTCGACACCAAGTACAAAACGCTTACGAACAAGAAATGCAAGCAGCCAACGCAGCATCTGAGGCACATGGTCAGCAATCGTCCATGAACAGCAGCAGTGTCAGTACCGCAACAAACGCCGTCAATAACAGCAACATCAGTGGCAGCAGCAGTCATGCAAGCTTCCAATTGCCAGCAGCACACCAACAGTCGATTAATGCACACACCCGCAGCATAGAGCTATCACCATCACCAACAGATTCTGCATCGTCTGTACCTAGCGCAGACATCGCCACTACGGGTGCACTACAGGCCAACAGCGTTTCACTTACCTATGTCGGTGATGAGCCCACACAAAATAGGCTGTTGAAATGTAGCCTCTGCGAATTCACTACACTATTCCGTGCACAATTGGTCGACCACGAGTTGGATGAGCATTGTAAGACGAAGTTCTTTCGCTGTGAAAAATGTTCTTATGTGACACATATTAAAGCGCGTTTCAGCAAACATGTCAAATATCACTCCATGCCTATGATTAAGTGTGTGACTTGTGATTTTCGCACACCCTATAAATGGAATCTTGATCGTCATATGAAAAATCATGGAGGTGCTGGTCCATTCAAATGTGCTGCTTGTGATTTTACAGCCGATATTAAGCAATCGTTGACAGTGCACGAAATGAATCATCATGTGCCCCCAGTGGGGCATGCAGCAGGTATGTCACTTGCACGTCGTCGCAATAAAGTTGGTGGCACAGATTTATGCGATGATTTCCTTAGTGATTCTGCCGATTTGTTAGAAGATCAATATAACAATAATAATATTGATGAATTTGATGAAGTGTTAATGACAGCAGAGCCTTATAATAAACGTGGCAAATATGATGACGATGAACCAACGGATTTGTCAGCAAAAGGAGGATCTTCGGATACTTCATCAGTACATAATCACAGTGTGAGCGCATCACTAACACCAAAGCCAAAGCGTCCTATACCGAATCTCATTCCAATACCGAAAAATAGCGGATCAAGGTGAGTGTAGTAATTGTTGGACATATAACGAAGAAAAGAAAACTATATTTTTGATTTTTAATGGATTTAGGTCCAAACTTTTAACAATATTTTGTACAATAATAAAGTGCTAACAAACCATTTTCTCTAAAACTTTCGCACTGCTTGAAACATCCAGGGCACCAATATTTTGATATATGCACTCGCATTAGATAATTTAAATCAAAAACATTCTGAATGCTTGCCCATCGTAAAAATTGTTGTATTTTGAATATTAAAGTATTGGTCCATTTGAATAAAATTATCCATTTAATTTTTCTTAACTGAGGGAATTTTGAAATCTTGCAATTTTTTTTGAATCTAAGAATATATTCTTTTTTAAATTTGGACTATATGTATTCCCTTCCCATAACTTTTCAGCATTATCAATCTCTCCAAGGAGTTTGCCGCTTCACGCAGCTCTCTAACAGATATTGCTTCCATGTTTTTTGATGACAAACAAATTTCCGAAATGTTCCAACCACCTGAAAAGGCGAACGCTTCACAACTTTCGCCTACGCCCACCGTTGCCTCCACCTCGAGTCACGTCTCTCGTAGCCAACTACATAAAAAACCTGTAGCAGGTGGTAGTTTCTTCGACAAATTGAAATCTTCTGCTTTAGCAGGCCCTAGCGAAAATCTCATATGCCCATGTGGCCATATGGCCAAGTGCCTCTCTGAATCAATAATCCACCGTAAAACGTGCAATTTTGCAGCCATCGCTGAAGATGATGTTGAAGAGGAGCAAGATGATGCCGATGATAGGCTAGAAATAGATTTTGCTGAAGAGGATGATCGTCAATCTCATTCGGCACTCAATTTAAGTGTTACTGGCTCCACACGTTGCCAACATTGTCGCCATCGTTGTAAATCATCAGCAGATCTATTGAATCACCTCAAACTATGTAGTGAGGCAAGTCGTTGTGGCAATGACTCATATGATTCGATGTCTGGTGATAGCAGTGCTGGACGTGGTGTTGGCGGTAATGACTCTAATGTCGAGCTACATCCAATGGAGAATCGCGTATTTATTTGGAATAAAATGCCGGGTGGTGAGGTGGGCCAACATGAAGGTAGTCAAAGTTCAGATATGCGCGGTCAGGCGCACAATACAGCAGAATCATCGGGTAGTAGTGGGCATGGCGCTAACAGTGCAACCTGTGAGGAGAATAGCTATTACGGTGTTGAAACTGCGCCAGGGTATGGTGAGGTGAGTTTTACCCGTACTTAAGTACAACAGCAACACTAATATTTAGCTTCTCAACTGTCATTTATGTATGGCTGTGAGTAGTGCGCTTTGTATAAAATGAAATTTGAAACTTTCACTTTCTGCAGGTAACGAAAAAGATGACACCAGAGGAAGAAGCTGCAAATTCTTCATTGAAAAAGGTTTACAAGTGTCCTCATTGCTCCTTTTGGGCATCAACAGCTTCCCGCTTTCATGTGCACATAGTTGGTCATTTGAATAAGAAACCATTTGAATGTTCGCTTTGTTCATACCGTTCAAATTGGCGTTGGGATATAACTAAGCACATTCGCCTAAAGACCATACGTGATCCTAGTCACAAGAATGCGCGTGTCTTGATGAACGATGAAACAGGTCGTCGTAATTACACTAAATACAATAAATACATCACATTGATGAAGGTGACGGAAGAAGATGGTGATCCGAAGCTAATGAAATCAGGCGAGATGACACCAAATCAAGTCGCTTCGCTTTCCTTTATTAACGATTTCAATAAGAATATGGTGCCTAATGCCCTGACCTCAACACATTTGAATGGTATCAAGGAGGATATAACTTTAGAACCAATACCATCAAAATCAATGGGGGGTAATAATGTCGGCGGTAGTGGAAATAATAATGGAGCTGGTGGTGATGAGTTAAATAACGGTTTTATACGTTTACCATTGTTAGCGACAATGATGAATGCTGCAATGGCACAACAACAACACAACCAGCAACATAAAGATTCCGAACAAAGTCACACAACAATGATAACCCCTTCAGTTACTATATCGGCAGTAAAACGTTCGCCACCGCCACTGATGAAGCCAAGTGATGATTTGGTCACAGATGTGAGGCAAGAGGGTAATGAAAAGAAAACATTCTACAGATGCCGCAAGTGCAGTTTTCGGTAATTGTAAATGTAGTAAACTGTAAATTTAGGTCCATAATAATTGTGATAATTTTGTAGCAAATATTTTCTTTTCTCTCCTTGCAGTCATACAAATCGCGATGCTGTACTTGCCCACGTCAAAATACATTACCAGGATGCTACATATCCGATTGTAACAGCAACCGCAACCAATTCGCCCAATGCAACAAATACACAGCAACAAAAACATAATACACCACTTCAAGTGTCCGTTAATCCAAATATTTATATGAACAAAGTTTTAGCCGCAATGTGCCTTTCCCAACAACAGCCGCAACAACAACAACAACAACAATCCAACTCGAATACTTCAGGAAATAACAATGACCAACAACAGCAACATTCCATTATATCTGCCGGCCTACTGCAGCAGGCTATACAGGGTGCACCGCCCAATTCACCACTCAGCTGCCTGGCTTTATCACTCGCCGGCAAAAGTCCAGCCAAAGCAACTGCTTCTATTTTAGAGCACGGTGAGCAGAAAGCGACACAAAACGAGGCAAGTGCCCAAAGACCGACGACGTCGCCTAAACAAAACAACAACAATAGGAATAATCATAACAGCTTAACTATAGCAAATTTGACAACGCTATCATCATCTGCATCTACAAATTCCTCGGATAGCAGAAATGCTATTGGTGGTGGTGGTGTTGGTATAGTCGATAGTATGACCACATCAGCATCATCATCACTGCAACACTTGTTGACCTCACCGCGCGGCACTTATGGGTTACACCAACAATTGCATTCGCCTACAATTGGTGTTGGTGCTCATACTAATAACAATAATAGTAGTAACACAAATTTGGTTATGGGGGAATTAACAGTTACAAATCACTCGCAAGAAGTAAATGATAATGGTTTTGGTACGCCCACTAGCCCAATGAAGAGTGTGACGCCGGCAACAGATGCAAATGAATATGGGGCAACGTCCACTTCATTACAATCATCACCAAGTGCTATTGCAACATTCAACAATTCATCCAGTGCAACAACAGTAACTACACTTCCTACTACTTCTACAAGTACTACTACTACATCTATGGGAGCAAAGTCCACTAGCAATTCATATCATATGCAACAAATGGGTCTTATCGGTGCTTCAACTAACTCAAATAATCTTAATGCTGCTGCTGCTATCACCTTTATTGGTGGTAGTGGTAGTGGTGTAGGTGGTGGTGGTGGTGTTGGTGTAATTGGTAGTCAAATGACTCATAGTGATAATAATAATAGTATATGTATTGGTGGTATTATGTTTGGTTCTAGTAATTCCACTACAACTCCTAGTTTAATTCGCAATGCCTCCATACCTACAACAACAACATTAGCTAGCAGTACTGCAACTTTTGGCAAAAGTGGTGGTGCATCATCATCATCTTCTTGTAATTTATTATTACATTCGGCTCAGTCGGCGTCAGCAGCGGCGGCGACGGCGTCAGCATCTGCCTTTTATCTGCCTTCCAATGCGATTACATTGTCACCGCCGTCGGCAGCGTCATGTATTTCGACGGCAAATGCTACGACAAAAAACAATTTCAATAACAATACACAAAATGCAAATCAAAATCCAAGTAATAATTGTAGTAGTAATTTATTAGTTAACGACAGCGAGCGACGTGAACCGTCGCCGTATCGTTGCGGTCATTGTCATCAAGTATCAAATTGGAAGCATGTCATTCAGGTATTTTTAATAATTAACTCGGTATATGTACTAATCGTAAATCAAAAACTAACATATCACTACATTTCATATTTAAACATTCTTATCCGTCTTGTTTAACAAAATAAGGGGAAAATAACTGATCAAATGCTGTATGGCTTTCAACTTTTTTATGGAAATGAATTGACGATTTTTTTTTTTTTTTGTGATGCAAACATTTTAAAAGAGTAAATATTTATTTGTCTTGGAATTTTGTTTTAACATTTTTGATATTGTCCTAAACAACAGTCTTCAATTCATTTTCATAGTAACAAATTCGCCCCACAAAAGAGTTATTTTGCTTATCAGCCTTTGCCTGTGCCTTTGTTCTTAGTACTTTTAGACGACTTTAGTACTATCAATCAGAAACTGAGCCACCCTTTCGCAAGCAACATTTATCGCTTTTAGTTTTGAGTTCAATCTCTTAGCGCCCGAGTATCCCGATTTATGTCGCGTTCTCCTAATGCACATTGCAATTACTTCAAATAAATTAAAATCTGCCCCAGCATTGTGTTTGTATAAAATCTTGTAAACGTCTTACTGGTAAATATACGTTAATTTTATTTAATGTTTATTTTATGTTTTAATGGGTGCGGTATTTGTCCTTACAAATTTCAAGTTTATTGTAAATGTATTTTTATGTTTTCTTATAATATATTGGTTGTGGGTAAAAAATTTATGTCAAATGCTTTCATTGAAAACTCACCACAAAAATCAGTCCTATAAAATTAGTTCCCATTTCATATTTTAATTATTTAAGAAATATATTCATCAAATTTCATTTAACACAAATTTCATAAAAAATATTTATTTTTAATCTATTGAGAAAACTAATGAAGGGTATCTGGTGCTCATTAAAATTCAAACACGCTCATTCCATTATTTACACATCTGCTGCCGTTGCAGTGCTTGTCCAAAAACAAAGGTTATTCAGTGTTAACGCCCGATGATCCTCGTCTTCGTATGCTTTTTTATGTTTTCGAAAGAAGAGATGATGAAATTTAGTTTTCTGTGCTTGCATTTTACGACCTCTGTGCTTGTATGTATATACATATTTTTTTTAGTCATTCCATTTTAAAGAAAAAAATGTTTGGTTTTTATCCGGTCTGTTACGGCTTTGACATAAAATTTCGTATCGATTTTTAATACAGCATAGAACTTGTTCTTTCTCAAATTCGAAAACTGGAGAATGGCTATATATATTTTATATATAAAATCAAGAATTTTTTCAGACAGTACTTCGAAAAATTATGAAATATACATGTTTTGAAAAATTAAAAATCAAAAACAAATTTTCGACTTTCAAAGACATATTTTCGAACTTCAAAAATATATTTCTATGTGTTGAAAGCCCCACATATTTTAAAAATTTTGAAACATTCAGTGGAACACTACTTAACACTTTAAATTATAAGTTTTAGATAAATGAATTGGCATTTGTTCGTTCTTATTTTTTCAAAAATTGTAAACATTGCAAATATATAGATCGTTCAAAAATACTTTTACTTTTCAAAAAATGTATTTGTAATCGTAAGTTTTGAAAAGACAGAAATTGGAAATGGGTTTTAAAATATACTTTCGAATGTTATTGCGCAATTTCAAATTGTGTAATTAGGAATATGCATTCTATTCTATTTTCGTAACTATATTTTATTTTTAAAAAATTATTGGAACTTTTACTCAGAAATGCTAAACATTAAAAATATGCTTTAAATTAAGTTTTGAAAATTTTTAAATCTTCAGTAGAGTACTTTCAAAATCCTGAGTTTAAATATAATTTGATTATTTTTATTGAGCTTTAGGCCAGATTTTTCTTTTTTAGTAGTATTTAAATATTAATTTTGTTTTTCGATATTTCGACTTCAACCTGAAGTCATCATCAGGAAACTACGAAAAGAAAAACATTAACATTTTTAAACATACATTTGAGTAGCAAACAAAAAAAACCTGACTTACACATATGGATACGACTAAACAGAATTGACAAAGATAACTTTGGTAAAAGCAAAAGAGCGAAAAAACATAACTGTAGATAAATTAAAAATCCCGTAAATATAAACAATTTTCATGTACCGCAAGTGTAAACAAAAAACATATGTATACAATAATAAAATCTAAATTAAAAAATGTTAAATTTATCTTTTCCAAAATTTTTTTTAAATTATACAAAAATTTTAATTTCAGAATTTTTAAAAAAAGTATAATAAAATCTAAATTAAAAAATGTTAAATTTATCTTTTCCAAACATTTTTTTAAATTATACAAAAATTTTAATTTCAGAATTTTTAAAAAAAAGTTTCAAAAAGTAATCGGCTGTCCTTATTCACTGAATTGTTGCACTTTTTCTCTGGAAATTTTATTTGTTTTTATTTTTATTTCCAGATTTTCAGATTGTGGGTAGTATAAATTGCGTAGTTTAAGAAATTCAAAAATTTATGGTATGAAAAAAATTTCAAAATTCATTTCAAGGGTTTACATAAAAAAATTTTATTTTAGAACTTAATGAAAAAGGTTTTAACCTTCAAAGAGGGTAGATAAAGGTCGTGGAATTTTCAGGTTATAAAATATGATATTTCAAAACTATTTTATTGTTTTCCTAAAATGATGCTGATGTTTTCAAAAAACAATTCCGCAAAAATTATTTAAACTTTTGCTTGTGCCTTTCACTAAACCTATTTTTATGACGAATGGAAAGTTTTGAACCCCACTAAAAATAAATTAAAATATATCGTTTCCAAAACATTGGTCGATTTAAAATGGAATGGCTCTTTGATCACGGGCCACATATATTTTGTGGCGTATATGTTGAGATTAGTCAAAACTGCAATTTTATATAGTAGATACGTATTTTTAAGTAACTTGACTGATTTAAAATTTATACTTTTATATTTTTACATCACACTTTACATTTAAGTAGCTTTTTACATAGAAATTTGTAAGATTTTTTAATTTCCATTTTTTTTATCTTTCTCCTACCTGCAGCGGCATTGTCGCTTGAAACACGCTGGCGACATACGCATCGAAACCCTTGATCGCTTCCTTAGCACCGCCAACGAACGCAATGGGCCGCCCGTTTATAGGCCGCTTGGCAGTGGGGCGTCCAATGAGTCTAACTATGGACACACATTAAAAGCTTTACAACAACAACACCAACAACAGCAGCAGCAACAACATCAACCACTTCAACAACAATCGCCACATATATCTGGCCCTACGAGCAACACCTCTGCCCTTATGGCCAACAACAAAGGTGAACCACATTTATTGCACTCACCACTTGCTGGCACTGCTGCCGCCAATGCAGCCACCACACCGCAAGAGTTACAACAAGCCGCAGCTGCTTATATAGCAGCCACTTATAAAGCAGCAGCTGCTGCCGCAAATTCAGCTGGTTCTGCTAGCTCTGCTGCAGCCGCCGTAGCAGCTGCTGCTGCACTTGGGCTTAACAGTGATGATTTATTGTTGCATCAGCAATTACAACAAAATGATCAAATTGAAATAACACGTTTGGCGCCAAGTGGTGGCAATTCTGCGCATGTGCAGGCACAATCACAATCACAACCACAACAGCAGCAGCAACAACAACAGCAGCAGCTAAACTCCAAGTGTAAACAGCAAAAGTGTCCACTCTGTCCATATATATCGGAGAGCAAATCCCAAATGAATTATCACATTTCGCTGCACAAGCCGACGCAGTACGAGTGTTCGTTGTGCACCTTCGTCTGTGCTAAGAAACAACATTTGAGTAGCCACATGCGCACCGTGCATCAGCAGCATAATTTGAATGCTGTCAATCAATTGGGAAATATGAGTACGGCCATAAATTCAATGGATTTCAGCATGGCCTTGCATTTAGCGGCAGTGGCGCAAGCGCAACAGGTAGGTGTTTATCACCAATCAAAGCTCACACTGTATATTAATTTTATTCGCCTGTTAGGCAGTAATGGCATAAAAGAATCGAGATATATATAGACTTATGTATATATCAAAGTGTTCAGGAGGCAAAAATAAATCGATTAAGCCAGGTTTGGCCTCCGTCCGTCTGTAAACACGATAACCTTACCAAATTATGAGATACATTAAAATTTGTTTGGCAGGTTTCTTGGCATCCCGCTGCTTTTTGAAATGGGAGAAATCAGATTACAACCATGCCCACTTTTTATATATTGGATATGTTGGAAAAAACTAAAAAAAAGTGTTTGTTAAGCAGATGGAAATTTTGGCATCCAATATTCTTTATAAATTTTTCCATGTTTGATTAAAGTTCTGTTTGGCGAGCATACAAATGTTTATATAATTTTTACTGAATAGTGTTTGGCGACACAAAAAATTTAAAGGGAGAGAGCGAATTTTGACATTTCATTGGAAGAAGAAGTTGCATGTTTCTGCTGGGAAGGAATGTATAACCATAAGAAGGTCCAACAGCGAATGCAAGTGGTCGCTGTCAAATCGATGATAGGTAATTCACCACTGTACATGCGTGTAAAATGCTTGAATTCACTGTGTTTTAATTGAATATTTACACAAAAAAGTATAGTTAGAGTTAGAAAACCGTTTTATTGTGAATTTTGAATAAAAATAAAAGTGCTAAAAGCCTTCAAACTAGTTTAAACGCGAGTTTCGACTGTGGTGAGTTACCTACCAGCGAATTATTGGCTTATAGGTGAATTCTGTAAGCAGTTTCTAGTCACTAATAGAGACATTTTGTGTTCAATTTCAATTTTGATACAATTTGGTATTCAGTAAGCTGTCTCACATCTCTAGTCTCAAAAAAGAGTCACTAATTTGTCAGCTGGTTCTAGGCAGGTCACAAACAGTCAAATTTAGATTAAAAATTGAAGAGATTAAAAACCAATATTTTTTAAGTGTAGAAACATATCTATATTTAATAATATTTAATTAACAATAATATTTAATTAACAAAAAATAAAATAAAAAATAAAAATAATAAATTGTCCGTGATGTTAGGCTCGAACCTGCATCTCACACGTTGTATTCGACACGCTTACTACTTGGGCTATCGCGATCTTTATACATGTACTGTCAAATGCTGTACTTAAGATGTATGCAAGTGTGTTTTCCCAACATGAAAAATCTCAAATTTGTAGCTGTAGTCTCATCTCAAGTCAGTAAATTTGAGATTTTTCATTAGAGACAATTTTTGTGACTTCAGATGATTTCGGTATTCTGTAAGAGAAAATCACAAAACGTTCACCAATGATATGTGGTGAAAATACACTTGCATACATCTCAAGTACAACAATTGACAGTGAATGTATAGATATTGCGATAGCCCAGGTAGTAAGCGTCTCGAGTACAAAGTGAGCGACGTAGGTTCGAGCCCAGTAGGTCGATTCTGTACCTATTTTAACGCCAGGTGTTAGCGTTAACTTCGCCTAACACCATTTTTAACGCTTTTCCCTATTCACTAACTTTTAACCACACGAAGGTATTGCCATATTTTATCACCATCAAGAGTCAGCTGTTTAGGAGAGTTACAGAATCGCACTTTCGTTAAGAACAAACGCCGAAATTTGGCGATAAGCCTAACGCTCGGCGAGTGGTTAAAAGTTACAGAATCGGGCTACAGGGTCGTGGACAATTTATTACTTTTATTTTTTGTGAATTAAATATTATTTTTTTTTTTGATTTTTTATACCAACAATTTTGTTGATTTACGGCCTGTACATTTTCAAGTATTCATGAAACGAGCTCAAGACCACTAAACATTTTTCCTACTCTATTCAATCAAAAAACTTTTAATAATTAATTAAAATGATTATTAATAAGTAAAAACAATAATAATTTTCATAAAAATTCAAAAAGTGAAAAATTATTATTCTTGGCCTTGAGCTCGTTTCATGAATTATTTTTTTAAATATATAAATGTTTATACGCTTAAAATTTATAATTTTTTTAACTTCTTTTATTTTTAACCCAATATTTTATTGTTTGTGACCTGCCTAGAACCAGCTAACAAATTAGTGACTATTTTTTTGAGACTAGAGATGTGAGACAGCTTACTGAATACCAAATTGTATCAAAATTGAAATTGGCCACAAAATGTCTCTATTAGTGACTAGATACTAGTTACAGAATTCACCTATTAGACTCCCTTACTACCACTTTATCCTTTCCGAAACCAATTTTCTGATTTTGTGCCAATTTCGTTAATTCAATTTACCCTTACTAAGTTTCCATATTTTCTTTGTCTCTTTTTAGGATTCATCATCGCTCCCCTCACCATTAGCCATTGATCTTACAGCTTTAAAACAGAAAATATCTGCAGCTCAACAACAACAGCTGCAGCAGCGCCAATCACAGCATACTTCTGCTCAGCAACAGCCTCCGTCTCACCAACATGCAACAACTGAAAATCAAATCAGAAATCTACTCTATTGTCCAAAATGTCCCGCCCGCTACACACAAAAATTCAGCGAAACCTCAAACGCCAAAGCAGAATTGGAGGATCACCTCAAATGTCACCATGCAAGCGATGCAGATGCGAATGCTACTAAACCTGCCTTCAAGTGCGAATATTGCGATTATGGGGCTGCACATGAAGCGCACATACAAAATCACCGTTATGTACATACACAACACTACCAAGACAAATGTGCCGGACTCTATAAACACATACCCGAGGATTTGGAATATGCGCCACCAAAACTTATGCAAATCACTTTAGCGAAAAGTCTACAACAAGCGCCCGAGACAATTTGGATTGTAGACAATGAATTGAATGAACAGGCAGGCAAGCAACAATTGCAACAACATGCTTCCATTTCCTCTTCGTCTCTAACGAGCACAACAAAGACCACCACAGCAGTGACAACCACGCATTTCGATACGGAAAATTCGCTCCTAAAGAAACAACTTGAGTCAGGCATGAGTATTAGTGGCATTGGTGGTGTATCAAATACAACAATGCCCTGTTCACTATCACCGACACCCACTTCGAAGGAGTTAGTAGACGCCGATGATTCATCAAATATGCCATCAACAAGTGCATCAGTGGCCACCAGCGATTTGGCTGTGGATGGCGGCAGCGATTTTACATCAAGTGTAGCATCGCCTGCACCAGTCGAAAAGTGCCTCTACTGTCCCTACGAAACAAAGCACACATCACTTTACAAAGCGCATTTGCAGCATCACATATGCATCAGCAACCAAAAGAAAGCTTACACCTGCGAACACTGCGATTACACAGATGCCAAACAGGAGAATATTGAAGAGCACACCCGTGTACATTTTAGCGCAGTGGAGAAATTGAAGTCAGTTGCATTCTTTACCTCCTATGACAATTTGGAATTGAGTGTCGAGGAAGATGTTGTACCGACATGTGGAGACGATAAGCCGACTGCGGATGAGTTGGAGAAAGCGCTGCGTACTCGCAATGAAGCAACAAATGCGGGGCAAACATCGTTGATAATCAAACAGGAGCACAATAACAATAATGAAGAGCATGTAATCAATGAAAATGTGGCCAAAGAGCAGCAGCAGCAGCAGGCGAAGAGTAATGCCAAACTAAAAGGGGACAGCGATAGCAAAAAAGTTTTGGTAAAACCACCAACCACCGAAACCATCATTAAGAAGCCTTGCAATAAAATCATACTCTACAAAAATGATGGCTGCTTGAGTATCAAACGTGAAGGCAGCAGCAGCAGCAGTAGTAGCAATAGCAACAACAACAACAGTGCGAACAGCAATGCAATTAGTTGTGAAAATATTAGTGATCGTTTACGTCGACGCATCAGTCGTAACAGTAACAACAACAATGCTAATCATCTAAATGGCATTGGTGGTAGCGCGCACATAAGCAGCAATAATAACAACAATAATGATGATCAAGCTGGGGCTGGAGGTGGTGCGCAACAACAACAAAGCCATAAAACCATATTAGTAAATGCCAAAACTGGTCAGGTTATAAGTAGGAATTAATATATAGTAGGCTAACATTTATATTTTAAGTATGTACAAACATATGTACAAAGGTGGTGTAGTGAATCAAGAAGGAAAAATGGACAGCGAGTGCTTTAAATTTAAAAGAGAATAACAAATGCTTTAACTCGATGGGAGATTGCTCTTTCCCAACAGTTTGTTCGAAAATACGCTATCGCAGAAAAATATTAAAGAAAGCTCTTCCAGCATTCGTTTCAACAAAAGATTGTAAGTTAGTTTGGTGATTGTATAATTGAGGTGCATTTTTTATGGGGCAGCTGCAACAGATCGTTTGCCATTCATACAAATGCTAAAATAGGACGTTTTCGAATTAGCGGTCGAAGGACGATATTCCAATCAGTAATCAAAATTACTAGTATATGAGTGCTGCTGAATAGTTGTAGTATGTAAAAAGCGTTTGAATGAATGAAAAAACAGTTTAAGAGCAGCTTTTTGAGTTCCGGAAACCTAAAAATATTGAAATCAAAAACTGAAAAGAAGGAATTAATTAACATTTTTTCATGCCTTGTTTTACAACTAAGTTTTTCGTTACTTGAATTAAATGCAAAAATATGTTATTAATAACTTTAAACAATAACTAGTAATATTTCTTCTTTATGTTTGTTGTTGTTCCGCAAACATTACTTTGTTAAAGAGTTTGTTTAATTAAAAATATAGAATTATATGTTATTTGTTTTTATTAACTATAATTGTTTTATAAATATACTTACTTGTTTTTAAGTGCACCAAGCTATACGCTTTCAGGTCATTTTTATTATTTTGCGGTAATTTGTTTGTTTATTATAAACTTTAAGCAAGTTTTAGTTTAGTTTTAGCACGAAATTTATTTTTATTCACTAATTGAAAAAGGGGAAACAATATTTGTTTCAGTTGTTATTAGCTACTGTGTTTGTCGATAAATATCGCACAAGCATTAAAAGCATATTTTTAATTGTAATTTTTTAATACATAAATCCACACACATGAATGCATTTCTTAATATGTATTAGTTTTAAAAGAAAATAAAGGTAAAAATATAACTAAAATAATATATCAACGTAGCGCCCTAATTTTCATAAGTTAGCTATTTTAATTGTTTGCTTTAAATATAACTTTATTTACAAACACACTGTGAGACAAATTAAAAGTTATTTGAAGTGAAAGCTAGTTTTCGCATTTCAGGAGTGGAACATAACTAATGATAATCCGTCAGCGCCCATTTCGAATAACCTATATTTTGATATTGGAGAGAGGAAATGGATAACATTGCACTAAGGAAATAGTTATTTTGTTGAATTAGTATGTGCGGATGGGTTCATTTCAATATGGGATGACAGTTTTGGGTATGCCAGCTCGAGGTTAATAGGAGTACAGTCCAGTAAAAAACTTCACGTCAAATTATAAGGGCATGTAAATGAATTTTTATAATTTAGATAGAATACAACAAACAATAGATGATGTCATTGCACTTAATAGAATATTACTTTGCTAATATAGACCAAATGCGAAGTGACATATTGCGCTCTTTATAATGCAATATTTAATAAATTATACTATTCGGTTGTAATCATGGTTCAGAATAATGAGTTTAATTTCTTTTATTTTGATTTGTTAGACGGTCTTGATCTTCAAAAATCTATTATAGTTAGCTTTGCTGTAGTATTATTTTTCATGATTTCGAAACTGCAGAAAGTTGTTTCTGTTGCTGAATTGAAAACAAAAAACAATAAAGCAAACAGCAAGTATTACAAGCGTCTTAAATTTTGGTTGATTGTTCACAAGCGACAAGTTCACGTATGACTTTCAAAAGGAAATTTATAATTTAGAAAAAAATCCAATTAACATATTTAATTTATATGTGCTAAGTGTTTATGAACAAAAAGGGCTATAGCTACTGGCAAGTTTGTTATCTTTCTAACACTTTTTATTGAGTCTTTTAAATACAGTGTGTTTTGTTGCAATTCTTAAATTATCTGGGGTAGTTGTTTACTATTTTCGGTCAGCTAATACGACGCAATTTCTCTTAAAATCCTAAATATATTTAAATATTACTAGCAATTCCAATTTTCTAGTGTTTTTCACACTTTGGTATAGTTTTAAATTAATGTATGTATCTTAATCCTTTTTTACTTTGGTGCGAATTTGTGTGTGCATTTTTTAGAATTGAGTACATTTACAAATATGTAAAAATTGGCTGTAAGATGAAATCAAAAATGAAGAGCATAAGCTACTAGGGTTGGTTACGCAAGGTGCACTACAGCACTTTAACGGAACTTATTTGACAGATGGTCGAATGATTTTGCATAATTTGTACATCTATAAACTGACCCCTTGATCTGTTAGAATAAACTGTGATTTTTAAAATTGATTAAAAAAATTTTAACTACAGATATTGCATTCTTATTAAAAAATAAATTACGTAGTTGGACGTTGTGGAAGAACTCTGTAGTAAGGAAAATTCAGCAGGAGCACTGCACAATCTATAATTTTTTTAAATTATTGACTCCAAAACAAATGCTTATATTAATTTAATTTAACAGCTTATATGGTTTACTTATTAGATTTTATTATTCGTTTTAATAAGTTTAATGTAAAAATAATATTTAAAAAATCCTTTAAAGCGGCCAACTTAATTTGAATATTATTAAGGCGCTCTTTATTCAATCTGTATACATACATGTGTAGTATGTTGGTAAATATGTACATTTGTATTGTATATATGTATCTATCTATGTACAGTGCATTCGCAATTAGCGTTTGCTATTTTACAACAAAAATGAGTAGTTATATAGTCATTTATTTGTAAATTTAAAAAAATCAAAAATCATTTCATCAAATTGAAATGAAATTTAATGTAATTAAAATTTAAATTATGTAGTTTTTAATAATAAATAAAAAAGCACTATGCACAATTTTACTAAAAAAAAATATAGCTTAAAATCATTAGAAAGCGGGTGGGCGGCGTGAACGCCTCGCAGTGGCGTATAAAATATCTGGGCAGCCAAACATTTTTAAATTGACAAAACCATTTTAGAAAGACTTCTAAGCTGCGAAAAGATCAAAGAAACCAAACTAGGGATCTGCGGTTAAACGATTAAACAAATTTTCAATTTTTTTTTTTCCAATTAAGGAAAGCTGTTGATTAATTAGATTCTAGTTATAGAGATCCAAAAAATATATATAAGTTGAAATCTTAGCAACTTCGAATTTGAAAAACTTAAGTAGTTCTCCATTAAATTTTGAGCTACTCTTTGTTATGTTACGGAATTTTCGCATCGCAAAATAAAATAACCCCCATAAGTCCGTAACTAACCTCTTTGGTGTTTCAGACGTTGTTGCTAGCTGTGTAAATTAATATAGTCTAAGTACTTCTGCACTTTGTTTTTCATAATTCGTAGGATTAATGACAAAATCAAACTTTGGCGTGTAAAAATTCAAAAAAAAGTTGAAATGAGTTTAGCTAGAGCGTCCACCTTTGAGGATTGCTTTGTTGGCCCTCAAATTTCCTGGGGATATTAGTAGGTCTTCTGTCTAGTGAACATAAAAGTGTTCACTGAAAATAAATGGTGGAAGGCCTGTCAGCCTGCAGACCTCTCCTATGCATTTGGTAAATTCTTCCGGTTTGAGGCATTGCGTTTTTATATAAAATCAAAATAACGTTTTGATATACAATAAGGGTATTCACAAGGTCTCTTAAGGTGTTCACGTTCCTGTGGAGTATTGCCTGAATGTCATTCCTTGGCTGTTTCATTCCGGTGTCCACACCCGAACTTTTTGTGGTTGTTAGTAAAATAAAATAAATAAATGTATGGAGCGATATAGAACAGGGGTCGAATTACGTTTTCTTTCTTCTTTATATGGTCATCTAACCGCCTGGGCGATTTTGACCGTCCAACATAGCTCGCCAGTCGTTTCTTCGTTGCGGCAACTGGCGCCAACTGGAAACACCGCGGGATCGCAAATCGGTCTCCACTTGGTCCTTCCATCGGAGTGGTGGTCTCCCTCTTCCTCTGCTTCCACCGGCGGGTGCCGATAAGAATACCTTCTGGGCTGGAATACGTTTTACGTTCCGAAAATCGAAAGCGAATTTTTAAATCACAATAGCTCGAATCCCATAATTCAGAACGACGGCATACGTGAACAATTGGCTGGAAGTACCGGTCGGTTCAATTTTGCATTATTACTCTTTTAAAAAGTTGGACAGTTTCAACTTCATTGTGACTTAAAAAATGGATTACGTTCACGGAACGTATGTCGTAATTCCGCCCCAGGTATATCATCATAAACCTCCGAGGAGATTGTTGCACCCAGCAACCCTCAACTTTTTGCTACAAATTGGAGAGGCCTACAGTTCTTTTCCGACTCAGAATGGCATCTGAAAATCAGATTAATTTTCGCTGAGAAGATTTCCGTGGCAGAAATACACTCTGAGAGTTTGCTTAAGCCAATTCCGAGGGGCGACCCCGTTTTGAAAAAACTTTCAAACCACTTTTGATGTTACCTGGCCCAGGACTCGAACACTACCAGGAACACTACCACCACACCACGGCGGCCGGCCTTTTGGAAAGCTACCGTTAGTCTTGATTATCGATATGTACCGATAGTATTCCCCCTTATTGAGGGTATCGAACCGAACTTGAATACTTAACCGATCATATCTCCCTATGTACATTTTGCGGTATTTGCTGTGTCGATGTGATTTGCAAAGTGCTAATCAAATAGATAAAAAGTAAATTATTTAAACAAAAATAGAAAATATATAAATAAACAGTAATACTACATTTACACTGCACCGCATTTGGAAAATTCAAATGAGTCATCTCAAACCCATTTACGTTAGCTCATTTGCATTTTGTTTGACATTTTCCTTTAGGCGAAACCAGAGAACACCACACCAAAATCAAATACAATCGACTCAATGGAAAAGTCTACTCCACCGCACTATAACCGATACTATCGACAGTAATAAACCATCAATAGATGCAAAATATTGTGACGAATTCGATGATTCCTTGATTATTAATCCTGGGTTTGATCACTATAAAGTCAAATAAATACACACACAGATATTGAAACTAATAGCTAGTTTTATTTACTAGTAATAAACGCAATACAAATTCCCGAGTTTGGTTACTCCACAGTAGTTCACTGTACAATACTTGAATACAAACTGATCAACCTGCCTTGCTTGGTCACCGCCTTATATAGTCCAACAGGGTGCTTGCCTACGCACCGAGAACTTTCTTGGTTGTTCGATCTTCGTGTTCTCGAACCGTTATTTATTGACATCTCCTCTTTGCCTTGTATTCGCACACACTCGCGCCATCTCTCTTCCTCTTCCTTGGTACACGCTTGCATGCATAAGCGTAGCCATCGTTATCTCTGTTGTGTTTAACTAGTGGTGGGAGTGTTAGTAAGTTAGCGATGGTACATACTTGAGAATAATCGCCACAATATCGATAAGTCGATAGTGTACAACCACTAGTTATTAGTGTTATTGCATTGATGTATACATCTTGCAGCAGCATATAAAAAATTGCTTGACCGTAACTTTCAGACGAATATGAACTCGGTTAAAAGGGCATGTTTTTATTAATTCCGTTTCTTAATTGGCTTACAACTATCAGACAGTCTGTGATTTTGGGCAGCTGTCTCTTATCTAATTCCCAACCATGCTTAAGATATTTCAAATAAAGTTTAAAATCCGGCATCGCAGTCCATTTGGAAACCGTAAGTGTAGATTGATTTTACTTCCCCCCCTACTTACAGAGGTGGTGTATGCTCTCCATAAACTCACCTTTAAGTTTTTGTCTTGCAAAAGGTTGTCTGATATTGACCGTCGTCTACGGTATAACATTTGTGGAATATCTAGGCCATATATTTAGTTTAAACGAATCTACATTCCATATATACATTTACACATACAGAGAAACCTCTCCTAACGGACACCTCCTTTATGCACCAAGTTTAAAATACAATTTACAGGAAAAAAAATTCCGCTAGGTATACCCAAAAAAATAATTTTCCAGCCTGCGAAACTTCATTTTTGGACTTTTTTCGACTTTGATTTTTAAGGTTTTTTTTATGACCTACTAAAAAATTTCCATTTGATTCTAAAATGTTCATGTAGGCTATACATGTCCGACCCAAAAATATCCGCTAAAAACGTTGCCGATAATAGTTTTTTGAAAAAAAAAAATTATTTTCGGGTTGTTTGTATCTTGTTTGATCAATGTTACATAAGTATATTTTATTTAAATGAAAAAATGGTGAACATTAAAAGATGTATAAAATACCTACCCACTCCCTTATGCGGACACCTCTGTTGGGCGGACAAAAATTTACTGCCGTTGAGTGTCCGCCCAATGAAGGTTTCACTGTACATATACGTAGATGGTATTTACAAAATAGTAGGCCGATAAGGATTATATTTATAGTCGATTACCCTAAATATTACCATTACTTTACCAGTAATTACAAATACGTTAAGGGTAATCGTTTACTATTACTATCCGGTACTATTACGATTACTTTAATTTCAATTACAAATTTTTTCAATATACGACTGCTTCAATCGTTAATATATGATCCAGCGATAATTACCTAACCACAATCGCCTTGTAATTGTAGTCCATATGCGGTATAATCGATTGTAACTATTAATACGATTACTTTCATATTTTTTTAAGTGAAGATTGCTGTATTCGGTAACGTTTGTACCTGCGATTGTAATTCCATTTATCGTAATTGTGGATCGCATCCGACAATTACTGTTACTTTCATAGTAATTTCAAATTTTTTAGGTTATGGCTGCAATGGAAGTTGGTTGGTAAGGTTGGAATAACGATTATTGTTTTCGTAAACATCTTGTAAAAATGATACTTATCGCCCAGCCTAATACTTAGCAATTAAAATTTAATTAAATAAAAAAATAAAAAACGTAATACAAAAGAAATTGCAATGGAAATAAAACAAACATTTAACAAGAATTTGTATTATCTTATGTAATTAGTATACTCGTACACCCCAAGGTAACGAAAAATATGTTAAGGAACGTAAAGAAGTATACTTGTCAATTACACTGCGTTACAAAAACGAGCTTTAGTTCTGTCCTATGAACCAAATATACTTTTTCGGAAGGCAGTGCTCCTTACGTGGTAGCCAAATTGTTGGTACAGCGTACTTTATTGTTGACCTTCCATCAGTAAACTTGCATAAATTTTTATAGCAATGGTCGCACACGACTAAAAAAAAAAAAGAAAATTCTGACGTGTACATGAAAATCGCCGATACACGTGTATTTTTCTTTTTTCTCCCTTTTCCGAAAAAGTATATTTGGTTCATAGAACAGAATGTGTGTAACGCCGTGTTAGAAGCAAAAGTAAACACACAAAAAAATTAAAACAAATTACAAAGTAAAATAGTTAATAATAATGAAAAATGTACAAGATCTTCATATACGAAATTAAGAAAATCTTCAATAAAAGCAATTTACATAAACGCAGAAGCAGGATGGTGTAAATTGTACTTGAATTGTCTCGCTGTCAAAAATTGATTTGAAAACCGGAAAGAGGTGGTAGATGCATTGAAGATCTGGTTGCTGGTGGCCCTGCCAAGTCTAAACTCGCACGGATAAAATCCAATCGTTTTATCGATGATTCAATATTTCCTAAACAATTCTAGATAGAACGTTATATGTGATACTATAGTGGTTGCTGCAATCTGAGAGATCGGCTTTCTTATAGATTGGGCAGAGCACACCTAAGTTCCAATCTTTCTGTCATGCTCTCGTCCCGAAATATTTTGCATAAGATTTTATGCATGCTCAACAAGTCTTTGGCTTAGTATTTGAACAGCTCGGCGTATAGTCCGCCATTTCCCGAAATATTTTTCAACCAAATAACTTGATACTCTTCAACGTTGTGGTCCAAAATCAGTATAAATAAGCTCTGGTGAATAATACTAAAATTTAAATAAGAAAACTTGGATTTGCTTCTTTTATTTATTTATACGTCATAATATTAATTTCTTAACTTAGTGTTTTTTTCTCTTTTGCTAAATCACATAATAATACCCCGCTCATAAGTATGAACTAAGCCGAATTTATGTAATATTTTATAACATTGAAATATAAGTATATTTGTGGTTTGTAAAAGTTTTATTCTTGAGACAATATTTATTATTTAGAGTCGTTTGCTCGAGTATCTTTTAAATTTATCTACCCTTTTAAGTTTTGTATACAGACAAGAGCAATGATTACCATTTTAAAAAGTGTTTGAGAAAATGACACCTAATGGTTCAACTTTTTCCAATATCTGATGATTTTTTTCTTGCATTTCAATATTTCAGTTAACACAAAAAACAAGTAAAAATGCTATAAACTTGGCTTTGTTCAATAAACTTTGTTTAAAATGTTACAATATATTTTAATATTTAGGTAATTTTTTTCAATGCGCATGATGTACACATATATATATATACATATTCAAAATATTAACAATAAATACACCTTTCAATGCGTTGCAATTGCTAATACATAAATAGTAGTTAATACTATAACATTTTTATCTAAAAGCTATTGGTATTTGTTTTTCTACTCTTTTTTGATTCATAATTTTTATCTAACATGATTTTGTTCACATAATTAATTTTTTTTCTAAAAGTCATTACATCATCTCATATCGCTGCCTAAAATCATTACAATAATCTGACTAAAACTTTATAAAAATGCAATTAAGTTTAGCTTTAGGTTCAAACCGTTATACATTTTTCAAATATTTTTTAAGTATATTATATTACGAGTAAAAACCTAAAGGCTAATAAAATTTACTTAAAAAATATTTGAAAAATGTATAACGGTTTGAACCTGAAGCTAAACTTAATTGCATTTTTATAAAGTTTTAGTCAGATTATTGTTTTTTTGAAATCTCTGGCATGTTGAATGGGGATTAATAGTTTTTTAAAACTTAGTTGGTTATACATGATATAATAAAGTGTGGTCTATATGTAAAACAAATAGTTTGCGACAGCTAATTTAATAAACAAAAATTAAAATATAAAATATATGCCAAAGTGCTGACAATGAACTTCAACTATATCCTGGCGAAAATCGTGTGAAATAAGTAAATCAGCTTCTTTACTACTATTGAAGGAGGAACGCTGTTGGAATTAATAAATAAATATTTTCGTTTTGTATTCCTAATCATTTCGATAGTTTTTTTTTTTTTCGATTTTGCAGTTACAATTTCAGTTCTTCAATTGCAATTTTTCGAGCTTCAACCCAATGGTAAGAAAACTGTTAGTTTTCAGGTTTCTCTTAGCCAAGCCTTTGCATGGTTGAAGCACAATCTGTGCTATGCGCATACACATAGACGCACTAACTAAATATAGTATAATTGCACAAAAAGCACAAGCCTTTGCCTAATACAAATTCATATAAGCAGAAGCTTTAATTGTGATTATAATGGATTGGTCAATAATGTTGTTGTTGTTGTGGTAATGATATGCGTTGATTATATGGTATTAGGATATCTAAACGAAACGTAATGCAATCTCGTATAAGTCACTCAACCTGCTATTACCTAAGGGGTTGCTGCACTCTTAGCATCAGCGTAACAGACTGAATGACGTACCGTGTAGATATCACAATTATTGGTTAGTAGGTGGTACATAAACATATAAACAGATAAAATGTTTTTGCTTTCACAAATAACTTTCTAATTTCACATACAAATGTTCTTGTTAACTACATTTACGATTAGTACATTTTGTTGTTGGCCTTTATGCTTTATCGTGTTTAGCTGTTCACTATCCTATGCAACACCACTGCTTTCGTTTTAGTCAGCCAACAGTGGTTCTTGATCGCTCGAATAAACACCAGTATCCTGACCTGAAGCGATTCTGTAAAAAATTTTTAAAAAGTTGTTAATGTATTGATTGTAAACTTATTTGTTTAGTAAAATGTTGTATTAATATGTACTTGTTTGCGTTTGCATTTTCATTTCATTAGAATTTGACATACATTGCGCTAGCATATTGAACACGTTGTGCTGGCGTCATATTCAGGTTACCTTTAACCTTCTTGTCATATCCCCAAATTACACAAGTGGAGATCAAGGCAACTGCAAAAGACAAAATGAATTATAAAAATATTTGAAAACGATTTTTTTTTCATATATAGAGATAGACGAAGGCAACCCACAAGGAGTTGAAAATTCCAAACATTAAAAAAAAGAGAAAAACCGAAGCCATTATAGCTTTCTCGTTGTGTGTGGGAAAATAAAACTTTATGAAGTTGTAAAAGTGATATCTAATAAGTATGAGAGGGATTCTAGCAGGTTTATGACTTATCAAACTGTACTTTGACTTCCACTTTCATCAAACATTGCATTATATAAAGTCTTTGTGCTGCACAGCTTCCTTTCATTACATTAGAAATTTGGTTTTTTTTTTAATTTAAACTTACTTGTAAGCCAGCCCATAAAGAAGAGTTCAACCCATAAGTAATTGCCATTGCTGCGATCGACAATCATGCCCGCTACAATAGTGATTATTGCCAATCCAAGATTTTGCACCGATTGACAACTGTGAAAATAAAGAAAAAGTTTAAGTAAAAAAAGTTAGTTATTAACGAAAATTATTTACTCTCACTCACAATCCATAAGCTGTACCCAATTGATATTCCGGAATGATTAAAGCAACTAAAGGCCATAAACTTGCAGCCAACATGGAGTATGACAAACCCATGAGAATCATACCAATATACGGATTTAATAGTGTAAATGCGAGTAGCGCATGCGCGCAAATTGTGCTGAATGTAGCACAAAATACCCAGTTAACATTGCGACCCGTTTTGTCAATTATAAAACCAAAAAGTGGCGAAGCAATGGCGGAAATCAAATATACAATTGAATTGACATTGTTGGCTTGATCGGGTCGCAGGTTAAAACGATGCATGAAGAAAGTTCTAAAGAGAGAGACAAAAATTAAAAACAAATGGCCCTTTTTCAACGTTTTACTCACTTTCCCAAAGCGATGAAAGGAAATATGGCCACATAATAGGCCACACAAATAACCGAAACCATCCAAAAGGACACCTTAAATGTTGTTACATCACTCAATTTGGCAACTTCGCCTGAAGGGTTTGTGTTGCGTTGTAAAATGCGCTCAGCGCGTTTATCCATCCAGCCTGTAAATTAGCAAGTACAAAATAAATAAGAAAAATTATACATGTATATAATACCGGGGCCATTCTAGGCAAAATCGATAAATGATTTGGATTAAGAAAAAAATTAACTGCAAAACTAGAAATTCTGAATTTTGCCAAAATGAATCCAAACGTAAACGAATGTATGCCAATCATTGTTCGAACTGTCTAGGAATAACCTTTATACACCTCTGCATATTAATTTTTACTACTCACCCAAAATCAGTGCACACATAAGCGATAGTACACAAGTGCCTGCCGCCAATAGCAACACTACACCTATGGCTCTATGATCCTGATAGAATTGCGATACATAATCATAAATAGGTTGCATAACCCAAAAGTTCACAGTACTACCAAAACGTGCCACCGACAATTGCAAACCAAAGACCATATTCAATTCTTTGCCCTTGAACCACAATACAGCGTAATTATTTTGTGCAACAGCCAATGATTCAGCGCCAATGCCGAATATGAAACGTCCCAAAATCATAAGCCAGAAGGCACCCAAAAGACCACCCGAAGCGAAGATCAATTGACCAATCAGTAATATGAATAGATAGATGATTGTGGCCAAACGTATACCGAAAACACGATCAATTAGAAAACCACCAATAAAGCAGAGAACCACATTTGGCCATGAATAAATGGAATAGATGAGTGTAAACTCTGTAGTGGTGATATTAAGTTCCTTCTTGAAGACTTCTTGTAGCGCACCGGGATTATCGTAGCAAAAGTATGAGCCTAGGGTGGGGAATAGAAGATTGAATATTAGTAATTAGAGATTAATAACACTGGTTTACAGCCAAAATGCACCAGAGACGCCATAGTGAAATTCCTATGTAAAATCACCTCCTAATTCCGAAAACCAAGGTTATTTTTACTTGAATGGTACCGTTTTTGAGATATTTACGATTTACCGTTATTTCAAAAAACAAAAAAGATGGCTCCACTTAATCGTGTATATCTCAAGAACAAACTGAGCTCTTCCAAAACGGTTTGAAAAATTTGAAAGCTTATAAAATTTACTATAATCAGTACATACAACACTTTTTGCTAGGTCCTGCAGATTCAAACATATTGAACAATCATTACGGATTTTTAAAATTTTTTTTGTAAAAATATAAAAAAATTTGTACTTTGCGAGGAAGCATCTCGAAAACTTTTTGTTTTTTGCAGATATTTTTTCCCCCCTCTAAGCTCTGTTTTATTACAAAAAAAATAAGCTATCAGTGAACAAAATCGATGAACTAATACAAAAGTTATAAGCATTCAAGTAAATATATCCATTTAATGCTTAAGTACCCTACTGGTACATATGTGTTAGTATTCGTATATCAGTTAGTTAGCAGGTAGATTTTCGAAAAGTTATTAGATACAAAAAGCTGTTAGTGTCGTTTTCTCAAACCTGGGTACATTTTAAACAAGAGCATATTTTTGAGGCAGGTAGTGTTTTCTTTGTAGAACTAGGGAACCTTTTTGTTTAGGTAGGCTTGAATTTTTACTGGATCTAAGTATAAATAAGAGTACATGCGCCTTGTTCCTTCATAATATCTGCAAGGCTCGCCGGATACTGTTCAGTTTATAATTGCAGTTTATAACCCGTCATTTACTTAAAATAAAAAATGAATAAAAGGGCGCGAGAGTTTGAGTGTACAAATGATCCAGATATGTTCTGTTTCATCTGCGGTCAATTTATTGTTAAAAGTATGAGACGTGTGTTTTCAAATCCTTTGAAAGTTACATACTATAAGTGTTTTGGAATTGAGCCTAAAAACCATGGACACCGAACACTGTGTGCACCACATGCCGAGTCGAATTGATTTCTTCGGAAACCGGAACAAAAAGGTACGTTGTAAAAATTAGGAATTTGTTCCCTTTTAATGCATAGCTGACTAATTCCTGAAACTATCTATTTAGGCGACGTGTGAAATTTATTACACCAATGAAGTGGAGGGAACCAACTTGCCATTCAACGGACTGCTATATTTGTACTACAAAAGTACTTGGGGTTGGAAAGTCCAGAAAAGTAACCTATGCGAGCGTATCTACAGTGTCATTACCAGAACTAATTTCAACAGAAGCGACATTGCCAGAATCAAATTTAACTTTAGTTCCGGCTCCAGTTTCATTGTCAACAGTAGTATCTGATTACGCGGCATCATGTTGTACTGAATTTCAAACGGAAAACGAAAGAAATTCTTT
Organism: Merzomyia westermanni; assembly: GCA_949987695.1. Lineage (NCBI taxonomy): Eukaryota > Metazoa > Arthropoda > Insecta > Diptera > Tephritidae > Merzomyia > Merzomyia westermanni. The sequence goes on along the minus strand of OX465289.1, from coordinate 8,775,917 downwards.
GTCACAAGCACAACTCAATGATTGGATAAGGGATTTGGAATTGTCAAAGGAAAAGGCCGAACTACACGCCTCTCGAATGCAACAATTTAAATTTGTTTCATCCGATGTTAAGGTAACATATTATAGAACTCGTCACGAAGAATTTTCCAAGTACTATACGAAGGAGGACAGTGTTTGTTACTGCAAAGACATTGCTGGTCTATTCAAACAATTTGGTGAACCATATGATTCAAAAGAGTGGCGATTGTTCATAGACGGCAATAAATTAAGTTTAAAGGCCGTATTATTGCATATTGGCAACCAAAAGCCATCTATCCCGATCGCGCATGCAGTAAATACGAAGGAAACATATGAGATAATGCAAAAATTGCTCAAGTTAATCAAATACGAAGAACATTATTGGAAAATATGTGCCGATCTTAAAGTCGTTGGAATGCTATGTGGTCTACAAAGTGGATACACAAAATACTGTTGCTTTCTATGCAAATGGGATAGCCGAGCTCGTCAAGACCACTACATCATAAAGGATTGGCCAGAACGAATCGAGTTTCAAGTTGGGGTAGATAACATAAAATACTCTCCACTTATAAAGAAGGAAAAAATAATTCTACCTCCGCTCCACATCAAGCTCGGCCTTATCAAAAACTTTGTGAAGGCTTTGGACAAAGAAGGCGGAGCTTTTCATCATTTGAAGACAATCTTCCCAGAGATTTCAGAAGCAAAAATAAAGGAAGGGATTTTTGTGGGACCGCAAATAAGGAAAATGATGACCAATAACCATTTCAAAGAACTATTGTCACCAGTGGAGGCAGCAGCGTGGGATTCTTTTGAAAAGGTCGTTACTTCTTTTTTAGGCAAACACAAAAGTCCTAACTACGAGATGATAGTGAACGACTTAATCAAAAACTATGCGGAAATGGGTAAATAAAAAAACATATTATAATAAATTATATATTACATAAATTTACATGAGAATATATAGCCATAAATCTGAATTCATCGTCCAGTTCCGAACAAACAAGAACGGGAAAAATATAAACAAAAAGTTTGTTCTGAATTGAAAGATAAATCCAGCCTAAGAAAATTATATACTAATGTGTCACTTATGTATTTATCTAATTTACTTTTTTATTTTCTTTCAGGAGTAAATATGTCTTTAAAAATTCATTTCTTACACTCCCACTTAAATTTTTTCCCGCAAAATCTTGGCGACGAAAGTGACGAGCATGGCGAAAGGTTTCACCAGCAAATGAAAGTGATTGAAAGTCGGTATCAAGGATTCTGGGATGTCGCTATGATGGGCGACTACTGTTGGTTTCTCATAAGAGAAACCGATCCTAATCTAAATAAGCGTCAAAACAAGACACATAACTTTTTCAATTATAAAATAAGATCATAGAGTTAAGACAGAACCATATGTACATATGATATTATTTGTAGGGTACTTAAGTATTAAATGGATATATTTACTTGAATGCTTATAACTTTTGTATTAGTTCACCGATTTTGTTCACTGATAGCTTATTTTTTTTTGTAATAAAACAGAGCTTAGAGGGGGGAAAAAATATCTGCAAAAAAACAAAAAGTTTTCGAGATGCTTCCTCGCAAAGTACAATTTTTTTTATATTTTTACAAAAAAAATTTAAAAAATCCGTAATGATTGTTCAATATGTTTGAATCTGCAGGACCTAGCAAAAAGTGTTGTATGTACTGATTATAGTAAATTTTATAAGCTTTCAAATTTTTCAAACCGTCTTGGAAGAGCTCAGTTTGTTCTTGAGATATACACGATTAAGTGGAGCCATCTTTTTTGTTTTTTGAAATAACGGTAAATCGTAAATATCTCAAAAACGGTACCATTCAAGTAAAAATAACCTTGATTTTCGGAATTAGGAGGTGATTTTACATAGGAATTTGACTATGGCGTCTCTGGTGCAGAAAAAAAGTTGGAATTTGTGATCCAGTGTAATTAATAATCGAATACAGCCTAAAAGTATGCAGTATTACACTAATCGTGTTGGTTTATAACCTGTTTTAGCAGAACAAAATTGCAATAAATTATTAATAAATGGATTTACACCTTCCTATTACCCTTATTCGTTCCCCCTCTCTATCGAAGAACGGACTCTAGTACCACCTACTGCTTACAAAGTCACCATAGAAAAGTATAGAGGCCTGACTAGAATCCTGCATGAAAGCCATCTGCAGGCTACCTTGAAACTTGAATGTAGTCAACACTGTACTGTTAGTGGAATCACATTTCCATTAAAAGTGACGGTTGATTTTTGAGTGAAGCTTTTTTACAATGCCACTCAACATTTATTACAGTGAAACCATTATCCCATTATCATTCAACTTTGATTTTGAGTGGAGTTTTACTTATATTAGCACTAAAGTCAATCCACGTTGAGTGGGAATTGAGGGGAAGTTTCACTAAAATAAGTTACCAGACCTCCGACCTCCGCTTTCCGTTCCTATAATTCAAATATGAAAACTCCGATTCACTTTCAATAGCCAAGGCAGATGGATTTTTGTAAGACTTTTTTTTTCATAGCAGAAACTCTCGCATATGAGCAGAGCGCTATGCAGTGGTAGCGTAAGATAGCCTACCACAAAAACAGAAACAACACAGTCGAAGAGTTCAATAGACTGTCCTTCTTGTACAAACATAATTTCATTTGTTTATCTCCTTCATTTGCAATGATTAAAAATTATGTGGGTCATTTAATTTAAATTGAGACTGAAATTTGTTCGGCTATCAGCAGCCATAACCCTGGGTATAACAGCATCAAGTTCAAATTGGAGCACAAAAGTAATGTCTCATAGGTATGTATAAGTTGTTATAAAAATCGACATATGTGTGTATATTAGGGTGCCCCAAGTTTGTCTTGCAAGAAAATGTTTATTAAGTCATAACCTTGCCTTTAGGCTTATACTAGGGCTTGAGCATTGGACTAAATTCCGTTAAAATCTTAGTAATTAGTTTAGCAGTTTTAGTGCAAAAATGAGATCACTCCTAAAAATCCACTAAAAATGATGGAAAGTTAATATTAAAGTTCGAGCCTCTTATTCATAAAAAATTCAATTGGTTTATAAAGCTTTTTAAAATTACATTTCCATACAAATTTTGAATTATTAGAGTTTCTTATAACTTTTTTTTTTTGATAAATATAAAGGGGAAACTTTTAAAGTATTATTGTCGCCACCCAACAATCATTTCTGTAAATGTTTTTCAAAATAATTTAAAGTAAACTTGCTAATATAAGCGATATGTAAGCTTTTTCAGTTTTAATTTATTTGAAAGTTTCAAGTAAACTTTTTATAAACTTCAAGAAAAAACTGTTACAAACTATTTCAATTTAAAAGTGAAATGCAAATGTTTATAAAAATTCAGAAAAAACTATTGGTCAGTTTTTTTCTTTTCAACTTAAAATATTTCCAATTCTTTTCAAACAAGATTTTATATGAGAATGGCGGCGAAAAAGCAAAAATCATGGCTGCATCTTAACCACTTGCGCAATCTGGTAATAGTTGGTTTAAGTTGCAGCATTCAATGTATGATTAGAACTTAGTTATTTATTTTATTGCAATAGCTAAATAATATACAAAATATGGTTTGAATAAAGTTTCAAAAAAAAACTTTTAGAAAGCTTTCTTTAAAATCTTTTTTGTAGGTTTAAATTAACAAGCTTTTTATCAACGTGTCGTTTCAATTACACAACGTTTATTTTCAAACGTTTAATAAACGAAAAATCTGAATTTTATAAGCTTAATAGTTATTTCGGAAAGCTTTTTAAAGACTTATTTTAAGTTTACTTTGCTTGTTGGGCATTCTTAAAAACAATGTCAATGTATTTTCCAAAAAAAAAAAATGGTTTTCACCCAGTCTAGTATACATTTATTTATTGTAACTATATCAGAATGCATGCAAAGTTCTTATCAGCTTTAGCAAAAAATAATAAACAGAAAACTCGAATTGCAAAAAAATCATTACATTAGTCATTGCAAAATGATCAATTTTAATGACAGATCATAGGGTTACTGAGTCACATAAAAATATACTATATGGACATTTTCTGGAAATCGTGAAACAACACTATAAAACAACAATAACATGGTTTACTATATAATAAAAATAATAATTTGCTGATATATCTCCGAGGAGATAAAAGCTGAAGTTCTGCAAACGGTATCTACTAAGGTAGATTAGTTCTGCTGAGAATCTTTTCATGGCAGAAATACACTCAAAATATGGCATACCATTTCCGATGGGAAGTATTGGCGTCTTTTCTAGTGAAGGAAAATGCTATTCTTTGACATACTTGAGCCGGATAGAGCGCAAATGAGCTTGATAGAGTAAGTCAGCTATTTTCATGTATCTTGACAAAAAAAACAAGCTTTTGCTGAAACACAAAATAAATGAAAAAAATGTATAATTTTATTGTTTTAATTCTTACAAATATTTATTGGCCTAAAGAATTTATAATTGGGAGAAGAAATAGAAAGTTTACATATTAAACCTATGGGTATTTCAACATAATGGTGGGAATATCTATAATGTAAGTGCTGGTAGGCATTCCTTACTTCGGCAGAGGAAAAGGCGTCTCGCCCTTTGGCGCAGAAAAACAAAAAAAATTTTGCGATCTGTCAACTTCCAAGGAACGCCAAAACTTAGATCGACAGTTCTTAGAAGAGATTGAAATAAGAACTGGGAGAAAAAGGCACCTGAAACTTATCTCATTTACAAAGATTCCAGCAGGCCTATTCATACCTAGTGTGAGCTAATTATGGTATTAGGTCAAACCAATAAGGGGGGGTTATACCACTAAACCGCATTTGTCTATCCACGAACAGTCTTAGGAGTTCTCGCAGGCAGCGCGCGTAGCTTTTGTGTAAATGAGGTTAAAATGACGGAACAATTACGTTGCTAATGCGACTCCATCTCCAGAAAAATACCGTAGATATGCGAACTTAGCAGACTAGAATGCAAACACATACATCAACTAAACCCTGCTTAAGTTCTTGGGATTTCCGGAAGATGGCCGGCTTAGATCACCTGCTATGAGGAATATAAGAGAACAACGGATCTTTCTTATTAACCGACTTAGCATTTTGGCATGTTTAAAAATGACTATGGCGGGTTCTGGAATTCTGCTGCAGGTTTTATCTGCGATGTTTTTGCTATTTGATAGTTTTTAAATAATGGTAATAATGAAGAAATTTTTTAGGAGTTTGAACGACTACCTGTTTCCCGTTTTTTTTTTTCAACATTTGTTAATAAAAATTTTACTCACCAAATCCAAGCAGGCACATAAAAATTAAGGCTATAAAACGATGTACACCACTCGATGGATTACAACATGCACCACAACCGCCAGAATGTAAATCAAGTTCATTGTCCTGTGGGGTACGCCTGGCCACTGAGGCTGGCGAAGGTGGGCGTACTTCTTCATTCTCGACTATGGGTAAATCATCATCTCTGGATGTTGGCATGTTTGCGCTTTTTTACAGACAAAGATTATTCACACCTTATTTTTGTTATTTTTCAATTGTTTTGTGATTGTTTTTTTTTTTTTATTGTTCTCTGTTTGCGGAAATTGAATTTCAATTCGATTTTTTTTTTGCTTCGCACAATTGTTGCTTGCAAATGTTGCAAACAGCACGCCAACTTCAATCCAACTAATCAATTGCACTATTTAATCTTGTGCGGCGTACGACTAGGCGCTGTAAACGGTTATCGTGTTGACTGTGAGTGCAGCACTTAGAATTATCATTCACTCGGCTCAGACAGAGCTACAACTTGGCACGCATGTGATAGTGGTTGGCGAGGGAACTATGACTTTGTTGTTGTTGACTTTGCTGTCTCACTTTTGGTATTTGTGTTGATATGGTAATTGTTGTTGTTGGTGTTTCTCTTTTTTTTTGCTTATTGTATTTACTATTGAATATACATTATTTGTTGTCCTAATTCGTTGATAAATGTATGTAAGTTTGTACGTATTGATGATGATCAAATATGAGGGGCGTTATTGTTTTACTTATTGATTTTCATGTTTTCGATTTGCTTTCCTTTTTGACTTTCTTAGTTTTCTATAAAAATATTTATCCCACTACAGCAGCAACAATAATCAGCAACGTCTTTGGAAAGTTTTCAAAACACCAACTCTCAGACTTTATTCTGTTTGCTTACACCCGCTTTTTCCCAGTTTTATGCACCGCTTCTAATCAACACAGTCGCTACAACAATACTTATCGGACTTAGGACCGCACCGTTATTTCCTTTTTGATAATTTACTTAGTTCATGTTCCGCTCAACGATCAATTCAGCATTGGCACATGCAGTCAATCAATCTCACACAAACATTTAAACGGCAACACAAAGAAATTCACAAAGAGCCCAATAAGTTGGGGTGTCTTCTGTTACAAGCGTAGCTGTGGAGTTCTCGTTTCACAAACTGCAAGCAAAAAAAAAGTTATCGGAATTATATATTAATTAACTATAAAATTTTATTAGAGAAAAATACTGATTGAAATTAAATAGAGCATTACAAGGCTAATAAATAACTGATTACTGCACTATAGTACTTATTAATGTATTGTTTGTTTTTAATAAGTGAGGTCATAAGAGATTTACCCTGCGGGTTAGGGGTTTAGAATATGCCCCAAGGTAGGCATAACGGTCGTAAGAGGCGACTAATATGCACAAAGGTAATGACGTGCATCTCGATGGTTGATCTACGGACCAGTTCAAGTCCGGCCAAGGACTGTTAATTCGACAACACTTCCCAAAACCTTCGGGAAGTGTTTTTGTCGTTACCACAACAACAACAATAGAAATGATGAATATCAAATTTGATTTGGGTTGCTTATGACTCATTACTGCATACATTGCTTACACCTAGTTGCGCTTAGTGCACAAGGTGTTGTAATTTTGTAAGCATAGTAGTTTTAGTAAGCGGTCGCGATACATGCAATCTTGGCCAAAAGTATTAGTCACGCCAGTAATTACTAAATTTTTCGTTTTGTACCACTTGTGTAATTTCCTCAAAAGTGGAAGCGTAAAATGCTCTTCAGAAACCGTGAAATGTACTTCAAAACAATCAATTGTACTCCAGAAATCGTAAAAAGTATTTCTGAAGTACAATTGAGTATTCTGAAGTACATTTTACGGATTCTGAAGTACACTTGGAAAAGGTGTAGTCGATTTAATTTAAGCTTAGCTTGAAATTCGATTTATCAGACAACAAAATATTCCTGCAGAGGAGATCCTATTTCAAACACTTTTTCCTCGTTTTTTTTTTACTGAAAGCCATGACTCTAACAGATTCTCAAATTTCTTCCGACAGTACAGAAAGGGATTTTATTCCATGTTCAAGAGACTTGTGTTTTCATTCACTTTTTGATTTATTATAGTGATTTATATAGTGGACCAAATTGGCAATCTTAACTTGAGACTTCCCTGTGATTCCCTCAGTTTTGTCGTAACAAATCTCACTCTTCTTACGCATTTCTGTAAAAAGAAATTATATTTTAGTGGGGTGCCTAATACTTTTGATCACGGCTGTAGTTATGTATACTTTAGGCATTATACGTACGTATTGGTTTATCGAAACAAGCGATTTTAAAACTCGTATCCATGCCTTGCTCGTCTCCTATTACTTGCTGTCATACATATGTGATTTTACAGCTGTTCATTGTATCAATTTGCTATTATTCACATTTTTTACATGCAATTACAGTGATGTGCAATACAAATGCAGCACTATATATTAAAAAAATTGAGCTTTTGTTTTTTGTAATTAAAACAATATTATTTCTCACTATCTGCTTGCCGACTTGCCTTTGTAGATAGCATGAGCAAAAAAATGTTTCAGTATTTTTTATTTTAAATAACAATGAAAATCAGGATAAGCCAGAAAAGTCTATGGAATAAAGCAGCACACTCAAGTCTAAACATCGATAGTTATATTAAGCTCATAACATTATTGGGCTTTGGAACAGTGAAATAGTGGAACAACCCAAATTAAAAAAAAAAAATGTTTAAAAGCGAATCTTATTTTTTCGAATCCGATTACATAGTAAACATCTAAAATGTGTTTTATAAATAACTTCATATACTCCTAAAAAAACATATCCTTCTCTGAGGAAATGTTGCCTGTAGATGATCCAATTGGCAAACTTTTCATTATGCAAATGCACTCTATGACTATAAGTAGACTCTTAGGTGTCGCAAGCGTTCGAGACTTGCCTTGGTTGTGAAGCTGTATAAGTGATTTGGCGAAAAAATTAGGTAAAGTCTGGAACGGCTGAAGCGCCCAAAAGGCTGGTCATGGAGTTCAGACTTAAGTCATGATTAGCCGAAACTGAAGAAAATTCAGTTTACTAAAAATTCCTAAAAATATGTATAAAAAGTGTCTGCTCTCCACATTCGCAACATCCGTAGTAAATGCGCGGAACTTGAAAATTATAAATTTACTCATATTACAAATATTTTTCAAAACAAATGCTTAATCAATAATCTAATTCTCCGAAAATTGTATGTAAATAAAACAAACAAAAATATTAAAAAGTATTTAATTGTAATCGATTACTAGATGCTTGAATTTGCATGCCTAAGTATTTGTTTACAAGTATCTTTAAACATTTAATTCTGCTAAAATCCCAAAGAAATATCGTGGAGGTGTTAGTAGCAACATTTATATTCCAAGAAAAAAAATTGCAAGCAAAAACTACGCCTTTCATTATGTTATTGACACAGGAATCACAATCGGAGTGCGGCAAACTAAGATTTAGAACCACTTAAAAGTAATTAACAATAAATGTTTTAATACTTTTTTCTGTCTATTACTTTCAAACGGTTAAAAAAAAATTTAGCTCCGACCGGATTCTTTATCCTGGCATAAATACGCGTCTTGTATCAGTTTTCGGTGGTGTCTCATAAACTAAGTCAGTATCAATATCAGTAAGATCTCTATGCAAAAACGCGGCGACGAAAGAGTACTTAGCCCAATTGCGTTAACACTTTGCGCTGATACAGGCTATATGTCCGAGGTAAGCATTCCAGCCTAGGCAGTCAAGCTCCAATGTGCTAAACACTAATAGGAATAAATACAAACAACAACATAAATACACCTAAAATTTAGAATTTTTATACCTTTCATGAACATGATGATATGAGCTAAGTCGATTTAGCCATGTCCGTCTGTCCGTCCGTCTGTCTGTTTCAACGCAAACTTGAAATTTGCTAAGGGGCCGCCATTTTGTACAACATTAATCATTTGTCGGATCCAGAAAGATCGGACCAACACAACATATAGCTCGCATATAATCGATAGTTTCGAGAAATGGGTTTTGGGCTATAAATTTTGCAATTAAAAAGCTATCTCTATCTCTATGGCGCGATATACAACAGGTATATCATCATAAACCTCCTAAGAGATTTTTGCGCCAAGCTTCTCTTCCAATTTGTGGTGTGCCGATTTGAATTTTCCCTACAAATTGGTGGGACCTACAGTTTTTTGCCGACTCCGAACGGCATCTACAAAGGAGACGAATTTTTGCTGAGAAGCCTGTCATGGCAGAAATACACTCGGAGAGTTTGCCAAACCACTGCCGAGGGGCGACCCCGTTTTGAAAAACTTTTTTCAAATCACTTTTTGATGTTACCTGTACCAGGGCTCGAACCATGGACCTTCGGTGTGGTAGGCTGGCAACACTACCTTCACACCACGGCGGCCGCCGCTAGGAACGTAAAATTTTGCAGGTTTGGTACTTTTTAGATATGTAATGTGTGTAGTGAAAATTACCCAGATCGGACGAAGATACCATGTAGCTCTCATACAATCGATTTTTCCGATAAATGGGGTTTGGGCTATATATCTTTAAATTAACAGTTTTGCAGAGCTTAGACTAATTGTGAGTAAGGATCGGACACTATAAAGCCTTCGTCGAAGACAGCCCTTACCTTACTTGTTTAAATTGTTATTATGTCACTTGGGCTAAGTCATTGAATCTGATTACATAATAATATTTGAGTTTTATACGGCATAGAAAAAGTAAAACTATTTACTTACAGATAATAATTGTGCCTTTGCCAAGTTTAACACCAAATAATTATATATTTTGCTCAAAACTAATTAATATTTACTCTGGAGCAAAATTTGAAAAATTTTTAAACACAATAAAAAATTTCACTAATTACACAAATTTTATAAGAGTATCTTTTTAGTTGAGATTTGTTTATTGAATACACACAGACTGTAAGATAAAGCAGTTGCTTTCGTCCGCTTGACTTGCACCAGTGAAGGCGTTATCACCCAAATCTTAAATTCCATGAAAACGACGTTTTGTGAATAGAAAAAAAAACAAAACAATTACTTAAATACTTCCCGGACACCGTGCGCTAAGTGAGCAACAAAATGATGGCACGACGTTTGTGAAAATACTAAAATTTTCGTTAGACGCAAGTGCCCTTTTATATGTATGAAGTTTCGTAATAGCAAATTATATTCGTGCTTAAGGAATTATCTTTGTCTAAGTTTAAAACAAATATATTTAAAATAACAAATTAATTTAAAAAAATATGAAATAAACACAAATGCGAAAATACATATGTACATATGCAAATATAAATCGAGCGATTACCACAAAGAACCGAAACTAGTTAAAGGAAAGAAATAGGTAAGTATTTAAACATAAACAAATATAAAAGACTTACGAAAATTGATTGAGTTGAGGGGTTTTTAACAATTAATTGAAGACAAAATGATACAACATGACGCAAAGAAAGTTTGTTTTTGCAAGGGTTATGGTCACAATTCTTACGTGAAGAAACAGGGTGGAGGGTTGGAAATTGGTAATTGACGAGTTGGTTATCTTGGACAGTTAAAGAGATGTGTGGCGAGACCCTTCACTAGGCAGCCTATTTTGTGCATATGCATCTTAATAATAAACCACCAACTCCAGCCCCATCGGTAGATAGTATTATAGTTCAAGGAATTTTAAGTTAAGACTCAATCCACCGTCTATTCGAGGAACTACTCAATTTTATAAAAATTGTACTAGCCGTCCGCTAGATTTCAGTCAAACAAGCACTTCACTTGGAAGGACCACATTTAGCACTGTGGTTCACTCAGAATATCACTCCATTACATATTCGACTACCAATAGCCAAAGCGTACTTAATACCAACATTGCTCTATGGTCGCGAGATCTACTCTAATTGTGACTTTGTCTGCAAAATGAACCTTAATGTTATGTACAATAACTTTGTAAGATACGTATATGGGTTGAAAAGGCCTGACCACGTTTCATATCATGCTAAAAAGCTGCTTAATATTTCCCTTGACAATCTTTTAAAAGTTAGAACGCTTATCACTCTAAAAAAATTAATATATACGAAGGAACCTAATTATCTCTATCGAAGGCTTCTCTTTTTACCATCATCAAGATTCCTTCTCCTCTCGCATGTCAAATATCGTATGCCAAATTCTGATCGCCAATTCTCCGTTACTTCAATACGTCTTTGGAACTCTCTTAATTCTAGATTAAGACTGATAAGTAATGCACTGCACTTCAAAAAAGAACTAACTTGCTTCTACAACAACTTGTAAGACAATTATGAATCATAAGGGTAGTTCCTACTTATCAAACTCTATTCAAATATTTTATTTTTCTCTCTCCTCCTGTATCTATATTTCTCTGCTGATTAAGTACTGATTAAATATTTATGACATCGAATAAATATTTAATTTATTAAACATTGTAATTAAAGCCTGTCTTACTTATGTGCATATATATACATCTTACACATGTTCGTCGGTTAGTTATACAGGAAAGCTTTAAGGAGTATAATTATTTTCAATCCTGGGTATCCTACTACCCTAAACTCGTATTTCGGTTATTGCAATGTTACGCATCCAACATTCACTAACTGTTCTATACTATTATTGTTATACTTCACCAAAAAAAGTCACTTGTTGTTGTTGTTGTTGTAGCGACTACTTAACCTGCCTTGGATGTCACCCCTCATCCAACACTGTCATCAGGCTCTTCTAACGGAAGTCCAAGAAACCTCGCGGCTTCAACAGGAGTGGACCAGAGTGAAATTGGTGTTAGAAAAGTGGGCTCAGTTGAGCAGATGAACAGATGGCTAGTATCGTGGGGAGACACGCCGCCTGCCGGGCAGACATTTGGCATGTCAGGGTTCAGTCTGGATAGGTAAGAGTTTAGTCTGTTACAGTTTCCAGAACGAAGTTGAGCCAGCGTGACTCTTGTCTCCCTGGGCAGTTCGCGTTCCTCGTCGGCAACAGGTGGGGCTTGTGCCTGTAGTACTGCATTCACTGGACGAGACCTGACAAAGGAGTTTACCGACTCCGTGTGGATGAGTTTGAGGGCCCGCCGGTGCACCTTTGGATCAAAACGGCGAGACAATGTGATGCCGGATCTCGTCATAGTGCTTACGGAGGTGACTCCTTATTCTCCTGGGAGGCGGATTTTCGTTGAGCAGGCTCCTGTTCGGGTGCTGCGGTTTATGGCAGTTGAACAGGAATTGCCTGGTCAACATCTCACAATGCTCTTTGACATCGAGCATTTTTGCCTCATTATGAAGATGGTGCTCAGGAGACATAAGGAGGCACCCCGTGGCAGTTCTGAGTGCGGTGTTTTGGCAAGTCTGCAACCTCCTCCAATGTGTGTCTGCTAACCCCGGCGACCATATTGGGGTCGTGTAGCTCAGAACCGGCTGGCTGATTGCCTTGTACGTTGCCAGTAACGTTTCTTTGTCTTTCCCCTAAGTACTTCCAGCTAGTGACTTGAGGATTTTGTTACGGCTTTATACTTTGGTGGCAATCGCGGCTACATGAGCACCGTATTTGAACATGTTATCAAACGTGACCCCTAAGATTTTGGGGTGTGTGACAGTCGGAAGCTTAATGCCGTCGACGTAGACGTCGAATTCCGTGTTCGCCTGCGCTGTCCACGTCGTAAATAAGGCGGCCGAGGATTTGGTCGGTGAAAATGTCAGGTTCCGTGCAGCGAAGAAACTGGAAAGGGTTGGAAGGTAGGAATTAATTATCGAGCAGAGCTCATCAACGGAGGGTCCAGTCGCCAGGATCGTGCAGTCATCGGCGTAGGAGACGATCGAGACGCCTTCTGGTGGGGAAGGGAGCCTCGATATGTAGTAATTAAAGAGAAGCGGGGATAGGACACCACCCTGTGGCACCCCCTGCTTTATTATACGTGGTTTTGATCTTTCGCCTCTAAATTCCACCGATGACTGCCGACCACTCAGATAGTTGGCGGTCCAACGCTTTAGACAGGGGGGAAGGTTTGAATCCTCCAGGTCGTTAATGAGTTGTGCATGATTAACAGTGTCGAAAGCTTTCGACAGATCAAGTGCAACTAGCACGGTCCTGTCATTTGGACGAGATTGGTTGAGACCGACACCTATCTGTGTGGTGATGGCGTTTAGCGCGGTGGTAGTGCTATGCATTTTGCGGAATCCATGCTGATGTTCGCTAGCCACAGGTTAGCGGTATAATAAGGGAGCAAGACCGTCTCCAGGGTCCTCACTACTGGCGAGAGGAGTGATATCGGTCGATACGACCCCCTCGTTGGCCGGCTTACCGGGCTTTAGTAGTAGCACCACCCTTGCCTGTTTCCATCTTTCTGGAATGACAAATGTGGTTGTGGACAGATTGAAGACAGTTGTTAGGTACCTTACTCCCTCTTCACCGAGATGTTTTAGCATCAGCATGGATATACCGTCTGGGCCAATAGATTTGGAATTTTTGGACCCCCGTATGGCCTCCCGAACCTCTGTGGTGGTGATGGCAATGGGCGCTTGGCTGTTTTTGCGTTTGTGTGCTTCCCTGATGGCACGCCTGATTTCCTTGTCAACCGGAGGATGCAGTACAAATTGCCGGCAGAAAGCGATCTCGCATCTCTTTGGTTTCGACTGTACCTTATCACCGAAGGTCATGGATATTTTGTCGTTAGGTTTGGTCGGATTAGACAAGGATTTAACAGTGGACCATAATTGGCCAACACCAGCAGAGAGGTTACAGGACCTTAGGTGCTCCTCCCATTTGGCGCGTTTGTGTTGATCCGCATTGAGATCTTGAATTTGGGGATCCGTAGGGCTCAAGCGTCGCACGTGGTCACGCTCATTAGCCAGGGCCGCTGCCTCTGCGGGGAAATACGGGCGTATCTCCTTAATTCTACCTGACGGAATATATTGATTGGAGGCTGAAGCTATGACCATGCGAAGCGCTTTTTCACCTTCTCGTACATCAGACGGGGTGAGAAGAGCAGCGAAAGTGCTCTCAGGGAAATTAAGAAAACCAACCCAGTCAGCTTTACTGAAGTTAGTGAAGCTGCGCTTCTCAGAAGTAACGAAGTCATTGGGGCGATCGATTGAGAGGACTATCGGCAAATGGTCCGATGCAAGAGTAAGCATTGGTCGCCATTCAACGCAGTTTATGAGACCTGCGCTGACAATTGTGAGGTCTGACGAACTGGAACAATTTACTGCAACTCTCGTGGGGGCGTCCCCGTTCACAGTGCAAAACGTCGAATCGTCTATTTGTTCAGCCAATTCCTGTCCCCTATCATCAACCTGTAGGCTTGAGTGCCACAGATCGTGGTGTGCGTTGAAGTCTCCGAGGATTACTCGATTATCGCCTCTGAGTAACGCACTGATGTCAGGGAGGTAATCTCTCGGACAGCAGGTGGCAGGAGGTATATAAATGTTAATGATTTCAAGGTCGACATCGCCTGTCCGGACAAACATTCCTTGACGTTCCAGGAGGTTGGATGTTATAGCCGTCACAAGTCCGAAGTTTTGATCGGGCGTTTAACTTCGTCTCCTGAATGGCGGCGATCTTGATGTTCTGTCGCTTCATGAAACTGACTATTTCACTCACTTTCCCGGTTAGACCGTTGCAGTTTAGCTGTAGGACACGAAAGTGCGAAGTGGGAGAAATATTCACGCTGGGAGTCAAGGACTGGTGCGTATGCCTTGGTGGAAGCAGGCTGGGTCGCGCACTGCGTCGCACTCTAGAAGACGAGGGATCCGAAGCACCGGAAGGTGGCGAATCGGTCGACGTTGTAGGTTGAGTAGCTTCGCAACATGGCGCAACGTACGTATCAGTCCATAAGTTCCTGTTTCCAAGTTGAGAACATATAAGCAGGTGACATAGGCCAAGGCAGGAGTTGCATTTGACTGATGTCGCAGGTGTATATAGTCTCAACCCACAACAGCCGGTTCTATCGCACCGGAATGACCCGGGTTTTTTCACCCGGCCAAGGGCTGTTATTTCAGTGTAACCCTGTCCAATCTGGGGCAGGGCGAAGCACTGTTAACAACAACAACAACAACAACAACCGACAAACAGAGCACATGGTGTAAGGGACCAGGAGCTGGTGGCTTTGGCTTACATTTGTGCTAGTGCTGGAAGAAGAAGGGGAAGTTCAAAGTGGGAGGGGGGTCGGCTGTCGCTCGGCATTGCTCACATCTGAAACCGAGGTGCTACGTAAAAAGTAGCTGTGAGCGGCTGTGTGAGGTGTTGGCGCCTGTGGGCGTGAGCGGCAGCGGGTGTTACACACTACTTGCTGGGCGTTATTAGTGCTGTTAGTCGTGGAGACTGTTTCTGGAGCTTGTGACGGTGCGATACTGGATCGTCGTTGGCCACGGGACGTCATAGGGCGTGAACAGCAAGGGGCCACAAAAGTTTTGTAGAAACTAGGAGGCCTGTGTGTGGAGGAATTTAGCCCGGAGCACCTAGTTTTGTGCAACCATCTTTTACAAGAATTGCATTGGATGGAGTGTGAACGCTTAACGTAGATCTTCTTCCAGCAGACGCAGCAGATCCATTCTCTTGGACCCGGGTTGGATTCGACCCCAGACCGGAGCAGGAGAGTTTTGAGCAGCCCTGCTGCAAGGAGCTGCTCAGAGGATGACAGTATTAGGGGAAAAGGTGACAGGTTAGACAGGGTAGTGTCGAAATAACAGCCCTTGGTCGGATATAAAAATCCGAGTCATTCCGGTACGATAGAACCGGCTGTTGTGGGAATGAGAAAGTCACTTTAAATTGAAAAATTAAGAATTTAAAAATTTAATATGAGAATTTGAAAGTCACTTTAAACTCTCATATTAAATTTTTAAATTCTTAATTTATCAATAAATTTATTATTTTGTTTACTATTTAAGTTTTTTATTACTGCTATTATTAAAAATTTCAATTCTTATTTTATAACTTTATGTAGTCCTGACTAGCACTATAAAATAGTTTTGTTAAATTGTTGTGCTAGGAAGTTTAAATAAATAAATACAAAATACAAATACAAATCAGCGCTTATAGGATCGTCTTATTATTATTATTGTAGCAGTACAGCGCCCTACTTAATCCGCGGATTCATTCTTGGAAAGGGACGTAACGGACAAAACAGGGTTATGCTGATATTGCCTGTCCTTTGCCAACTATTAATCCGGTACAAGCACATTTCGGCAACAGCCCGACTGTCGTTGTGGCGATTTCTTTGACCCCGGAACTGGGGTTTACAACAGGTATACTTATCTCGAGCATATTCCAAACCCTGATTCGCAGGGGTCGTCTTGCCAAGCATTTCAGTCAGCTGTTCGAACTGTGCCTTTACATGATGGGAACTTACTTTACAACATATTTTAGCTACGCTACCATGAAAAAAAATTGTACATTTACACAATTACAATTGTAAATTGTTATTACATCCATATGTACATACATACAATCTCAAATGTTTGTGTTTATGGATGTATCAATCTACGTGCTGGAAGCAAAATAAAGAAAAAAATATATGTATACTGTTGTGAAGAGAAATGCAACAAGTACCAAGTTAAAAAATATATATACATATATATATCTAGATGCATATCTTTATGTATACATTTAATAGATACAAACTTATCAGGAGCGTATGCAGAGGGGAGATCGGAGCAACTGTCCCCGCCTTGACCAAAAGCAGTATGTTTGGTAGATCGGTCCATGACCCTAAACCACGTGTAGGTAATTTCCATTGTTGCTATTGCCTTTGGTAAACTCAAAGACTCCACTAAATGCAGTAAAAGATAGCACTTTCATAGGGAATAGATAAAATCGTAGTACCCCCAGGGCACAGTTAATATGACGTATAGACTCGATGTGGTCATTCTTCCCACGGCAATCGACAACACTCTCCATTTGCTTTTGCCAATACTCTTACAACGGCTTGAACACTTATGGGGAGTTTCGCGGAAAGGGCATTTCTTGGCCTAGTATTGTAAGATCTTGAGATCCGATATAGAAGCCTTTTAGAAAATAAACCAGAATTTCAGAACGTCTACCTTATGATACGGAGTTATTTTAGATACGGAGTTAAGCCTAAGCCGCTGGAGAGCGGCATATGCCATATGTTTCCAAGTGAGGAGCGTAATTATGGAATCTATATAACAGGCCGGCAAGAAAGTATCGGTGTTATTCAATCTATAATAGCATTAAGGTACGCGCCGGGATGCCTAGCTTAAAAATTTATGATTTGAGTTAGGTCGATTTAGATATAGGTGTGCGATATAGTTCTACGCTCATGGATACATACAGTAGCAAACACATCTACATCACTTTTACTTTAGCCATTAAAACCGATAAGCTGGAGGGTGCAGTGTCACCTAATAGATCTTATTGGCACTGCTGGGTGTATAGTCACACACATGCAATTACCAGATTTTTTTTTTCGGTATATAACATTTTGTTTTGGAAATTAAGTTTTCAAAACATGCATTTCCACACGAGAATATGTACTACTGCGAATATATATCTACTATGCCATGGTACTACGTCAGGGATGTTCACCTCCCCTGACTACATCCATAAGCATTTAATTTATTGATTTAATGAATTGTCTTTGTTCGCTTCCATTGCTACCTCAACGGTTTTCCTTCACACCAACAACTAATCATGCATCCATTTGAAGTTACATTTTTACACATTAAACGAGAACGCAATTTATGTGCTTAAAAAATTGTGCATATAAAAACGTCGCACATCTGCAGCTATGGAAAAAGTGGCTAATAATTGTTAAAACTAGAACTTACCTTGATTATATGGAGAGTTAATAACAAAATATATAAAGTTTACACAAAATTTAACTATTAAAAACCGAACAAGACAGGTATTGAAGTATTATTAATAATTGTCTACGAATTGTTGATAAAACCAGTTTTCTGTTGCTTTTTTCACTACGTCAACTGCGTTTTCGTCAATTCCTTTTCCTCACTTAATTTGTTTTGCCTCTTACATTTATCTAAGATTTGATAACAGGGTTGCATCTGTTCAATGTTTTTAGATAACCTTCAGGTGGGCTATCATTGTGTATGCACAGAGAATGTAACAGGTGGCGCAAAAGTGTGCTGTTGCACTGTCTTGTTGGAACCACATGTTTTCCAATCCCAATTCATCAAGTTGCGGCAAAAAGAACTCGGTGATCATTGCTCTGTAGCGCTCACCATTCACAGTAACCGTTTGGCCCCAACCGATTATTGGTCAAATAAATAGTCAGCAATATTCCGCGTTCTGGAGCAGTGTAGCGTAACATTGTTTATTAACGTGTATTTCGCATGTGTTTACTACTCAAATGTCAAAACAGAACTGACTTTAGGGGCCAATCGCAAAATTTATAGCATTTTCTGATAGGAGGATGACTTTTGCGCCACCCTGTATTTTACCCATGAACGAATTATACTCTCTCTCTCGCTCTGTCAGGGCGACAACACACCGCATACGTCACGCAAAAAAATTACTTTTTTCTCACACATGTGACGGCTAAACCTTATCTATTTCATCCATGTATTTTACCCCTATGTGAACGATATAGGAAACAGCGACTTTACTGCAGGCCTGACTGAGAATTTTTAAGTGTTCGTTCACTCGGCGGTCCTCGTGTCACACCTACTTGTATTCGACTGGCTAAAATCTAAATCTAAAATTTTGGATAGTGTGAATGTCTACACCTATTTTATTTAATTAGTTGTGTAATTATGTATAGCACAGCCCAATCCGGCTAAATGAGTTTAATCGGTAGTTGGAATATGATCTTATTATCAGGTTGAAGAGGAAGCATTGAGTCTCTTAATTAACCGGCTTTTACGCAAGCGGTCCTAAGGATTGCATCAATAATTGGCGACTAAACACACCCCGAAGATGTTCTTATTGTTTTTAGTGACAAAACAAACATATTTTCGAAGGTTTTGTGGAGTGTTGTCGAAGTTGACTGTTTTTTACGCACTGTCTTTTGAACGATTGGATATGACCAAGTTGAGCTTCAATTTTTGTACAATTATTCACTTCGTGTAGCTGAGGTTGAATGTTGGATTGAAATCCCATATAGCTATGAAGCTATATAATGAACAACCATTTCAATCCTAAAGTATATATTTGATTTGCATATACTTTACACTCGCTGATCCTTGCCCTTGTGGGTTAAAGAGCGGAGAATATAAAATCAGAGACGGAAAGGCTGAAGGACCAAATAAACCGCAGTTAAGGAAGTCATAAAGAGCTAGTGCCAAGCCGTATCGGATTAATTACGACGAAGGACTGTCCATATATGGATATTTGGCTCTAGGTTCTCCCTAACGCTCCCACTCTTTTATAAAAATATTTGACATCTAACAAATAAAAAAAATTTTTACAGATTGATATACAACACACCAAACATCATTAATCTGAACCAAGTAGATTCGTATGTATTACAAGTTCAAACTGTATCTTGGCTGTGTCGATGTACATAGTTACATAGCTTTGGAAACAAAACATTTGGAATGCAAATTGAATATGTCTTACATAATTATCCCCATCATAAAAACAGATATCTTGACAATTATTTAAAATTTACCGCAAATCGAATATCTACAAGCGTCCTTAAAATTTTTTAGAGTTGGGGGTCAATTCTGGTTGGGCGTTATCGTGAAGTGAAAAAAATCTTTTCACTTTAGTTATCACTTGACGTTTTCCTTTCTTCACTTCACTGAGCTCTTAAATACGGTTCTGATATGTGCGATAAAAACTGTTTGCGGAAGAACATTTTGAATTGCGTTGACACAAGATGTTCTTGCTTATCATAGAATTGTAAAAATAAAAGTAATTTTTATCACTTAAAACGTTTAAGGACCGCTTTCATAAAAGCCGGTAAATGCTAACCGGAGTTTAATTGACATATTTTGTACGGTTGGCTGTCAAATTAATCGCCGATTAGGCTTAACCGGCCTTTATGAAAGTCACCCTACAACTAAAAAAATCCGATTTTTGAATTTTTACGTTAACACCAAATTAACATTGGCGTTAACTTTTTTCACTTCACTTCAAATCGAAAATTTAAAGTAAAACGAGAATCAAAAATCGTGGTGAATTGACGTATTTACTTTTCACTTCACGTTAACGCAAAACCAGAATTGTCCCCCTGAAGAACCAAGTGCATGGAACTAATTATTTTCTCACAGGGTAGTAGACGTGCTAATATGTAGATGGAACCATGGCATAGTATAACAGCACGGCGGCCTTATTGAAAATCGCTCTTCTAAAACGTCAAAACAGCAGAGTACATGTTAAAGTGTAAACAAACCAATTGAAAGTAACCCCCCTACTAGACGGACCTAACCACACTCACTAATACATGCAAGCGAAAATTGTAAATTACTAACACACACAAAGCCTTCTGTCAAGTTTTGTTTTTTCTTTGTGTATCTTCTTTTTTGGTATTGTGAGGGAAATGTTAGTGCGTCGTAAAAAAATGTATAAAATATTTAATAAGGAGTTTTGCAAAGAAATTGCAAGTAATACGTCTAGATAAGGCAAGTATATAGTGCTTATTATTGTTATTGAACAAGTAAAGTCCGGGTTTATATTTTTATGCACAAAAATTTTCATATTTTCAGGTGGACGAGCAAAGGAATTTTCAACTTGCGGCAAATGGATTGAAATTATATTTTGTAAATGTTTAGTGGTATAAATATGTATTTATAGATCTAATTGACTGTTGTGAACGTGAAAATTGTGTAATTTTAAATTATATTAAACATTAAAAACCAAATCTAATAATAAGCCCAATTGTATTTACATTGTTAGCTATATATGAAGTTCCATTATTCATAGCCATTAGGCCTGGCGCATGTTTGCCGTACTCATAACCATTAGCGATTGCGTGCGTTTGCATTATACCTGACTGTTAGCGCTAACCCAACTTTTCATTACGGATAATGAGAGTGAAGAGTGGAGACAGATGTGGTTTTACATGCGCAAGAAAGGGATGCCGTATACTGTACGTGTGCACACGGACAGCAAACACATGGTTAGATTTGGCACACTGCTCTTCAGAAACTAATTGAGAAAAATAAGCAAAAATAACGCAAACGCAAGTCAGGCCGAGGGGTTATCTGACCAACCATTTAACTGGTACCTGTCTAGTAGGGAATTGGCAGTTTAAAGAAAATTAAAATGAAAAAAATCGAATCAGCTGTTGCGCGATATTACCTGTAATGGTATGCCATGGATGAACCCTGTAGCTCGAATGAACAGGAATACTTGAATATAAACAAAACAATTCTTTCTATATTTGCTTTTGCTTAACAACTGGTCAATTCTAAGTTTGCAGCACGAAATATTCAAATTTTTAGGAAGGAATTTACTCTTCAGAACGCAGTAAGCATATAATTAAGAATGTCGAAGCCTCAAGCTATGCTACTCTATCAAAATAGTCAATATACTCGTGTAATGAATCTGAAATACAAATCTAAATATAAACGCTTGAAGCGCCAAATAAAGAATTTTGTTTTTGTAAGTATGTATAAGTTTAAGAAAAAAAAATAAACTTAGCTATTAAATATCACAGGAGAATGCTGCGCTGTGTGATGAAGTTGCTCAGGTTCAGGCAGATTTGGCAACAGCACGTGAGGAGCGGCGTTATTTGATCAAACGTTTAATGCGTCATGAGGGTGTCGATAGTCTTGAGCAGCAGCAAATGGAAGAAGATGCTAATATGATGCAATCTAAAAACACTAGCAAAAATGGTAATCCATTGCCAAAGAAACGTGGCCCAAAGAAACGAAATTTAGCATCTACAGCAGGGCAAGAGAAACACGAAAGACGTTGTAAGCCACATGACAAAGTAACTTTGGATGCTAGCGGTAAACCACTATACCCAATCAATTTATGTAACATACTCATAC
Organism: Merzomyia westermanni; assembly: GCA_949987695.1. NCBI lineage: Eukaryota > Metazoa > Arthropoda > Insecta > Diptera > Tephritidae > Merzomyia > Merzomyia westermanni. The sequence goes on along the minus strand of OX465289.1, from coordinate 8,753,680 downwards.
ATTCACCTGGTGAGATTATACCGGTTAATCCAAATTTTCATACAACAAATTGGATTTATCCCGTTGGCTATGTAACAACGCGTATTTACGCACATCCTAAAGATCCAAAACGTAAATGTGTATATACATGTAAAATACTTAATAATGCTGGTATGCCACAATTTCAAATAATACCCGATAATGATTTGGATAGTGTCTTTTTTGGTGAATCGGCGAATGTTTGCCACAAAGCGCTATTGGAGACATTGCAACGCGCACTGATCGATGTGGTACAACTACCACTGCAAGTACAAGGTGAAAAATTCTTTGGCTTAGCTAATCCCACAGTGAAATCGTTGCTACAAATGGATCCAGGTTATGGGCAGTGCTTGAATTTTAAAGGATTTCTAGAAGAAACTGATACTAACGGTAGTGAAAATTTATCATTGCTTGAGGACAAAGATCCAACAATGAGTTATGATGCATTACAAACACTAATCGCTGTATCCACCTATCACAATGTACCCGAAGTGAAGGATGAACCACCAGATGAACTATTGGACTTCCAATAAAAATTCAGAAAATCAACTAAAAAAACGCATTTTATTTAAATTACTTCTAGCACATTTCGTCATGTATATACTTATTACAAAAAAAACGTGCCACCGTAAAAAATTGTCCAATTTATATGTTATGCGACAGTCATTAAAAATTGTATGCCTAATTTGCGAAAATATATCTTTAAATACATATATAAACAAAAAAGCATGTACAAATTACGTATACATTTATGCTTTGATTAATTGTCATTTTGTTAAGCGATAAGTGAGAATTACTTGTCTCAACGCCAAACAAGTACATAAAGCTTGCTTATCATAGGCGTTTGTATGTATATAAACTCGTATAAATTTATACATAAATTGAAATCCTAAATAATATTGATCACAAGTCAATTTAAAAGTATTCAGTTGTTGCGATTGTTTACTTAAAATATACGTGCAGCAGTCGATATGCTTATGTAGCTTATACGAGTATATAGTCATTTACGGTAAAACTATTACTTTCCGTTGCTCACGCAATCATGAGACTACCTACGATGCACAGTTTGCGATGTATGTGCTGATGAGCTACCAGACGATGCAGAAGCCATCGATGGTACACCAGCCATGAAATGACCACGTTCGGGGAAAACAAGCGGAGGAGCGGTACGCGTTATTGATGGAACGCGTGGTTGCGTAGGAGGTTGTTGATAGCGAAATGGCCCGGCATGCGGTGAAGGTGAATGCGAGACACGTGCAGATAGCGGACGTTGTTGGGATTGTTGCGAGGATCCATCAGTACTTCCTCCCCGTTCTGATTGACGACTATGACTACGTCCTAGATATTCATCTTCAATGCGTTGCTGTATCAACAAATGCTCTTGTAGTTGGCGCTCTTGCTGCAAAAGCAAATGTTGTTTTTGTTGCGCTAATTTGGCGGCAGTCAACTTTGGTGGACGGCCACGAGTGAACAATAAATTTGAAGCAAAAATTACAGGCGTAAACAGGCGCATTGGGAAATTACTAAATATAAGAAATATATATAAGTAAATATATATATATAATAGTTAATTGTATACACGGGGCATTGACAGAAGTACGCTTATTCCGTGACTGTGAAGTCCTCACAAACTAATAAAAAATGCATGATTTGTCTTGTCAAAGCGAACTTTTGTTACTCCCCTAATATAAATTTAAAAGCTTACGTTGTATCAACGATCGGTATAGCTTCATTGCTGCTCAACAGGAAAAGTGGGAAAAATATAGAAAATATGCAAGAGCTGACAATAATCGAATCAGTCATATTCGTAAGTATAGTCAATGGTAAGCCAAATCCCAAAAAATATGGCCAGTTATTTTCGATGTAACTAAGACGTCGATGCAACTCCCAACCCATATTGCACCATTTATATTCGAACGAGTAAAGCGAGTAGAGTAGACATAAGTGCAGATAGTATAATGCATTACCCAAAAAAGGTACAGGCAATAAATTCATCACCATACTTTGTCCGAGAAAAAATATTTGTATTATGAAACTGAAAATTAAATCGGCAACAAATTTGCTTGGATTTGGTATCATCTGCGGTTTTCCTTTACGTACACGATATGCCGAATTTGCTATATCAGTAAACCATATTGAACTGCAGATTTTGCTCAATAAAAATATGGGTAACATCCACATCATAAAGAATAAGATTGATATTGCTAGTTGCACCCAGCTCCATATTGTGTTCATGGCCAAAGTGCTATTGCTTAGTATTATACTTGCGCATAATTTGACGAATGGCGTAATTCCTTGCTCGAAAATTATTATACTTAGCCATGCGAATCCACCATTTAGCAGACAACATTGTACAACTTGTTTTGCAATTTTTTTCTCCCTGAATGCAAAGGACAAGAAAAATTAATTCAAGTTTAAATTCATACTAAATCATATTTACGGTTTTGGTTCATTAGATTGCTTTAATATACTATTCAAACTGCGTTCATTGGGAAATCTCTCCTCTTGCTCGCGCACTAATAAATCCTTTAACTCCTCTCTTGCCATTGCCGCTGCTGAGGAAGGTGTTGGAGAAGGACTTCTTTGATTACGGCGTTCCCTTTCTCTTAAACGGCGTTGTTTTTCAGCTTCTTCCTCAGCATTTATTTTGTGTATTTCAGCATCAATGTAGACTAATAGTGATACTCCTTTGATACTATCAAGTAAACCATATACTATTCCCAGAACAATATTCTGTAATTAGATATAAGAAAATTGCAATTAAGGCTAAAAATTAAAATACGAAACATTTGTATATTTTAGCGAAATCTCAGATATAAAACTTGTTAGGTCTATGTAACAAAAACCAAATCAAGATTCAGTAATATCGAGCAAAAACGCTTTATTATTATTGTAGCAGTACTGGGCTCTGCTTAGTGGGCGCATCCATGCATGGAATAGGTTGTAACGCCCAAACCGGGTTGACAAACCTTTGCCAGATGAGTCCGGTACGCTCCGGTACAAGCGCATTGCCGCACCAGCCCGACTACCCAGGTTGGCTCTAGAAACGGGATCGAGGTGGATATTAGTCAGCAAACATACCTACCTCAGGCATATACTTACCCCCTAACCCGCAGGGTAACTTCATTCTTCCTCTACCCTGCAAGCTTTAAATTTTAATTGTTATATTATTATGATTTAAACATGAGTCATGGATATCTTTTTGAATAAAATAAATTAAACACTTCGCAGCCCAAAGTCCAATGAAAATAAGTTCTCTCCAACCACCACTGACTTGAATATCTGAGTTCGGTGTATTAGAAATTTCTTATTTGGGAGTTAAGGATTTGCGGTATGTTACAACTATCAGGGATCCCGACCTCCGCGGGTTAGCGGTTTAGAATATGAGTGAGGTAGGCATACCGGTCGTAAGAGGCGACTAATTTGCACACAGGTAATGACATGCAACTCGATGGTATATCTACGGACATGACGCCCCTCACCTTTACGGAAGAAGGGGTGACAGGACCTAGAAGATTGCACTGGTCATACTAAATCGCTACAACGACAATCGCGCAATACCGGAGCGTACAGGCTTCATATCCGGCAAAGGACTGTCACAACGATCCCCAAAACCTTCGCAGAGTTTTTTTTGTCGTTACAAACAACAACAGCAACCTCCGAGGCATCGCTTTATATACTTTAATTTCTTAAGTAACAAATTCAATGTATATATATATTTTTAGATACAGCATGTGTACTACGCACTTTGATTGCTCCCATATTTTATTGGCTAAAACACCAACGTCGCCACCGTTGTCAGCTTCTAAAGGAATCTAAGCGATTCTCTCTTTTAAATTAATTGCACATTTATGTTAACCGATTGACACTTGCACATCTATTAAGACTTAAAATAATTATAAATTTATTGTACAGTAGATAAATACTCCAACGAAATTTGTCCTAAGAATTGGTATAAAAATCGACTTGGCCGTTCTGGGTAAATTGACAACGTAAATGACAGCTGTTTTTGTTTTGATGTTATACAGTTTTGACAGGATTGCATATCACCCGCAATTTTCAAATTTTTTATTTTTTATGCACTCATGAGACAACTTAGGATTCCTTCAAGCATACCCTACCAGACTCACATACCCAGCCAGCTAAATCATCGAAAACGAGTTAGGGACTCATGATTTCCCGAATAAATACCTCAATAAAAGTTTTCCAGTATATAAATAGATTCAATTTATTTGACGTATACTTCTTATACACTTAAATAGCGAATTTTGGTAATTGTTTCCTTTAGGAGACAACTGCTAAAACACGTCCAAAAATGTCGGGAGAGGTATCAAACAACGCGTTTTGACTTCGGTATCAACAATCCGAAAGCGGATTTTCAATTTTTTGTTTCAGTGAAAAGTTATTCGCAAAAACCCCAAAAATGACCCGGGTCCGATCCCAAATAAGGGGCTTGATCCAAGGTATCTATGTGCAGAACACCTTTCTGCGTAGGCGGCCTTCGGCCGCGCTTCAAAAAAATAACCCTTAGCCGGTCCAACACCGGCTACGCGGTCCACAGTATTTCTGCGCAGAACACAGTTTTTGCACTTTTCGATCCACCCTAATCTGTGATTACAACAACCACATGAAAATGACAGAAAATTTTCAACTTTGATGGCAAATATCTCTTCACTGAAACAAAAACTCGAAAATTCGCTTCCGGATTATTGTTACCGAGGGCAAAACGCGTTGCTTGATACCCCTCCCGACATTTTTGGACGTGTTTTAGCAGTTGTCTCCTAAAGGAAACAATTACCCGAATTTTTATAAATCGTTTAACAAATGCTGAGATAAAGCCCGCGCGAAAAAAATTTCAATAAAGTATCTGAAAATGGAAGAAAATGTTATTTTTTTTTGGGTTTTGGTTTGAGTGGCCAGGGTTCCTGTAGGAACCTCAAACATCCTGGTTATGTTCGAAGTGGGTATATGTTTACTCAGAGTGTATCAATTAATATCAGTATACGAAATATCATCTTTTTTATTTTGTTTTTCCAATTTGTGTATATATGTTGCATATTATATTTTAAATTAAATTTATGGCATAGGTTGAAACCCCTATATAAGCCAGGTTATCTTCAAAGTAAAAAAATTGGCTTTTGCAAAATTACACATGATAAAATTAATGGCATAGATTGTACGTCTGTACAAGCCAGGTTATATTCGATTTGTAGCAGTTTTTTCTTGTCAAAAATCATTTCACAATAACAGAGTCTATACTATATCCACTCATTTCTTTAAGTATATATATTTTTAAAGGTATGTATAGTGCATTCTTCCAATTTAAAGAAAGTTTTTTTTTTAATTTGAAACGACACCAAGCATTTTTTGTTTTAATCCACGTGTTTAATCAAGGTGCCGTTTGTTAGCGATGGTTCCGTTTATTAAACAAGACCCGTTATCTTAGTTACATATTTTATTTTAATTGAATTGAAAAAAAGAAAAAAAAATTTAAGAGGCAGCAAGAAATACCTCTACGTGGCATCATTCCCACAACAGCCGGTTCTATCGCATCGGAATGACCCGGGTTTTTTCACCCGGCCAAGGGCTGTTATTTCAGTGTAACCCTGTCCAATCTGGGGCAGGGCGAAGCACTGTTAACAACAACAACAACAACCCCTACGGTCTATACGGACTACCAAACCAGAAGTGGAAGAAATGTTGATACAAATCTTTCTTTCACAGTACATTTGCTGATCCCTTTTCCCACTCAAGTATGCCAGCGGAATGGATGTCTGTAAAAATGCTGAATATAATCTCTAAACTGCATCTTTTTGTAACTCTTCATACATTTCTGCACTTTTCGGGAAAAATTGCATAAACGTTTTTGAATGGTTTTTCGACAGTCTTTCTAATGCTATTTAGCTACATATCTAATTCATTTTCCGTAGTTCTGCAATTGTGTCTTAGGAATCCTTATATTTCTCCCATCTTTGAAGAAAAGAAAATATTTTTTGTTGTCTGTATGCACAGAAATATGCACATATATAGTGGATATTTTAATAATCAAAATAGTGCGGTTTTGAAGAAAAAATCTGAGGTAGAGCGTTCTTCAAACATATCTTGAAATAGGGTGATCTTCCTAGCTGCAAATTTTTGTTTTCGCACTTCCGTCGCAAGTGCCTTTATTGATTCTGACTTTTTTCGGACTCCGTTCTCTTTAATGGTTACCTGTTCGAAAAGGATATGGAGAACCTACGCGGTTTCGGAAATAAGCCCGTTCCATTGTGGTACCACCCTTATTGCCACAAGACACATTTGGGTGACAGCTTGCTTCCTTTCTGTATGAGCTATTTTAGTGGCCTCTAAGCACATGATACAGGCCCGAATGTTGTGTGAACGATTTGATATGAGCATGTGGAACCTTCTCACCCCGTCCCTTCGCAAGGCAGGGTAAGATTGGTAATGAGAGGTGAGACCCATCATATCCGTAAATTAGCCATCAAGTTGCACGTCATTGCCCTTTTTGTATTTTGGAAGGCCTCTTGCGGTAGGCATACCACCTGTCTCTGATCAAATCTTATGGCAATATTTACTCTTAATAAAATATACTACTAAAAATCTTGGGTTTCGCCCATTGGATTAGGGTTCCTGGGACCGAAACGCGTCTCTGGGTAACAATGTCGACATTTTTAGTGCAGTTTTTATAGTTGACGTTGGATGTAAACTATTACCGTCCAGTTGTTGTTGTTGTAACGACAAAACCACACCCCGAAGGTTTTGGGGGGTGCTGTCGAACTGACAGTCCTTGGCCGGACTGTCGTGGTAGCGATTTGGTATGACCAGTGGAACCTTCTAGGTCATGTCATGGGTAATGAGAGGTGAGAGGCATCATATCCGTAGATCAACCATTGCGTTTATGCATATTAGTCGCCTCTTACGACCGGTATGCCTACCTCGGGCATATTCTAAGCCCCTAACCCGCAGGGGTAATTACCGTCGAGTCTTCTAGCTGAAATAATAAAATTGAACTGAATTCAGATAGGACTATCCATATCTGGTATTAAACATGCTATCTAACCGACATTGTTCTTGTATGGCTTTCAAGCAACAAAGCACACTTCAAACATTTAGACAAACCAATGCAACACTGCTTTTTGATAAACAAATCAAAAGATAACATTAATGTGTAAAAGCCAAAGGAAGACAATCAAGGAGAAAAAGGCAAATAAAATATCAAAAAATATTTGCAGTGTCCGAAAAAATATCCAGACACAAACTTTAAGGAAGGACTTTAATTTCCCGTTTCGTTCTAATTGTGACAGAAATTGTATAAACAGATTTGTTCTTGGTTTAAGAAACCAGTTGGGTGGTAGCAGAAGTGCAGTTGGTGGAATCACTGCACTCAAGGCACAAAGAAGAATTAATTCATTGTTCAACGCAGAATATGTGGACATAAAAGGAAACATAAAGCTTTAATTAATAATACACAAAGCAATAAAAAGCTGTGAAGTATCTGAATTGCAGGGAAACCTGGAATAGTTCGATGCTGATTGCTTGAATGAATATAAAAGCAGAATTGATTTCGTAGAAATTGGAGCTTTGTGGTAAGTGTGCACATAACCATTTTCACAACAAATTAGCAAATAAGCGAGTGTACACAAATATCTTGTTCAAACAAATTTGTCTGCAAATGTAATTTTTTGACTGTTGACCTTCACACCATTTTTATCTTCTCTTTCTTCGTAGTATATATTTAGTTGAGCCCATTTTGATCACAACAAAATATTGGTTAAGGCTGTATTTGTTTAAAACAATTCACTGTACGTATTACTATACCTTAGCGAGCCATCGGAACTTTGATCTTACTTTTCAAACGGCGACGCTGTAATAAAATATACATTAGAAGTACACTTACAACTTTCATAAAATGCGATGGATTACACACTTAGATGGTGGACCACGTCGTGTGAATCATGCTGCAGTAGGCGTTGGTGATAAGATATACTCGTTTGGCGGATATTGCAGTGGCGATGAATATCGTTTAAATGAATGTATTGATGTTCATGTGCTTAATACAATTACCTTGCGCTGGGCTTTAGTACCACCAAAACGTGATGATAATGGTTTGCCACTCAAGTATCCTGATGTGCCATTTCAACGGTAAGTTCCGAAAACTTTAAAATATTTAATCGGTTATTTACAAGTAAACATTAACGCTCCTTAGTATGTAAACAAAACTATACTGCGAAATCCATTATGGGATTTTTGTTGTTTGGAATTTCATCTTAGCTTTTTCCCAGCAGCGCAAGCAAGTTGACTCGCACACATATAAAACTATGCTCGAGTCAACAACTTGCTCATGAAGGCCTTGCATTTTTGCATGGGAGCAAGCTCCAATCCATCTTGTTTTTACATAGACCAGAAACGATTACATTGGGAGTTATTTTTCTGGAGTTGATAACCCTATTATAATAATAAAATTAACATTCTTTTATTTCTATATTTGTAGTTATGGCCACACTGCCGTGGCATATGCCGATAAAGTTTATATGTGGGGTGGTCGTAATGATGAACAACTTTGTAACGTGCTTTATTGCTTCGATCCACAAACGTTAAGCTGGTCTCGACTTGAGGTGAGAGGATGTATACCCGGTGCACGCGATGGCCATTCAGCGTGCGTGATTGATCACTGCATGTATATATTTGGTGGTTTTGTTGATGAAATCTATGAGTTTTCATGCGATGTCCACTGCCTTGATTTTCGAACGATGGAATGGCGTTATGTACAAACGTTTGGTGCACCACCTTCTTTTCGTGATTTTCATTCAGCTGCCGCCATATATGGGCGTATGTATATTTTTGGTGGACGTGGTGATAAACATAGTCCCTATCATAGTCAAGAGGAGATGTATTGCCCAGAAATTGTATTCTTAGACATGAAAACAAAAGTGTGGCATCGTCCATCCACAACCGGTAAAGTGCCCGTGGGTAGGCGTAGTCATTCGATGTGTAAGTATTTTTTCGATGCACATTTTTTTTTTACATTTTTGATAACTTATCTTTTTTTGCAGTTATCTATAATGGTCTCATTCATATTTTTGGTGGTTATAATGGTCTACTGGAACAACATTTTAATGATTTTTACACATTTGATCCGAAAACTAATTGTTGGAGTCTTGTCAAACCTCTTGGACGACCACCAACTGCACGACGGCGCCAAGTTTGTATAGTTAAAGATACACACATGTTTCTCTTCGGTGGTACCAGGTAAGGAAATTGGAAAGGGTGTTTATTTATTTATTACGGTCTTCAGACTTATATAGTAACATATAAAAAAGTTTTTCTTGGGGAGTTTTAAAGAAAACATTACAAGACACCGCCTTTTGTGCGAGGGTCAAACCCACTACTAGCTTATGTTCCGATTCTACCCTCAGGCCAATATTGCTAAAGACGTAGTCTAGGGTGATGTACTTAGCTCTTATTTGCCTTCTTAAAGTGTTGAGTGTTTTTAAAAGTTTACTAAGCTCATAGCAACGTCAAAGTATCCCAACCATTTGCAGATGTGAACTTCTAGCATACTTTTGAAGTTTAAAACATGGAAGAAGCGGTTTTTTTTATTTTTCTTTAACTGGGTTTAGTTTTATGACAATGTTGCTAATCCATCATTTACTAACTGTTTCTGTATATTATTTTGCTATGAAAGTCTATTTGAAATTTTTTTAACTTCTTAATTTATTTAGTATTTAGTTGTTGTTGTTGTTGTTAACAGTGCTTCGCCCTGCCCCAGATTGGACAGGGTTACACTGAAATAACAGCCCTTGGCCGGGCTAGTATTTAGTTCTTTATTACCACTTTTATTAAACATTTAAATTCTTATTTTGTAACGTTATGTAGTCCTGACTAGCACTATAAAATAATTTTGGTAAATTCTGCTATGAAATTCAAATAAGTAAATAAATACAAAATAATATATTTTCAGTCCTCATCCACTGGATAATGCCAATTTGATTGACAATAATGATACACATCTACTTGACTTTGAGCCTAGCTTGCGTACATTGGCCATTTTAGCGGTCATTGATTACCGTTTGGACACAACATGGCTGCCAAAGAAACTCAAGTAACACGACAACATTATATTCTAATTTAAAAGTTCTAACCAATCTAATTTTTTATACTTACAGAGACGAGATACGCTTAATGACACAACCGAATTCATTAACAAGGCCACTTAATCATGCTGGTTAATTGAAAGTGTAAACAAATCGCACATCACATAATTGATTGTAAATCGTTTATGCCCACATCTCATCAACAGCTAATGTCATATGGATTTTTCGCATGATAAAGCAGCAGCTAAATGAAGTCACTTATCATTAAGGAAGAAATATAGCATAGAAGATTTCAAAAGAGTGATTTTTTTGTATGAAAAAACTACAGAGCTCCTCAGAAATAGATTTGTTAAGTTTCATTCGAATTAAAAAAATTCTCTTAATTATTTGTTTATTCTTTTTTCTAATTGCACAAATGCTCACATAATACTGTTATGTAAAACGATTTGGTTGAATTAAGTTTATTTTTCATTTCCAATAACTGTCTCAAATTTAGCTATGCATATAATGGAATGTTTAAAGTTTTGTTTGTCGCTTTTATAAACTATGCCAAATTTATTTTATTGTATTTATTTAACAATTTTCCTAGCACAACAATTTGACAAAAATTAGTAATATTAATTCACTTTGTTTATTTTTTGTCTTGGTCCATTAACTTTGCATTTGTATAAGTTTGATAAAATAAGTGCATAAATCATTTCGCTGTATATTTTTAAGCAAAAATCGGCATAAATATTAAGAAGAAAAAAAAGCAATGAAAATTAAATCAAAATGCAAAGACAAACGGAATACGTAATGACTACCTACAACTAAACAACAGAGAAGTTTTAAAATCCAACAGTGTTTATAAAACCGTTAAGTGTATTTACATTTTAAGATATAAATTGTATTACAAACGAAATCATTGATTACGAGGGTTACTTATTGTGAGCCTAATAATAAATAGTAAAACATTAAAATTGTAGATTCCCTTTTTTAACATACTTACTTACTTATCTTGGAATCTGCAGGCAGCTGAAATTTGTAGTGTTCTATTAAAAACTTCGACAGCGACCTCGTTTTTACCTGGACCTAACTCAAGCTACTATTTTATTACCGGGCTGTGTATTTTACAGCCCCGTTAGTTAAAAATTAAACCTTCCGAGGATTAGGATACGTCTTAAGCCAACCCGACGCTCTTTCTCGAAGTCATACCGAAATAACGTTCCTTGGGGAAATATGAAATCGGGTCAATCAAGACCTATCCCATTGTAACTGGCCTTCACATAAGTTGTATCTAGACTAACGTAGCTTCATCGGATGACAATGTTGCGGCAAAATTTCCATTTAACTAAGAAAGCCAACTTGATTGCATATTGAATTGAATTAATGATTTATTTAGTAAAGAAGTAGAAAGTGTTCCTGTCCAGTAAGTTCTCAAGGTTCTTGTCCATACAAAAGTACTCTAAATACATATATATCATATCGCCAATGCAAGCAGATTGCCATTTCAAAGTTTGTTTCAATATTACAAATATTTTTTATAAAACACCTCTTTCTAACGCATTACATATTAATTTAACAGATCAGTAAATGTGTAAAGATTTTAGGTCAAGCTAAAGCAGTATTTAGCCATCGCAGATGATATTTCATACATGGCAATAGTTACGGACGAAACCACCATTTTGTAGATTTCTTAGAAATGGCATTACTGAATGGAAATAGAACAGAAACAGTGCCAAAATGAGAGTCAACCACAAACACCATGGATGATGACAAATGATAGTTGCCTTTTTTTGTTGTTGGGTTGTTGCTATTCACTGTAAAGAAGTAGCTTTAAGTTGCTTTTGTTTGCGCAACTCATTCCAAGCCGGCGCTGCCCCATCTTTGACCAACTTCCAATTGGGCGATGGTACATCTGGCGATAACCAATTAAAATCGGCAATATCTGTGTAATTATTTTGTGTCCTATCCAAGCCTGCTTGTTCAAAATCAACGTCGATTGCTGCATAATTGTATTTATATTCTGAAATTCCGATTTTTGTGCAATCCTCAATGATAGCACGACATGTTACATGTAAATATATGCGACAAATATTCGAAGAATGTAAGCGTAGTTGTTGACAAGCTAAAGCAAAAGTTGTACGTTCACAATGTTCAGCAAACAGCGAGCGCGCAATGGGACCACAAAGGAAGGTACAATCAGTAGCATGGGATATTTGTACAGACCCGGCATGTCCACGTAGCTCCACAAAGCAGTCTTTTAAATTGGAAATTGTAATATCCTTGCCATTGAGTGAGTCACCTTCCAAGCAAATATATTCATTCTCTCTATTCGCTAAAGTCCATGTGAATGCAGTGTTACTGCTAACTTTTGCTATCTTTACTGGCATATCGATTTTATCGGCTGTTTTGCTGACTACACGTGGATTGACTAATACTTTGGGTGCGACCTTTTTGCCACTAAAACCAAACTTCTTTTTCGGTATTAAACGTAAACGCAGGTCTTCACAATTGCTGTTCAATTCATTGAGTGAATTCTGACATGCTTTAATTTTGAAATCTGTTAAAAACATAGTAGAGTTGGTTAAATAACGTTGCAACTCCTGTATTTGCAATGTAATATCTGCGAAACGGCGTGTCAAATCGGCGGTGTTTGTATTGGAGCTAGGTAGTTGTTTTGTATCAGCAGCAGCCTCTTCAGTTAAGCCCTGCAATTGCTCCTCGATAGCACGCACACGTTCAGCAAATGTTTGAGCAAAATAATCAGCGCCCTCCAATTGCACATTCTCTTTATTACGTATCTCTAGCTTAACATCTAAATAATTCTGACGTTCTTTATTGCGTTTGTTCAAACGTTCCAATATGGTCTCTTTTTTCGTTTCAGCATTATCGCCACCGCTTAGCGTGGTATTACTGCTGCATAGTTCGGCACTCATTTTATTTTTTTGTATGTTGTTGGGAACTGATGTCTATTTTTAGAGGCGTACTCGTGATAAGGAAATACTTTCAATTATTTGAGGGGTTCTGCTAATTATTTTTCTTTCTTCTGCGTATAAATTGATGGTGTTTCGTTGGTAGCTGCAGCTCGCATATGTAGCATAAATTGCAGTTTTTTAATTTCGTCGTCAGTGAGATGTGTTGAATTACCACTCGCTCGTATGCGCTTAATTTTCTCTTCTGATGGTGCGGTAAGCCGCATAAGTCCATAAGCAATGGCACCTGCCGAAACTAACCAGATTAAAGATTTAACATACGGATTGGTTGCCATTTAGAAATAATAATAAATGTGTATTACACTTTCGTATATCTAATTAATAAGATAATAGGTTGTAAGTATTAGTTCAACTGTAGGTAGCGATAAATAAAGAGTTGTTGATAGGTATATATGTAGTTTTGTTTGAAAACCTTTAATTGTATCCAATTGTTTATTCTTGCTTTTTTTGTTCTGCCGTCCAAATGGCTGAATCTACTTGACGCAATTTGCTGTCGCCGAAAAATTCGCCCACTTTATAGAAGTACTCCAAAGCAAATGGGAAGTTCTCGTTTATGTACTGCCGGAACTCTGAAATTAAATAAAAAACAAATACTTAATTGTAGATTATTATAAGATTGTATTTGTTGCAGCCAAACATTTAGCCATTATAACATAATTAAACACTTAAATTTAATATTCCATCCTACAGCAAAAGTTGTCCACCAAGTTGGTTTCCACTAGAGATTTGTGCTGTTTCATAACCAAAGTTCTATAGTTTTACAGAAAAATTCTTTAAAAACAAAGAAAACACAGATTGTTTGGTCCGTAGAAAAATAGACTATAGGCCACCCCCACAGCGCACTCGACGTGATTCACCACAATAACAAAACCAGACTTGCCCATAGTTATCTTCACCACATATTTATTTTCACCACTGTCATAACGAGCGCCTTATATAGCTTAACCGCATTGTGTAATAGCTACAAAGGTTCATTCTTTAATTTTACATTTATTTAGTAATTTTTCATGGTAATGGCGACGAACATAAATCAATGTTTTACGTTCTTTGGTAATGTTAATAAAATTAGTTTTGCACTATCCACTTACCACGATTCGTATTCATGCGATGATAAACCGCATAAGAGCCAGCAAAGCAAGCTGCTTCCGCAATAAACAATATTTTTGCACTGCCTTTTAGGAATTTCCAGAAAGCCGGTTTTGGCGTTTTTGGTATCATTACAAACAAATAAATTTAAAAAATGTTGAATTCGACACTCTAAGTTTCTTTCAAGCAAATTTCATCACTTTTTACAGAAAAAGAAAATACACGTTGGATCCCGTTGGATGACGGACAAAAGTGCAATGTTAATTGACAGCTCTCAGTGAGGAAATTTATGTGTGTGTAAAAAACTCACCATCCGGTCTTAACCTTTGTGGCCACTCCGGGCTTGTAAAGCACCCAACTAACGCTGGCAGCCCTAATTGCAAGAACTTAGAAAATGCTGCTGATAAGACTTTGTAATTATTATTATTGGCCTATAATCATAGTCCTTGCTTAATACGCGTTTTAACTAAAATATTTAAAAACTTAAAAAGACATTTAACTCTTAATCACACAGCCTGAGTCCTGGTACTCACTCAAAATTTAAAAGCTTTATAACAGACGCATTTTTTTAATTTAGGCACAGCACGTTCGTACACCTTCCTGCAGTTGTGTGAAGAACGCGTGGTTGAACGGACGTTTGCGCAAGAGTGTTTGAATGCTTTGATTTTGGTGAGTGTGAGTCCCGGGGACTCATGGTGGTGTTTTGTGTGACAAAATTGTGTTTAAGGTTTTTATTAATTTGTTGTGTTTTCTTAACAGTATTGTCTCAATATGTCGGCCAAACGTAGAAAATGTGAAAGTGTGAACCCTATGAGTCATTCTGCGGAGAAAATAATTACAAAATGGCTCGAAGAGGAAGATAATGGAAGCGATTGTGAACATGAAGGTTTTGATGGGCCAGGACCTTCTCGATATTTTATATCAGAAGTATTTTCAGACGATGGGGATGATGACTTTATCCTAACTGACCACGATTCCGCTTCCGAGTATTCTAATAGTAATAGTGAAGATGAATGTGAGGAAGAGGAAACCGCAAATAATAATTATTTATATGGTAAGAATAGATTCAAGTGGTTAGTGGTCCCTCCGACACGGAATGTTCGAACTGCTGCACATAACATCTTACGTATAAACCCTCAACCGATAATGGAAAACGTTAGTCCAGCAGACTTTCTTCCGTCTGGGCGATTTTGACCGAAGTCCAGCAGACGCTTTTCTCAAAATTCGTGTGACGATTTCTCGTATAATTAAAATTGATATATCAAACGAACTAAATTCATCCGAATCCGATAAATTGCCCAGGGAGAATCGAAAATATTGTTATACTTGCGATTATAAAAAAGAACCAAAACTGCTTACCTTTGCTTCCTTTGTAAACAACCGATTTGTCTCACATGTGCCAATAAAGTTTGTGCTGCATGTGCAACCAATGTGTGATTTCACCCTCTGCACAATTTTTTTTTGTATGGGGCCTAATCCTTTTATGCCTGATTTTTTACTAAATGGTATATGTTTAAGCTATAAATATAAAATTTTGTGTTCTTTTTACATTTTTAATATGATTTATGTTCATTTAACCTGAAGTGTTTAGTTTTTAAGTTTTTTTTTATGAGCTCAGAAAGATTTAACAAAAATGAAATTTATGTCAAGTTTAATCGTAATTTTGAACTTTTTTATGTTAAAAGCACTTGCAATCTATATTTTAATTAAATAAAAAAAAAATTTTAAATGATAATATCTAAATTTTTTTTTGTAAATTTTAAATGTGAGTCCTGGGGACTCAGGCTGGTGATATACGTAATTTTTCTTAGGGGGTGCGATTAAGGGTTAAAGTGTTGGTCAATCATAGTCATATTAAAGAGAGATTTTAGCTGAAATGAAAAGTAACAGGGTCCCTTATGAAAAAAATTATGAAGAATTTTTTTATGTTTTGCAAGGTCATCCTGTGCCCGCTATTTAATTCACAAACCATAGCATATCTGTAGTAAGAAGCTAAAATAGCCAAACTCAAGTTTGGAGTAATCGATGTCACAAGCACAACCGTAGACACAAGCCGTGATTTTAAAATGTTAAAATGTCATTTTCGTCATTTCAAAATTAAAACTCCGTCTTAGACATAATATGTATTTTAAGTTGACTATGACATTTATAGAATCATGTTTAAGTTGATAAAACTCTATTTTAATTTGACTATGATTTGGCCTATGAGTTTTGTAAAACCCTAGCTATAAGATAGAAAATTGCTAACGATACCCTGGAGTCGAATTACGTTATCCGTTCGAAATCGAAATTTTAAATCACAAAAGCTCTAAGCCTACGTGAGAAATTCGCTGGATGTTGCGGTCGGTTCAATTATACATTATTACTCTTTTAAAAAGTTGGACAGCTTCAAAGTTATTGTGACTTCAAAAACGGTTTACGATCACGGAACGGATGTCGTAATTCGGCCCCTGACTTAGACTATTTTGGCCGTAATAAATACTTAATAATAATGGCCCATAATTAATTTAGTCAAAGGAAAATAGAGTTTTATCAACTTAAACATGATTCTATGGTAAACATCATTTCATATCTATGATTATGGGCCATACAGTTTTTTCTTAAAAACTAAGATTTCAGTACAGTTTTTTAAATCCTTGGGGAGTTCATTGAAACATTTTAGACCTTTATAGAAAATGTTTTGTTTATCTATTTCAGTTCTAAACAATGGCAACTTAAAATTTTGTTTATACCTAGTATTTACATTAGTTGCGTTCCACTCAGCTTTTAACACATTATCACTCTACAAGAAACGCGGATTTCTTTACTAACACAGTCACACTTTTTATTGACAGTAATGATAATTTCATAGTAGTATGTTTGTTTCCTAGCACACGGGTGTCCGTTGTTGCCAACACCCACAAAGAACCAAGGGAAAGAACACGAATTGGACAGGCCGAAGCTACGTGGGCAATAACAAAGAAACATATCGCACTCACACGTACACGGTTGTTGACATCATGTTTTGCTATTCGCTTTGAGAACATGACGTAAATCCCTGATAGTTAGAATGACAGCACTGACTCCCAGATGTTGTGACAAATGACTGTCAGTGTGCTTGTAGGGCACTGACCTTAGATCCAGCTAAAGCTTTTATGCGGTGCATAAGATGTGAAGGCTTTTGATCACCTAATTCTAAATTGTTCATATATCTGGCGTAGACAATGTTGTCGCCGATGCTCTGTCAAGAGTTGAATCTATCGATTTTAAAAGTATCAATTATGAGGAGATGGCACGAACTCAAAAAGAAGACTTGGAGTTACGAAATTTGCTGCAGTCTGAGGGAAGCTGCTTATTAAAAATAATTAATCTACCAGAGAGTGATATTCAAATTTATTGTGAATGTGCCACTTAATTTTCGTCAAACAGTCTTTAAAAATATTCATCATTTATCGCATCCTGGAATTCGTGCGACTAAAAAGTTAATCACGAAGAGATTTTTCTGGCCTTCAATGGATAAGGATGTGGGAGAGTGGACAAGATCTTGGACATCATGTCAGAAATCAAAAAATTTGAGGCACATTTTAAGTCCACTTGCCAAATTTCCAGTAAGCAGTGGTCGTTTTAAAGAAGTTCATATAGATTTGGTTGGTCCATTACCAATATCTGAAGGATGCAGTTATTTACTCACATGTGTTGATCGATTTATTCGATGGCCGGAAGCTTTTCCTATTGTCAATATTAAAGCGAAAACAGTTTGCAGAACGTTTTATGATTTTTAGGTATGCCGGTTTGGAAGTCCAAATACTCCTATTTCTGACCGAGGTCGTCAATTTGTATCGTCACTTGTTCGTGATCTTTCAAAGTTTCTTGGACCAACACATCATGTCACCACAGCTTTTCACCCACAATCGAATGGTTTAGTTGAGCGTTTTCACCGTACTTTAAAGGCAGGTATAAGGTGTAATGAAAATATACAATGGACTTCAACGCTAAATTCCGTGCTTTTGGGAATTCGTGCTTCTTTGAAAGAGAATTTGAAAATTAATTCTGTTGAACTTGTATATGGGGAAAAAATTCAACTTCCAGGAGATTTCTTTCAACCGCAACTAGTTGAAGATCCCAAAAATTTCGTTTCGAATTTAAAAAGAATTATGAAAAATTTACAACCCATTCCAACTTCAGCAAGGCCATTTCTATTAGCAAAAATTTAAATACATGTACACATGTTTGGATCCGTGTTGATGCTGGTCGATCATCTTTAGATTTTAAATATTCAGGACCGTATGAAGTTATCGACCGATTTCCAAAGTACTTTAAAATTTCACTTAAAAATAAAATTGAAAAATTTTCTATAGACCGTTTGAAACCAGTTTTTCAATCAAATGAATTATCATATTAATTATTATTATTATTTTGATTCTTATGTAGTTTCTTAGAGCGGAGCTATGTGGTATCTCTTTTTCTTATGTAGTATTCCACTTGTTTTAATATTTTTTTATCTAAGAATGCTTTGTAAAATATTTTAATGTCATTGCATTGAAAAAACTTTTGTACTCTTCGTAATTTTTGCTTGTTGAATAAAAAGGTTTTTTTTTTTAAATAATTAACGTTATTTAACAGCTTCCTTCAGGAGACAACTGCAAAATCACATCCGAAACTATCGGGAAAGGTATCAAAAGGTGCAAAAAGTGTTTTCTTCCCAGAAATACTGTGGACCGCGTAGACGGTGTTGGACCGGCTAAGGGTTATTTTTTTGAAGCGCGGCCGAAGGTCGCCTACGCAGAAAAGTGTTCTGCTAATAAATACATTGGATCACGCCCCCTATTTGGGATCGGACCTAGGCCATTTTGTGTGTTTTTTGCTAATAACTTTTCACTGAAACAAATTATTTAATTTCCGCTTTCGGATTATTAATACAGAGATCAAAACGCGTCGTTTAACACCTTTCCCGAGATTTTTGGACGTATATTAGCAGTTACGTGCTGTCGTATAGAACTACCATATCTTGCAAACTATTTACTAAAAATATTGGGTTTCCCTCATCGGATTAGGGTTTCTGGGTCCGAAAACCCGTCTCTGGTTATCAATATCGACATTTTTAGTGCAGTTTTTACAGTTGACGTTGGATGTAAAGTATTAACTTGGTTTTTAGACATATCCTTTTTCCAAATGTCCAGATAGTGAAATCTGTCGAAATTACACTGGATAATCTGTAGATCTTTTGGTCGGCTCTTTTACCGTGAGTTCGTCGCCAAAAAGAAGAAGCATTAACTTTTTGACAAAAACATTGTCATTTATGATTTTTGTTAAACAATTTGCACTTTTTTGTTTAGTCATCTACGTAAAGTTCCTGTATTCACTAGAAATTCGTCATAAAGCTATTTAAATAGTGCCTTCACAGGCAACAAGTGTTTAGTATCAAAAATGGAGTTTCCACACCTCGGTCAACATTGCAACGAATCCACCTGTAATCGTTTAGATTTTCTGCCATTCAAATGTGATTCTTGTGAGAAAGTATTTTGCTCAACGCATTTCAATTATGATAAGCATTCGTGCGGAGGGCCACGTCGCAAAGATATGCAAGTCCCAATATGTCCATTATGTGGTGAACCAGTGCCGACTGCACCAGGTGTCGAACCCGATCTAACCGTTGGACGCCATATTGATCAACAATGCAAATCAGAAACGAAAAAAATCTATACAAATCGTTGTAGCTACAAAAATTGCAAGAAGAAGGAACTTATACCAGTCACTTGTAAGGAGTGTAAAAAGAATTATTGCTTGCGCCATAGACACACCACAGATCACGAATGTAAAGGTCCTGCCGTATCAAGTATCGATCAGTGCGCCATGGCAGCGTAAGTACAAGCTATTTGCTTTTATTAGTTATCAAAGAAAACTTAAAATAAACTTTAAAACTCCTTGTATATTTTAGTAATGCTGCGGAATATAGACGTACGAACAAACCAACTTCATTATTTAATTCTCAACCCAGGCGCACTCTAACAACCGGCGCCCATGTACAAAATATTCAAGGAAATATGGTATGATTATTTGTTTACACAACATTTTCTTTTTTACACTATTCTCATTACAAATAATTTTGTCAGACTGAAGACGAAGCGTTGGCACGTGCACTTGCTCTGTCAATAATGGAGTTGGATGAGAATGCAGATCGTGAACGCCGAAATCAAGCTGCTGCAAATTCCTCAGTACAACCTACAGTAAGTGTTGGTGGACAAGATGGCCAATCGACAAGTGTTAAAGACAAATGTTTACTATCGTAGTTTGAGTAACTCATATCCAAACATTCTACAATTAAAGATCTAATTTGCAGATATTTTATTAGTTGTTGTTGTGGTATTTTATTAGTAGTTTTTAGAGGTACATCTACTGTTTTCTGGTAGGCTTTATGAGTATAACTTTACGGTGACTTATGATGGGGAATGTATATCACAAATGTTAAGTAAAATGTATTTAAAAGCTTATGAGCATTACAACTATACATAGTAGATATTTAGACGGCATATACCGACTTTCACGTGTCTGGGAAACGTAATTTACAACTTCTATATACCTATTCGCCGTAGAAAGTAAACTGATCCTGTTGAAAGGGGTAATCGGAACAGAGACTTTAACTATTTATTTATAGTATACAATTGTTGTTTTTATAAGGCATTCTTCTGGGAGAAAAAATTAACTCCTAACACAAATTTTTAATTATATTTTATGCGCAGCTTAATCATATATTTAGAATAAATCAACTTAGATACTTCAAACTCATTTGGTCTGTTTAAAAATAATTTATTGTAAGGGTAGACATATTATTTTCGTAGACTAAATAACGTATGTAAGGCGCCTAGCTATCAATTAAAAGTTGTTCGATAAAAATAAATAGCTTAAACATTTGAATAAAATTTACATCTTGTTCATTTCTAGCAGCAACCATTAAAAATAACTCTTCCGTTCGTAAAGTGTTTTGATTTTAGTTTCGTTCTTTAAAATGATTTGCAAAAAAACTTGTGTGAAATGGTGGTCAAAGCGATAATTTTCCATGGGTTATTGGTCTGGTGTATCTCACTATGCATTGCAAGTATTACCAAAAAGCTGTAAGGATCTGTAGATTATCTGAAAGAATAATTTGGGGTTGATATCAGCTAACTACTCGAAATCCGATGATTCACTTTCATTAATATTATTATTATTATTGTAGCTGTACTTCGCTCGGCGCATCCATTCATGGAATGGGAGTTGATGCACCAAACAGGGTTATACTGATGTTGACAGTCCTTTGTCAGATATGAATTCGGTACGCTAAGGTACAAGCATCTTACAGCACCAACCCGACTGCCGTGGTAGCGATCCTAAAATATCTGAACTAGCACCGATAGAGCCATAAAATTTAATATCAAGCATTTGTTTTTGACACAGTCTAATATGTAAATATGTATATGTAAAATTCTATTAAATGAACCCTTTATCAAATCGCGTATGTATATGTAATTGGTGGTGCTGATGGAAATTTGATTCATGCAAAAACAACGATTGCTAAGTGTTTTTTTAACATTCTCAGTTGTGCTATTTTATGTAGTTGTGTTCTAGCAGTTCAGTTTTGTCCCTATCGAATAGGAGACAACTAGTTGGGTTGGGTGATAAACGGGCGTGTTGGTTTCCATAAATATTAAAGTGCATAATTTTAGAAGTTTAGGCAAAGCAAATGATCTATGAAGATTATTAAAAACTTTATTGCATATTTCAAGGAGCAATTCTTCAAGTTATTTGTGTAAAGATTTTGTCTGAAGATAGCCCTAGACTATTTTAGCTCTCTAGCGAGCAACTGAACTTGATTTTGTTTGGAATTTTCAAAAAAAAAGACCTAGTGAAATTTTCTTGAGAATAAATTTTTAGAGCATTTTAACCATCAACACAACAATACATTTAGAGAGAATGAATGAATTTTGCATGGGTCTCAGTCTGTCATCCAAAGTTGGAATCATTAATCCCCCAGAGATATGCCCTAAAATGGTTGAACAGTGTAACATCTACTATAAATTGAGCGGGAAAGTACAAACAATTTTATTTTCATAACCAAATCGTTAATTCACTATCAGCACGAAGCGCAATGGTCATCGGATTTTCTCTCGGGAACAAAATTAATATAAATAAAAAATAAACAATAAAGCCAACAACGAGTGCAATGATCGCAATGGAGCGATCTAACATTTCATACATTCTGTTGTCCAGTGAGTGCAGAGACATCGGTGATAACGCAGTTCAATCGCGCCGTGTGAAATTCTTAAATTTTTTTCGGGTGCTAACATATGTATTTTGTATTGAAACGGATGACTGAAGAAATAAGAGAAAAAAAAAACTTCCTTGGACATGTAATAAATCTATGGTCTTGCAATAATTTCTCGTTAGTGCGCATGAACCACTTGAAGTGCAAGTCAATTAGCACAGTGAAACCAAATCAGTTAAAATTTGCACAGAATTTGTAGAGAACACGCAACAACAAACATGAATACTCAACACAAGAACAACAACAAAAACACAATAAAAAAATTACCATTGATTTCTTTGCTGCTAATCCTAACAACCACTCAAGTGCCAACATCCACTGGTAGTCACATACTCGGGTTATTTCCACACTTTGGCTACAGCCACTTTAAGGTCTTCTATCCACTTTTAAGTACACTCGCCGAGCGTGGTCATCATGTTACTGTAGTGACCCATATTAAAGCACCTAACGATACAAAGCCTGCAACATATGAAGAATTGTTGTTGGGTGGTCGTCCCACAACAAATATGATTACCTTCAAAGATGTGTTGCCAAGTCGTCGATTGCATTACCTCTTATTAGAGGCACAACTTCTACATAATGAGGGCCAAAAGTCATGTCGAGAGTTTTATGAGAGTGGTCATGTCGATACGATACTCAAACGTCATGAAGAGCAGCCCTTCGATTTGGTTATCACTGAATATTTCCATACCGATTGTCAGTTGGGTATTCCGTATTTACTGCAAGTACCAGTGGTGGGTTTGAGTAGTTGTGTATTGATGCCATATTTCTACCATCGCATTGCATTACCCGATTTTCCTTCATATGTACAATCGGAATTTATCGGGTTTCCGGAGGAGTTGAGTTGGCACGAACGTCTGCTGAATTTTGTGCAAATGAAAGTGATCCAGATTCATTATCGGTGAGACATTAGTTGTATGTATTTGTATTTGTATTTATTTGGCAATTCATCCTAGCACAACAGTTATTTTATAGTGTTAGTCGGTTAAGGTATTAAAATAGGAACAATTTAAACTTGATACTTAATGCTAATGAATATGTCTAAGAAAAATGTTACAATATTGAAAGTTTATAACAATAAATAGATATGAGTAGGTAGATAAGTAAAGAAATAGATAGCCAAAACGCAACAAGTTTACACTGGATTAGTGCATACATGTTGCGCTTTGGTTATAAGGTATTTGTATTTGTTTATATGAATTTCCTTGCACAACAATTTAGCAAAATCATCTTATAGCGCTAGTCAGGATTACACAAGGTTACAAAATATGAATTAAATGAATAATGAGGTAATAAATAATTCATAAATTTACTACCCAGTAGAACCAGGGATCATCGTTTTATTAATCCCGGAGTACTCCCTTGAGAGTATTGGATTACTCCCCATTACTCCCTATCCTTCTGTGTATTACCATATAATTTTGTGTACTCTCTTTTAACATTGTATGTCCTAGAAGGGCGAGTAATAGAAAAACTCCCTTTCACCTCCCAAAAAATAATAATGGAGTTTTAGCTATTACTTTTTTATGAATCTCAATCGATTAATGGGGGAGTTTTGGAGAATTTTAGAAGACCTACTGGGAGAGTAATGAGGGAGACATTTCATATTGCTTCTAAAAGGCCAACGAAAGCTCTTTGTAGAATTATGCCTCAATCCTTCTATGGAAGCAAATAAAGACATGGAAGCAAATAAATGCCCCCAGCATACCAGAAGAATGGGATATATTATGGAAAATGGCACAAATAACATTCATATAAAAAAATTAAACAACCACAAATGGTATCGAATCTGATATTATATTTTTTACGACTCAAACTTTTTTCTTTTGTTGAATTTTTTTCTTTTGTTGACAGTGAAATTCGGTTTACTCAAAAAGTTGTTAGCCGGGAGTAGAAGTTGGAGAAATCTCTACTTTCGCCCCAAAAATATATAGAAGGGAGTAATGGTTTATTATGAACTTAAGGAGATCTCCCCTACTGCTCCAAGATTAGTAAACTCGGAGCACAAAGTGTAGAAATCTCTGTTATCGTTCCGAAAGGATGGTAAGGGGAGTACTCTCTTGTTCATTGCTTGGGGATGTGTCCCGTTTTCCTCCACAAAGAGTAGCATAAGAGCAGAAACCGAAAAAATTATCTTCCATTGTTCCAAATGGATGTCAAAGGGAGCTCTTTCTTATTCATCGCTTGGGGAGATCTCGTTTCAAGTTCTACTGGGTAGGTACATAATCAGCAGCGTAAGATAAAGAGAGAAATAGAGAATAGAGAATAGAAAAGAAAATAGGGAAATAGAATATCAGTATGGCATTTTCCAATAGGAACTATGATTTTAAATTTAAATTGTCTTACAAGCCGTTAAAGAAGCTAGTTAATTCTTTTTTGAACTGCAGTGCATTACTTATCAGCCTTAGTCTGGAGGGAAGAGAGTTCCAAAGACGTATTGACTTAGTGAAGAATTGGCGATCAGAAGTTAACATACGGTATCTGACATGCATGAGGAGGACGGATCTCGATGAATTCAGAAAACGAAGCCTTCGATAGAGATACTCAGGTTCCTTAGTATATATTAACTTATGTTGGGTCATAAGTGTTTTAACTTTTAGGAGGTTATCGAAGAAAATGTTTAGCAGCTTTTTTGCATCGTCTCTGACATGGTCAAGTCTTTTCAGCCCATATACGTAACTAGCGATGTTGTTAAAAACAGCATTGAGCTTCTTATTGCATACGTAGTAACAGTTGGGGTAGATTTCACAACCATATAGAAGAGTTGGTATTAAATACGCTTTTGCTATTAGTAGACGAATGTGTAGAGGAGTAAAATACTGAGTTAACCACAATGTACGGAGCATCCCGTACACTCTTCCCACAGTGCTAAAAATGTGGTCCTTCCAAGTCAGTGTGTTGTTAAAAACAATACCCAGATTTCTTGCAGTGTTTACGTATTCGATTATGGAATTGTCAAAAGTTATGGGATCTAAGCCGATTGTTGCGGGCCGCTTTCTATGGATGACTACACATTTCGATTTCTTACGATTCAGACATAGACCATTCCTAATAGCCGACACAACAATTTGGTTCAAATCGTAATTCAGGTTGCCTATGCACGAACTGGTATGATCACTTGGACATCACGTGTACAATTGTACATCATCAGCATAAATGTGGACATTGCCAAAGTACCTAAGAACAGCGGGAAGGTCATTTATATAAAGAACAAATAACAAAGGGCCCAGAATAGAGCCTTGGGGAACACCTCTAACAAAATTTAGGAAATCGGACTTTCTGCTACCTACATTTACTGCCTGAGTTCTGCCACCAAGATAGGATCTAATAAGGGCCGTGGCATGATTGGAGAAATTGAACAAGTTTTCTAGCTTCTTGCAGAGTAGAGTATGGTACACAGAGACAAAGGCTTTTGAGTGGTCAAGGAGGGTTAGAAAAGCTGTATGATTATCGTCGATTCTTTCGCGAATGTCCTCTATAACTGATAGTAGTGCCGTTGTACAGCTTCTTTTTGGTCTGAAACCAGACTGATGGTCTGAGAGAAAGTTGTGTTCGTGCACCTAGGAGGAAATCTGACCGTGCAAGATTCGTTCGACTACTTTTGACAGAAAAGGCAGTATGGCTATTGGCCTAAACTCCTTGTTTTGTTTTGGTTTTGGAACCGGGAGTACCTTTGCAGCTTTCCAACATTTGGGAAATACACAGGTCGTAAAGATTGAATTAGCCAGGTAGGTGACGTAGGGAAGGACTTTCGGGAGAATGATTTTTAGGAATTTGGCACATATACCGTCGAGCCCGATAGCATTGGACTTCACGGAAAGTATGGCTTGAACAACATCACAACCATCAACGCAAACAAACTCAAGAGGAGTGGCATTAATATCAACACGATCACAGTAGCTGTCATTGGAAATGCGATCAGCTGAAATCGGCAGGCTTACAAAATTTTTATTTATGTCGTTTACGTCGATGTCGGAGAATACAGGGGAATCTTTATTGGATTTGCCAATCCCGATATCCTTAATGGTGTTCCAGGTTGCCCTCGAGCTCAGGGCGGAACTAAACTTATCTTTATAAAACCTTACTTTAGCTAGCCTAATGTCTTTATTAACAGCAGTCCGGGTCGCTTTGAAGCAGCTGTGCGCTTCCGCTGTACGGTATCTTTTCCACCGCGCGAAAGCAAAATTACGCAGTCGAATCAGACGCTGAAGGCTAGCATTAAACCAGGGGTTGTTTAAATGTCTGACTACCTTGCTTTTTGCAGGGACATGGTTTTCGAATAACGTATTGATATGATTCTGCAGGAACATTGCCTGATCGTCAACCGAAGTCAGTGTTTGTATCACGCTCCATTCGACCGACTCCACGGCTGTAGCAAGAGAGCTGTAGTCTATATTTTTGAAGAACTACAACAGAGTTTACACGACAAACTATTTTTAACATAAATGGCAACACCACCACCATGACCACTTCTGTCTGCCCTGAAGAATTGATACCCGTTTAATTTCACCAAGGCATTTTTATGGAATGCAGAAAACCAGGTTTCAGAGATGCAGTTGATATCAATGTCGGAACCTTCGCATAGAAATCTCAATTCATCAAGCTTTTTATAGAGGCTTTGGGCGTTGAGGTGAATGATTTTCAGCCCAGTGGCTCGTTTACTGACAACGCGCAACATAGTACGAAGACAGCCTTTGGGACTAGGCAACCTATAATCTGGGACCACCATTAAAAGAGGTATGGAAGGATAGCTTTGCACTGCATTGAACTGAAGAAGACATGAAAGACGCAGAACTGATATTTTTGGTGAAAGGAGAAACAAGGTAGTAGTAGATTATACGTGGACTAAAAAGTATAAAACTATATATAATGGACATATTATTCTTCCTGGCAGTCCGGGAGATTTGCCGGTGCTTGTGCGCTACCGTCTCGAAAGGAATCTTCGCGTACTTGAGCCGGATTCTCAAAGCGATCGAGAAAATCTAGGTTTGGGATAGCCTCGGGGTTGTCGCCGTCTTTACTTTTGACGTGTACCACACACCGATATGTAAACACTGAGGACAATCTCTTCCTTTTCTTGAGACGAATTGCAGCCTTGAATACCTCGTTTTTCGTTTTGGAGAGGGACTCATTTATGAATATTGGCGCATCAGAATTTATGCCCACATGAGCGAGGCGCAGTCCTTTTTTATTTTTATTTTTGTCTTTGTCATTAGCGCAGTTGTTTAGGCGCTTGAAGGTTGCAATTGTTTTTAAAAGTGTGTTTCGGTCAGTAGGTGACTGGAACTTTATAATAATGGCCGAAGCAACCGTGCTTTTATTCGATCTCCGAGTCTGAAAGATGTTTTTCAGAGGGGATGGCTGCAGATCAAGGGTGAAACAAAGGTGATGAAAAATACTTTGCAGATTTTCTCCTTCCTCAAAGGGGATGCCGTGGACTCGAACATTGCATGCAGCGATGTGGTTTTTGTGCTTTGACACGTCTAGTTTTAGAGCAGTTAATTCATTCTCTAGGTGCCCGATGCGCTCATACGCGTTCTCCAGCCGAGTGACTTTTCCACTTTACTCTTTCAATTCCCGCTTTAAGCCCTTAAATTTATCCTCAAGCTTAATGCGAACAAACTCAATTAAACGTTTGTCGGAGTCAATTATTTGTTTCGATAGCAGCTCGTTGAGCTTGACAAAGTGCTGATCCATACTGCGGATGAAATTAGGAGAGTAATCACTGATACGTGGAGCTTTTTTTGCTGTTTCTGACTCATTGCCTACAGCCTCAGCGCGCCGCTTTCCAGAGCCCGAAGCCATCTTTATCAAAAAATGGTTCAAAATTTGCTTTAGAAAAAAACTGTGGCAGCACGTACGGTTACGATGTTGTGTGCAGCGGAGACACATACCAGCTGAATAAAGCTTAAAACACAGAAGAGCTTTTAAGCGGCGGCTAATAGTTTTGTTGGTGGCTTAGGTTTTCCAGCAGAAAAACAAACGGCACAAGACCAGGAGATTTTCGACTTACTTATTGAAGCATAAAATGTGGAACGAAAGAGCTGGAGATCAGATGTGTCACTGATTGTTTGTGCTTAGATTTGCGTATTTATACCAATTTTGTTATTAATGTAACACGGGAAATTCTTGCTCAAGCTATCTTTTTCTGTCTAATCGGCGGTTAGCCGTCTGAACTATTTGGACAAAGACCGTTAAAGCCCGCGCGCACTTCCTTTTTTGCGAAACCTAAAGCCGGTTGGAAACAGCAAGACAAGCCAAGTCAGTTAACTCAGCCACGATTGATCACTAGAACAAAAATCTGGGAGTAAAAAAGGAAGAACAATATTCCTAAACTGTTTCACAGCGGTCTGTAATTAGGTTCGTAATTAGGCCAGCTCGTTCATCGACTGCTTCTGCTTCTTCTTTCAATGGCGATTAACCATGTAAAATAACTCTTCACTTATTTCTTCTCTCTGCTAACCGGAAGTAATTGGAAACACAAAGGGATTGATCTTTCCATCGGAGTAGTGGTGTCCCTCTTCCTCTGCTTCCACTTTCGAAGAACCTTTCTCTGGAATACTTCCAGAGCCGTCTCATCAGATGTTTCCAGTGTCCAAGCACCATTCAGCAGGACAGTTACGATAATTGACTTATAGAGTATTATTTTCGTTCGTCGAGAGGGGATTTCTAGGTTGACATTATTGTTGGTGTTAATGCTGGTTCCCAAGTTAAAGAAGCCCTTTTCACTCTTTTGAATTATGGGTGCCACCATTGCTGCCTTCTATAAATTATTTCTGTCTTGAATGGATTTGATATCTGCATAGCCCTGAGAGTAACCCGACATGGATGTAGGTTTTTTAGGTAGTATCCATCGAGCGACCTGCTTTGAAGCTTTATCCTTGAATACTTCTGGTTACTGTTTGTCCAGGTTCTAGATCTCGCATACGTGCCTTGAAGGGGTAAAGTAATTGAGAATATAAATGTTTTAGGCTATAAGTTTATGGTGCAGTACTTTCTTGCGTCTTACTAAGTGATAGAACCTACAGTGTAATGACGTTTTCGAAGGACTCGACAAAGGGTAATTGTTTCCTTTAGGAGACAACTGCTAAAACACGTCCAAAAATATCGGGAGAGGTATCAAACAACGCGTTTTGACTTCGGTAGAAACAATCCGAAAGGGGATTTACAATTTTTTGTTTCAGTGAAAAGTTATTCGCAAAAAACCCAAAAATGGCCCAGAGCCGATTCCAAGTAGGGGGCTTGATCCAAGGTATTTATGTGCAGAACACCTTTTTGCGTAGGCGGCCTTTGGGCGCGCTTCACAAAAATAACCCTTATCCGGTTCAACACCGGCTACGCGGTCCACAGTATTTCTGCGCAGAACACATTTCTGCACTTTTCGGTACACCATAATCTGTGATTACAACAACCACATGAAAATGACAGAAAATTTTCAACTTTGATTGCAAATACCTCTTCACTGAACAAAAACTCGGATTATTGTTACCCTCAAAACGCGTCTTTTGATACCTTTCCCGATAATTTCGGACGTGTTTTAGCAGTTGTCTCTTAAAGGAAACAATTACCCGACAAGGCAGTTCGATCCATGTGGTTAGGCTAGTTATAACAGGCCACTGTCGAGGGTCGGACGTGGCTAAAAAATGCTTTCCAAACCAGTTTGATGCTAATGGGTTCCTAGTGTATTTACGCTTGAAGTCTCTATAAACTCTAGAATTCGTAGCGTATATCGGTAATTGTTTATCGATAATAAACCCGTTAAATGCGATTACATTAATAATAAGCGTGATTTCCCTGTCAAAAGCTAGGAGGCTCACAAGGCGCAGGAAAGGCTGAGGAAAGAAAAACAGTTATAGATATGGATTACAAAAAATGTACCTGTTTAATTCAAAACATTTAGACTGGAGAAGATGTGCTTCTTCCTAAGGATTTGTCTTGATCCAAGGCCAACGATTCACACAATGCATCGAAAACGCAACATAAAAGTTGTTGTTGTTGTGGTAACGACAAAAACACTCACCGAAGGTTTTGGGTAGTGTTGTCGAACTAACAGTCCTTGGCGGGATTTGAATCCCGTACGCTCCGGTACTCCCTTGCGGTACTGCCCGACGGTCGTGGTAGCGATTCATGACCAGTGAAACCTTTTAGGTCATGTCATCCCTGGGTAATGAGAGGTGAGAGGCATCATATTCGTAGATCAACCATCGAGTTGCACGTCATTACCTTTGTGCATATTAGTCACCTCTTACGACCGGTATGCCTACCTCGGGCATATTTTAAACCCCTAACCCGCAGGGCCACAACATAAAAGTTCCACACAGTTAATCAAATTACCAGCACAAAAATTTGTAGGTTATGGATATGGGAGAAACCAATAATTAATTGGTTTTTAAATTTTTTTAGTTGATCATTTTCATGAGGTTGGTTGAATTAGCTTTTTATATGGTGCCATAACCATCTCCATATAAAACAGCTGATTCAAGCAACCTTATGGGAATCAATGTAATCGATTAATGGTGCCCTACCATATCGTCATAGTCGTAGCCATACTTTAGCCCACCCATTTTAATTTTTGTTTCTGCCATATCCAGCTTACTAATGATTTTTGAGTTGGAAAATGTTTTTAATTTTGTCCAACTCAATAGCCATTTTTCGCCTTTTCCTACTTTTTATAAAATTACCACCTTTTTTAGGGTAAGGCACAAATAATCGTTGACAATAGATACGGTTAAGTGTATAGCATGGCTATGGCGTTATGGCTATGACATAACTTTGGCTGTAACTTAAAATGCAGTTGGAAAAGAAATCAGAGTGAACAAGTCCATTAAAGACTCCCAGCACTTATTTCTTTGCTATAACTCATGTCAGCTTAAAAATACATAGAAGATATACATATTTCCTCAACGAAATTTTAAAAAAAGTAGGATACGGCCATCCACTCATCCATGACTTATACATGACCTTAAGTTTTATTTAGAAATATCCAAGATTCATCATCTTACATAATATTAAGTGGTACCAAAGCGATAGCTTCTCCTAATGAGGAAATTAGAGAGATGATCTCGATGCACAAATGTTCCCAAGAGACCATGTATAAAGAATATGAGTGTCAAATTTTGGAATAAAATTGAGAATTCCATAATAAGCAAATTGATACGCCCAACCCTTTAAACCTCACTTTCAATCATAAAAGCTCAATTCTTCTATTTCTTCTACCATATCATTTCAGTTATCGCACAAATTATTACGATCGTAAATTGATTAATCGTTACCTGCATGTTGATTTTGATGTCGATGAGTACGCCAAACGCAGCACCAGTTTCATTTTAAGCAATCAAAACTACATCCTCCACGGCAATAAACCATTGACGCCGCAAATAATCGAAATGGGTGGCATTCATATTGATCAGACAGCGACAAAGGCAACTTTGCCCGCGAATATTGAGACATTCTTGAAAAATGCACCACCCGAAGGTGTACTCTTCTTCAGTTGGGGCTCTATGATACGCTCGTCTAGCATGCCTAGTGAGAAAGTTCAGGCAATTGTTAAAGCACTCGAGCAACAACCATACAATGTGATTTGGAAATGGGAAACTGATGAAGTACCAACGAAGAGTAAAAAGTTTTTATTCGTTAAATGGGCGCCGCAACTTAGTTTGATATGTGAGTTTGAGAGAATTATGATTAGACAAGATAAAACTGCCTATATTATAATCTTTTTTTTGTTTGATTGACAGGCCATCCCAAGGTTAAATTATTCTGGGGACATGGTGGCCTATTGGGTACTTTGGAGAATGTCTACTGTGGCAAGCCGTTAATAATTACACCTCTATATGGCGATCAAAGTACAAATGCATATGCAGCTCAGAATCGCGGTGTGGGTACTATTATGCCTTTCGATGATATCAATGAAGAGAACTTGTTATCGACACTTAAAGAAATGCGGCGCAAAAGGTGAGTACAAATAATTGCATGCATACATTAGGGTGCTTCGTACTAACTTGGATGCATTTTTGAACCGCATTTTTTCGATGCCAAAAATCGCGCTCATACAGCAAGGCAAAAATGCAATATTTGTATTACTGGAACGTGGTATTTGCTGACTCACACTACTGCCAATATTTTCAATGGAGTATCTCTTTTGCTAAGAAGTGATACTTTGGACTGAGTAGAAAACGGAGAAGTAAATTCCTTTCTCAACATACACAGATCACTCTCTATAAGTATCTCATCATACCTGTCCTGACGTACTGCTCGGAATCTTTGACAGTGTCAAAAGAAAATGAGATGGGTTTTTAAGTAAACTACGAGCTGTACGAGCTTCACGCCAATATGAGCGTAGTATAGCGAATCAAAGACCAAAGGCTCCGCTGGCTGGGCCATGTTATGCCAATGAATCAAAAAGGTCGAGAGGTTTTCCTATCGCCACACGAATTTGGCATCAAAGGAAGGGGAAGGCCACCACGTAGATGGAACGCCAGGTGGATAAAGATTTGGCCTCAGTTATGGCATGCTTTGATACGCAAAGGTCAAAATAGGCTAGGGGTTTAAGCGCTTATAACTGAAGATGATTGGGTTATGAGCTTTAAAGTTTAAAGCCCTTTACTTTCCGGGAAGTTACTTAAGCATTCTACAATTTTGGTCTTATTTTCTAAATTCCAGTTTTCTCAAGTTTGAGGTTAAACACGAAACCATTCATTGCGTTGAAACATTTTTTCAAACCTTCTAATATTGGGTTTCTAGTACTCTTTAACATTTCAAACTATTGGAAATTGAAACAAGAAGTTCAAAATACTAAAATAACTTAAAATAAAATTAAAAAGTTGAAACTTTGTACAGATTCCATTTCAATTCTGAAAACCTTTTCAAATACAGGGTGGCTGATGAATTTTGCTACATTAAGAAACTCAAATAATTTTTTTTTCAGTGTATGGAATTCATTTTTCTTTCATTCATGTTAAAGCTCATTAAATTTTATTAAATATAGCTTAATTAGTTTTAAAAATAATGGAATTTAAATGCCCCCCCTGCTCGTCGATGCATGTGCGGCATCTTACCAAAAAGTTGTTCATTACTGCTTGGAGAGTTGAGACAGGAATAGCCGCAATTGTTTCTCGAATGGATTGCCTTAGTTCATTCAAATTTGTTGGTTTTGCTTTGAAGACTTCCTGTTTGCTATAACCCCACAAGAAAAAGTGAGGTGCAGTAAGGTCAGGCGACCTGGGTGGCCAACGGAATGTGGAGTTTCTGGATATCAGCTTATTGGGAAATTTTCGTCGCAATTCTGTCATAACAGGTTGGGCTATATGAGGAGCTGCACCATCTTGCTGAAACCACACAGAGTTGAAAGAAATTCTCATTCGGCGTAATTCTGGATAGAAAAACTCTCTCAACATGCTCAAGTAACGGTCTCCAGTAACCGTAACGGTGTGACCGTTTTCTTCGAAGAAGTAGGGCCCGACAATGCAGCGTGATGAAACTGCACACCACACTGTGACACGAAGTGGATGCAATTCCGTCTCATGGAGTATCTGTGGGTTGGAAGCACTCCATATTCGACAATTTTGTTTGTTTATGTTGCCGTTTAAATCGAAATGGGCCTCGTCAGACATGAAAAGACAGTTCAACATGTTTCCATCCTCTTCCACCATTTGAAGCATCTTCTGGCAAAATTCCAAGCGAATCGGCAAGTCTGCAGCGTTCAGTTTGTTGGCCATTTGAATTTTATATGGGAATAAGTCCAAATCTTTGTGCATAATTGACTGTAATGACTGTCTGCTTACACCCATTTGAGCAGATAAGCTTCTTGTCGAAACACGTGGATTGTTTTGTATGGCAGCAGCTACAGCAGCGATTGTTTCCTCCGTTCGAACTGAAGGGTTTCGATGGTAAGGTCTTCTGTTGACTGTCCCATGCTCGGCAAAATTGTTTACAAGTCTTATTATGGTCCATCTGCTCGGAGGATTGCCGCCAAACGTGCGCCTATACTCTCTTTGAACCGAAACTACGGACTCCAGTGCGTGATAGCGGCGGACAATCCAAATTCTTGTTTCAGTGTCCCAGTTATCCATTTTTGTTAAATGTAAAAGTCAATCTGCAAAATAAAATAAAAATTAACCAGATTCATTAAATAGAAAAAAGTTATTTAATTTTTTTTTGGCAGCGGCTTTCATTAGCCACCCTGTAGTTGCACATTTTTAAAAACATGTTATGATGTGTTGAGCAGTTACCTCTGTTCCTCTCGTCGAAATTTATTTCCAAAACACCCTCTTTTTAAATTTGGTCAAAGAAAGCCCTGACTGAGAACCCGTCTCAAATATTTCCTATCTCGAAATTCATCTCAAAAACGCGCTCTACCAGCCGGAAATGTATTGAGTTCACTTTGAGTAGGGTATAATACTGTAATGTAATTTCGGAAACCCTCTAGCTCAAAAGTTTAACGGTACTACTTTAACAATTTTAGTGTCACCCTAATGTAGATGTGTTATTTATTTTGTATTTAAAAATGCTATTAATAAATGCATTATATACAATCCTTTTTTTTGACAGCTATGCGGAACATGCCAATGCATTATCACACATTTTCCGCCATCAAGACAAGAAACCATTGGACAAAGCTGTGTGGTGGGTAGAACATTTGCTGCAGGAACATGGCAAAACGGCGCATAAATTGTTACAAACAAAAGCAACAAAACTTAATTGGTTTGTCTATTATTCGTTGGATAGTATATGCATTTTATTGGTGGGTCTCGGCGTTTTCATTTTAATTATTCGTGCGGTTTTGAGGTGTTTACTCGCGCTTTGCAAACAACAAAATAACAACAAACAAAGCGGAAAAGTAAAAATCAAATAAATTAATGTAGGTATATACATATGTAAATGTGTCCAGCCATGTGTAAAATATATGTATGTATGTATTTAAATGCTTATGACTGTTTTGTATAAAAATTTTATTAATACCCTAGTCATAAATAATAATTTACCGCATTTTTAACCACAACATTCATTAATGCACTTTTACAAAAACTTTGGGGAAGAACATCAATAATAGGATGGGGCGAACATTTTTTGGAAATAGTCATATGCTAATAATGTGAAAAAGTATGTCACGGTGGTAGTGATCGCGGAGGATGGTACTCTCTGGTGAATTAAAATTTTTTTGTACTTGATACAGCGCTTTTTGCCACTTAGATTGATATATATAGAATAGATATTGATATAGAATAGAAGGATATGGAGACGGGGATACAGGTGGAGATGAAGACCCTTTGGGTTAGGGCTTAGAATATGCCCGAGGTAGGCATACTGGTAGTAAGAGGCACAAAGGTAATGACGTGCAACTCGATAGTTGATCTACGGATATGTTGTTGTTGTTGTTGTGGTAACGACAAAAACACTCCCCCAAGGTTTTGCGGAGTGTTGTCGAATTAACAGTCCTTGGCCGGATTTGAACCCCGTACGCTCCGGAACCCCTTTGCGGTACTGCCCGACTGTCGTAGTAGCGATTTATGACCGGTGAAATCTTCTAGGTCATGTCACCCCTCCTTCCGTAAGGAAGGATAAGATGGGTAATGAGAGGTAAGAGGCATCATATCTGTATATCAACTATCGAGTTGCACGTCATTACCTTTGTGCCTCTTACGACCGGTATGCCTACCTCGGGCATATTCTAAACTCCTCATTACCCATCTTTACATGACCTAGAAGGATGCACTAAACCGCTACCGCAAATTATAACAACAGAAAATAACAACAACAACAACATGGAAATGAGAGAGCAGACAGTGAGGGATAGATGCAGCAAAACTTAGCAAGGTGCGAAATTTTTGCTGATCCAGGGATATGACGTTTCCTGCATCCCGCTATCAATCTCCCGCTTTCCATCAACTTAGATCATATTTTTTAGAACAGATACACAAAGGTGAACAAAACTGAAAGTTTGACGCTCCAGGTGATGCTGCTACCGGATCCATATTCTACACAGGACACTACTCTAAATATTCGGGAAGTGGTGATTGTAAGAATAAGTAGGGGGGGGGGGGGGGGATTGTACTATTATATACTCCTATATTACTCTGTGTGCCATTGTAACTACGTATTCGTGCAGCTCAATTCGAACATATTCATGACTGAATAGTTCCTTCAGACGGAAAGTGTGAAAGAAAGTATAGGGTCCATATATTTTGAGGTCACGCCCATAAGATCACCTTATATTGGACAAAGATGTTCCGGCCTACAAGGCTTGTCTACCAATACCCTACTTTGGCAGCAGGGGAAGCAGGAGATCCCCACTGAGTTGTCGTAAACAGGTGCGGGATGGCTTGGCGATGATAATATCT
The DNA here is from genome assembly GCA_949987695.1 of Merzomyia westermanni. Classification (NCBI taxonomy): domain Eukaryota; kingdom Metazoa; phylum Arthropoda; class Insecta; order Diptera; family Tephritidae; genus Merzomyia; species Merzomyia westermanni. The sequence goes on along the minus strand of OX465289.1, from coordinate 8,716,887 downwards.
TGGTAGATGATAGGGGCTTGGTTCAATACTTGAATAAGGACAATCGGAGACATGTAAAAGTAAGTAGGCTTTGATTGAAATAAACGGTTAATCCAAAGTGATTCCTGTATTTGGAAAAATGTTCACAGATTCAGATTAGAAGCTTGTAAAGACTATGAGTGCTCATCCTGACTAAGAAGGGAAAGGTACTACTCCACTTTTTGTTATTCGAGATATTAGATCTTTGAAGAACTGCAAAGGTATTGAGACAATAACGACATTCTGGGTTGTTTAGAAGTCAGAAGAAGCGTGGAACTATATTGGTTTTAACAACAATAATATAAATGACAGTGATTCATTGATCTTATTGATCTGTCAATCCAATAATAATTAATTTGTTACTAAACGATTAAATACTATACTCAAGTAAAATTATGAATGCATGAATGAATAAATAGAAAAACTATAGCAATATATCGCTCGTTAATAATTTTTGCGGTCGACTACTTTTGTGATGACAGACCGACACGCGTCGAGGAGAGCTTGAACAAGATCATTAAATCACGCATTTGCGGTTCTCCATGAGAAAAGCCAATGCACACAACATATGGACATTTTTATAAATGTATGTACGCACTTATGTATATAAGTATATGCATAATACCAATTGAATGTCACAAAATTTATTTTTCTGAAAAGCAAATGTGAAAGTGATCAAATGTGTAACAGATGCAAACAATAAATAAAAATTTCAATGGAAATATGGAAATATTTTAGAAAAGTTGTCTCTTCATTTGAAATCATACATCCATCCGTTGATAAAATCCCATTTTTATTTATTTATTCCACATTGCAATGGATTTATGAAAATTTTACTAACGAAAAAACAAGTAGCAAGGTCAAAAAACACTTGAAAAATTACGTCACTGATGATCTAGTTATTATTATTATTGGTACAAATAAATATTTAAAAATTCTACTTTCGAAATTCGGATTGGTATTTAACGGCATGAGCAGTGGGTGAACGTTACAAAAATTATAAACAAACACAAGGTCATGTTCACACTATTTGAATTTGCGTATGAATGATGGAAATTGGCAATGACAATGACAGTGGAGAGCAAGTTAGACAACCTTATACAAATATTCATAAATACGTTTACTCAGAGCTTTATATCAATGTTCATTATGGTGTATTTTATTCAGACAAACATTTTTTATCCTAGCTCAACATCTAATTCTTTATTTTTGTTTTCAGTTAAAATTTTTCCCAATTAATTTTTGAAAGATAAATTTTAATATTTTTGAAGGTTCGTTTTTCACTTGTTTTCAGGTAATTATTTTTTTTAGAGCTTTTTGTGAATTCAAGCAAAATTCAAAATTTAAAAATTTTTAGTATACATTTTTTTTCTTCTTTATGAAATTTTTGGGTGTTTAAGGTAAATATTCGGTTGAAACATTCAGTAGCTAATTAACTGAGCCAAACAAGTGATTTTTCCAATTTTTTATATTGTCAACGGCAAAAAAAAGTTGCTCATACGTCACGCTGCAACACTGGTCTACACAAAAAAATCCGTCGATTCGTTTCCGCCCTGTTTGCACAAGTGTAGTCAGTAGTAGGGTAGTGTGTAATGTATTCCTGCTAGTAAGATTTCAGTTGACACCTCCGGCTTATAAAATAGGGGTCAAAATCCCCTTCTCCGTAGGTTAAGGCTTGTTTCGCCCCATTACATTTTTTTATTTATCCTATCACCACGACTGTGATGCATGGACCGAAAATAAAAGTAATTTTTTTTCAGTTTTATAAAAGTCCGGGGTTAAATAGTGACCCTGAAGAAAGTTATTCTGTGATCCCAGGACTTTCAGGAATGTTTTAATTACTTTTACTGACGTTTTTGAAAATACTCCGATAGTAACTTAAAAAACGAGTCTTATTTTTTTTTCGCCAGCAATTTAAGTTATCTTTGGCGAGATATTTTTAAAATGCGGAATAAAAGTACTTCTCTATAACTAATAAACGACTAATCTTAATTAAATAAATTTGATATCAATGAATTGAAAAGATGTTATTTCGCCACTTATAACAGTATGAACGTATCTTGATAAATGTCAGAGAAACTGTAAAAAAAAATATTCATAATTATTTATTTTTTATATTCACATAGGCGTTCCTGGGATATTATAAATATGTATATTGATACATTTTTGTGAACTTCAAAATAAGTACTTTTAATATTTTTATTTACATCAAGAAAATTTTTTTGTGTGATTTTGTATGTGAGGGTTTTCTGCTCAATCACGCATAAGTTACCTTCATATGGGTATCTCATCTAAATTGGTATTTGTTTACTATTGTTTCCATGTCTTGATGGAAGCGTCTCAAATTTCCTGTAACAAAATCTCTGTTGCCCAGTGTAATTAGTGCTGGAGGTAAAGCTAGACTATGCTAGTCACCCAAATAGAAGATGTACTTATGAAATCATGCGGTGGAAAAGCATTCAATCACATGCAGCAGTTATGTACACGGTTGCCGTTTGCCTAAAATTTTGACTACCAAAATTCGTACCAAACCGAAAAAAAAACGTCCCAAAATAATTTGCTAGGCAAACAATATAAAATTTACTAAAACAATTTTAAGCAGTTCATCTGCTGACATAAATTTACACAGAAACGGGGGTTATTATACATATGTGCCTGTATAAACACAAAAAAAAACATATAACATTTCATCTTCTAAATATACCCTATAATGAGTAAAAGTAAATAAATAAATTAAAATGTCCTCAATTCCATTATATTTTTATCACAAACAAATAGTATCTCTTTACAACTTTTTCTAAAAATATCAAAGCGGCGTATGACAAAGAAAGACTCCTACATTTAAGTTGATACAAGTGGTACCACTTCACTTCTACTGCCAGTAAAGCAGGAGAGTGAAAGAGACACAATATTATGACTAAATAATTTTTTGTAGTCATTCAAATGCAGGTTTGATATTTGTAGCAGTGTCATCGGAGTTGCGTTGAAGTAAAAATGGCAAAAACATACCAAATTTAGATGTTGCGTACCAACGTACCTGGAGAAAAAATGCGTACCAAAAATGGTACGTTTCGGCCAAAGCGGCAACCTTGGTTATGTAGTGATTCACGGACAAACCTACATACATACCTAAGCAAAATTCTAGGCATTGCTGATTTGGTTCCTGTTGCCCTATAAATGTGTGTTTTACATAATTTATTATGTACAGAAATCTGCTCGCTAGATTTTTACCATATGCATAAAAAAAGTTAAATCTATATTTATTTCCAGCAAAGTACAGTAGGGTGGGTCGCTTTTGTTTTGTTTTCGTAGAATTTGTACGTTATGAAAAAAAAATATTGCACGTAATTTTTTTAAACTCTCTTTCATTTTAATAAAAAAAAAGCTATATCAAGGCGAGTTCAGTACAAGGTGGAACTATCCAATCAGCTGACAGCTTTTTTTTCTCAAATTTTGACACTACAAATTTCGTCAGAATTCAGCTTGAGATATGTGATTTTTTGATTTTTTAATTAAATTAAAAAAATAATATGAAAACAGCTTTTTCTAACTTCTGACTTAAATCTAAAAATAATACGAAAACAACATTTTTTTACTTTTGATCTAATTAAAAAGTAAATTGCCATTAGCTTTTGAAAAATCCGCATACATATTATATATAACATTTTTTTTGCAATTATTTATTTAAAAACATGGTGTGCCAAATTAAAATTTAGCTAAAACTTTTTCTCAACCCACCCTACTGTACAAAGCCGGAACAAAATTATCCAGTGCCATAAAAGAGGTACTAAATCTTAAGGTAGAGCAGTGTTGCAGGTTTTTAGGGATGCTTCGTTCACTCTAATGAGAGTCCCCGTGTACTGTGTATGTAAATCTACAATATATAAAATTTTATGATATGTAAAAGCAGAAGAGAAGTAATTTTTTTTAATATAAAAGCGAAAATAATTTATTTTTAGCTTAAGTACGTATTTATTATACAGATACGAGTATATTTGTTTTTTCGAGCGCGTAGTTAAATAATATTTGTATATTTTTTGCGCAATTTATAAATGTCGAATTTCAACATTTAAATTAGTTCTGACCATAAATCAACTGGTATAGCATAGTTAACAAGATTTAGTTAGGAAAAAAAGAAGAAAATAAAAACAAATAACATGACAGACATAAGTCATTTGGCAACAATACAAGTTGAACACTTAAAGGAAGTTATTTGTTTGTATTTAATTCGTGTTATAAATAACATTCTAATTTCGCTTAATTCTCTTCTTCATAATCGTATTCTTCGAGATTATCATCACTTCGGCTGCGTAATATTTTTGTGTTATTAAGCGAACCGGCACCGCTGCCGCTGCCACTATTCTGCACATTTGTTACGCTGCTGGCGGTGTTCGTGTTGTAATTGTTGCTGTTATATTTGCTGTAGGTGCTCTTGTAACCTGTTTCAACACCACCGTTGTTAGCACCAAAAGTGGTTACGGACGTGTGGTTCTTAATGCTGCTGCCACCACTGTTGCTGTTGGTGACACTACCACGACTGTTTTGGGCACTTAAAGCGTTGTAGTTGTTGTTGTGGTTTACACGACTTTTATATTCACGTCCGCTTACTTTATTACCAACAGCCACATCATTTGGACTGTCATAATCACCATAACCATCCAGGCATACTTGATTGCATTCCTCCAACGATTTAAAATTGTTAACATTACCCGCACAACCGCCAAAGTAGAACATAGCACACTTCATGCGACGCATATCGAAATAGTAACGCTTCACTTTGGCCCGACAATAGCCAAAGTCCATAGGCAAAAGACATGTTTCCGGTATGCCTGCAATGAAAATGAATGCATTAAGAATTATGGAAAAAATAAAGAAGAAAAAAATTTGAATCGTTTTTATGTTTATGGAAAATTTTCGTGGCTTGTTGTGCTATCGGTTGATGTCATCGCGGTTGATGATTTACTTATTTGGAATGCAGAAACGTATCTATGTAGATACGTACAGAGCCGTACTTAGGGCAGGGGAGGGAGATTTGAAGGTGTTTTGACGCCCCGTGGAAACCTAGCGACTTCAATAAGAAGGAAGGCATTGCTACAGCATTTACTCTAAAGAAAAGGTAAGAGAGCCAAGTGACAGCTCTAAATTGGTGACAATGCAAGACTGTTCCCAAATATTTTCCATTTACTAAATATGTATGTAATATTGCCTGAGTTTCGCATACTACACAACTCTTTTTCCCGACCTTGGGACGTGTCAAAAACTTTTGATGGATTCGACCGGCGTAGAAAGACTGAATGACTTTACTCTCATATGTGTTCATCGAAGTGTTGAGCTGGACACCAGAGAAATGATAAATCATTTTAATGCAAAAATCTAGAACACTATAAATAAAGTAGGACTTGCACTTTTATTCCTTTTAAGAGAAAAGTGCAAAGAAAAAATTTATTTCTGGAACTTTATTTTACTCGAACAAATTCTTTAGTTTTTTCTCGCTAACAATAAAAGTTATCTTTGGCGAGATATTTTTTAAGGACAGCAAATTTGTTTAGTAATTAGTAATCAATTAATTAGATGGCTTTTTTAATTGGCAATGATTATTGTAATTGTTTTTCAAGAAAAGGCAATTAAAATAAAAAAAAATCAAAAAAAAAAATGGAAAATAATCCAAAAAAATTTAAATTATCAAAAAAAAAAAAATCCATGCAAAAAAAAATCTAAAATAATTAAAAGTAATCAAAACCACTTTTTTTAAAATTATTTTTGATTTTTTTTATGAAATTATGATTTTTTTATTGTTTTTTTTAATTCTATCTATCTATGGCGCGATATACAACAGGTATATCATCATAAACCTCCTAAGAGATTTTTGCGCCAAGCTTCTCTTCCAATTTGTGGTGTGCCGATTTGAATTTTCCCTACAAATTGGTGGGACCTCCAGTTTTTGCCGACTCCGAACGGCATCTACAAAGGAGACGAATTTTTTGCTGAGAAGCCTGTCATGGTAGAAATACATTCGGAGAGTTTGCCAAACCACTGCCGAGGGGCGACCCCGTTTTGAAAAACTTTTTTCAAATCACTTTCGATGTTACCTGTACCAGGGCTCGAACCATGGACCTTCGGTGTGGTAGGCCGGCAACACTACCTTCACACCACGGCGGCCGCCGGAAAAAATTCATTAAAAATTTTAAGTAATTGGTAATCCGTCATTAAATGGATCCTCAAAAAATAGTTAATCAAACTGGTAATCATTACGATTAGTAATCATTATTTAACAGGTCTGATTTTAACAGCGGCTTTGATGCAGCCACTTGGGTTCGTACCCCAGTGTCCAAGAAGGGGTCTAATGAGAAGTTGGTGACTTCGAAACATGTCATTCCATACCATCGCTGTGTACTTTTTCTCTAATATCAATTAACAAAAAAATTATACTTAATTTCAGTCCCTGCAACTTTTAAAAAATATATAAAAATTAAGATAGATAAAAATATATTAATTAATAAGACTATTTTTTTTTGTTGTTGTCAAACATTTCGTTTCAATCTGAATTATTTAATTAAAACCCGTTTAAATAAAAATAAGAAAATAAATAACGACCTCCGAAAAAATCCTCACTACGGCCCTGAATGTATACATATAGGTATGTGTAAAGGTGTAATTACAAAGCAAGTTCTGATGCTGAAAGATTGGTTAAGACTAATTGCATAAGATTTACCGTGAAATGACTTGGCTAAAAAGGCGTTATTCAGAATATAAGATTATGAATTCAATGTCATTGCATAAGAAATACTACACCTAAATGAAAAAAACTAAGAAATTGGCACTGAGTATTGTACAGTCATTCCTGGAATTTGAAGATATCTTAATTTGTATCACGTTCATCTTTACACAAGAAGTTGGCTTTCAAAGAGGAGATGGATGAATATGGTAATGGAGTATGTAGCGTGCAAGTATGAGAGATAAACTCAAATCACATTTGTTAGTTAGAAAAGGTGCAGTGTGAAATACATACAATTCTTTGATTAAAACCTTTTTTGAAGGCTTCAAATTGAGCTTTCTTTTCATACAAGAAGTTCAGTTTGATACAATAAATTCACACAACCTCGGCGATGATGTTCTGTGAAAGGGTATTACTCATTACAACAGACAATTTAAGAGATCCAGGCAATATGTATATAGGATGGACTGAAATAAATAGCCCTGCTGACCAGCATATACCCACTATACCACAATTGAAGTCTTTTCAAGTATTTATGTTTTGACATGTAAGTAACACGTGCCTTATACTACATTTACACTGCACCAAATGCGTCATTTTGGGCGAAAAAAACCAAATGCGTCGCATTTCCTATACAAATCGCATTTCCCAAATGACTGATTTCATCCCATTTGCTCGCATTTGGGCTGCTACAGTATGTCATTTTTTTTCGAACGCATTGCGTTTGAAGTTTCGCATAAAGGAAATGTCAAACCAAATGCCAATGAGCTAATGTAAATGGGTTTGAAATGACTCATTTGAATTTTTCAAATGCGTCGCAGTGTAAGGGCCACTTTCATAAAAGCCGGTTAAGCCTAATCGGTGGTTAATTTGATAGCTAACCGTGCAAAATACGTCAATTAAACTCCGGTTAACGATTACCGGTTTTATGAAAGCGGCGCTAAATGTATTATGCCCCAACTGACGCATTTCTAATGCCAGCAGTAGTTGCCAAAGTATTCTTTAAGATTTGAGACAGTGGTGCCGAAAATTCCGGGATTTTTTTTTCTTTTGGTAAAATGGCAATATGCAAACAAGCTGAAGGAAAACTTTATAGAAAGCACGAGAAAAACTCACCTATTGTTATTATTACACTAGATTAGAGTTTTCAATTGTAAGTAGGTAAAGTAAAAACAACGGACAATATATAGAAGAGGAGACATTAGCAGTTTAAGGAAAATCCTCCTGATGGCAAAGTGAGTGGCAAGTGGCGCCAAAAGTCAATTGATAAGTAAAGTTCTGCAGCTCCCGAAATAGAGCTATCCAAATATCTCTGGAATTTGTTTCTTATTTATGCCACATTTTCTATTTGTAATATAATATTTAAATAATATTGTAAAAATAACAATTTTACAAAAATAACAAAAACGGGGCTTGAACGCGAAAAGCTAATTAAGTAATTTATTATTATCATTTAACTTTAAATTAACTATTTTTTGTTGATGTGCTTCTTTTTGAATATTAAAATTAGACAAGTAAAAAGATACTCTGAGTCTAAATTATACAATATCGAATTTTTGCATTTTTTTATTCTACTAAAATAAATATACTAAATTTTTTCTTACCTTAATTTAACATATTTTAAGTGTAACAAGAGCTGAGTTAGCACACATTTTAAACAAAAATTTTTTTTTTTAGCTTAGTGTACAATAATATTTATTTCTTAAACGGTATGGCCACTGTAGCGGGTATAAAATTATGTACAAATTCATTAATTTCAAATTCATTAATCACACTTATTTCGTCTGAACCTCAAGCTGATAAGAATATATTATTTTCGGTTAATTTTGTTGAATATAATAAACAAATCGTGCGATATAAATAAAAAAAAACGTCGTCATCGAAATTTGAAAATATTGATTCCTTCAAAAATTGTAGCCATTTGAACCGAAAAATTAAATTTTTAGTCAATAATTTCGTAATAAGCTGGCCATAAAAAAAAAATTTTTTTTAAATCAATCGAAATTTCCCTACGTCCTTCTATGTGAAATGCAATTCTAAACATAATTTGAGGTCCATCGGATAAAAATTGTCAAAGTTATTTGTCTCGCCAATTGGAAAAAGTAGTTTTGAGAAAAACGCATTTAAAGTTTCACGCCCAATCGAATATTCTATAGCTGAGCCAGAGGTGGGCTTATTATATACGCTTAGAGTCGTTTGAAGAAATTGTCCTCGCTACAAATCAACTTGTAATTTACTTGACTGATTATAAAGCGAAAAAAAAACGATTTTTGAAAATTCTACAGTGGCCATACACCTTAATCAAGGTATTCAAGGTCTCAGTTGAATTTGGAGCCCATAACTCATCACTAAATATTCAGCTATTTGCTAAGCTTTACAAAGAGCTATATAAAAGCCTAAACACATTAAATAACAGGTGGCGCAAAAGTAAGCTTCCGATGTTCAGCATATCGGTTGTGGCACGTGCAGTGTGTGCTGTTGCACCGTCTTGTTGGAACCACATGTTTTCCAATCCCAATTCATCAAGTTGCGGCAAAAAGAACTCGTTGATCATTGCTCTGTAGCGCTCACCATTCACAGTAACCGTTTGGCCCCGACCGATTATTGGTCAAATAAATAGTCAGCAATATTCCGCGTTCTGGAACAGTGTAGCGTAACATTGTTTATTAACGTGTATTTCGCATGTGTTTACTACACAAATGTCAAAACAGAACTCACTTTAGGGGCCAATGGCAAAATTTATAGCATTTTCTGATAGGAGGATTACTTTTGCGCCACCCTGTAGCTACCAGTAAACCCCTTAGCTATGTGAGCAGCATACATTTTTGCTTAAACACTCGTCACTCCTGGTATACTGTATACAATTTTAAAGCAACTAGTTTGAATAATATGTCTTCGTAACTTTGCATTTTACGAATTGTATCTACTGCTGTCAGCCTAACATAAAATGTGTACTTTATTGAGTTTTTTTTAAATAATTATAGAATTAAACAATTAAAATGTAAGCAGAATTTCGCACCCATCACCGTGGAATGAGTCATCAGAAAACTTCACTTGTAGTGGTATAATACAAAAAAAATGTTGTACCATTAGCATTTGGTGTTTTTCCTTTATTTCATACAAAATATCTTGGGTTTTTCCATCATTGAAATAACATTTTTAACATAATCTCAAAAAAAAGGTTGTATGTCATCTGTCATAAAGATTAAGTTCAAGCCACTATTATTTGGATATCTCAGTTGAAATTTTGCGGATCGTGACACAGCTTATTGTAAGTTAATTTGTGTAGAATACAGCTTTTAAAAAGCTTATTCGGATTTTAAAATTTAATTAAACAAAATAATAATATTTATTTTACTATTTCGAAAACAGCCACGATTTCTCGTCAGACTGATTCGTATAGTTTTGCTATTTCAAAGGATCTTGTGGAGAATCGAATAATAATAATTAACTAAGAATTATTATCAACTGGTCTTGAGCTCGTTAAACTTACAAAAATATGTAAAAATGCACAGATCAGAAAAACCAACAATAAAATAATAATATTTAACATAATTGTATTAAAATATTAATTGCTTCAACTTGTTGGGCAGCTGGTTCGTATATTCAAAAGCGCTACATTCTACCCAACTGATAAAATTAATACATTTCTTTTTAAAATTTTGTTTTAATTTCAGTTCAAAGACTTAATAAATCTGCGATTGCATGTCAATACCGGTTTCTTTTCAAAAACAAGTTTGTCTCTATTCTGCCGTAAGGCTGATATTTAAAGTGTTCAAATTGTTTTGAGCTTAAGAAATTCTATAACTTTCTTCTAGAAGGAATATACTTAGATAGATATAGAGCTGCATGTACGTATTAAAGGTTGTATGTATTAAAGGTTGTACACTTTAAATTGAGTAATTTGAGATATTTGAATGAAATTTGGAACACAGGTTACTTTTTGACCAAAAAAGGTACTGGAATTTTGCGAAATCGGATGATAACCACGCCCCGAAAAACAGAAAATGAGATAATGCATTGACTGATGCAGTTAAAAAATAGAATTTCATGAGCTTTTGCAAAGTTAAGGGAAATGGGCGTGGCAGTACGCAAATACGAGTGAACAAATTTAGTTAAAGAATTGTTCGGAATTTTCGATATCGAAAATAGGGCCATACTTGTCATCCGATTTCATTAAAAGCCCTTCGTGAACGAAAAGTCAAATGAGTACCAAATTTCATCCATTCATAACTTTGATATCTATTTCGTTTTGATAATTCGGTTAAAGACCTCCGTTATGTGGACAACCTTTCCAACTACCAAATTTCATCCATTCATAACTTTGATATCTATTTCGTTTTGATAATTCGGTTAAAGACCTCCGTTATGTGGACAACCTTTCCAACTACCCTTCTTGTGTATTAGACTGAGCGCAAAAACTTGTTGTTATTACTTTTAAAATTTTCTGTGTGTCTTTATGTGACTGAACTCCTTCTAAACTTTTGATGAAATTTTTCGAGTGAGCTCGAGAATGGTTAAGATTCACAATCTGGATGTTTGGATGATGTGGTATGAGGAGGAAGGGGTGAGGGCAATTATATGGAAGTTTTCGTGCTGCATATCTCAAGAGCTATGCCTCGTACAATACTGAAAATTGGTAAAAAGTCCAACAAGATCAATTTCTAAGGGAAGTGGTTGTCTCCTATGAAAAGCGATTTTTCATACTCCAAATCTTGAAATGGGACTTGACGGATCAAGCAGGCTTATACTGACAGCATCACATTTTAGTCGCCTCTTAAGACAGGCATACCTACCTCGGGCATATTCTAACCCTTTGAGCGGCTAATTTTTCAAAACGGCTAGTTAAGTATATAGAACAGATCTAAGTGTTTGCTATTGAATTGCTTTAAAATTGCCAAATCATAGAAGTAGAATTAGATGCACACGGAAATGTCGAAAATTATATTAACTGGCGGGGATCCAGCCTTGGCTCAAAAAAAGAACCAGACAGGGGTTTGTTTCGTTTTTGAGACTAGGGCCGAAATACATGGGAAGACATGTATCTAGTTAAGGATAGTGAACAGCTATTTAGCAAGAAACACTTATATACATTATGAAATAAACATATTTTTAGTAATAAAACTCACAGGATAATGAATTTAATGATGTAAAATATAAATTAATTCCACTGAATCAGAAAAATTGGGTTAAGAACTTCAAAAGTAAAGAACTTTTGGGAGAATAACTAAAAAATGGTTTTCACACATTTTATTAGACCATTCAATAACTATGACAGGCTCTACTTTTTTAATCTATACATGTTGAGTTTTGTGTTTTTGAAAAACTTCCAAAGGAAAAACATGAAATCAGACAACCATAAATATAAATCAATGTATGGCGCTATATACAACAGGTATATCATCATACACCTCCAAAGAGATTTTGCGCCGAACTTCTCTTCCAATTTGTGGTGTGCCGATTTAAAATTTTTTCTACAAATTAGCAGAACCTACAGTCTTTTACCGACTCCGAACGGCATCTACAAAGGAGATGAATTTTTGCTGAGAAGCCTTTCATAGCAGAAATACACTCGGAGAGTTTGCAAACCACTGGCGAGGGGCAACCCCGTTTTGGAAAACTGTTTCATCAATCAGACAACCATACCAATGTTTAAAGCTTGATTACTCTGAAACGGCACAACCGAAGAAAACTTTGATTTGGAGATCTTTTGTGGGGAATTTAGTTTCCTGCAAAACTGTATACAGCTTAAGTTTTTTATTTTAATGGTTTGACAGTTTTAAAGCGAGATCAGTCTTGAAAGATTTTATCCAAGGCGAATTTATACCAGGTGATAGCACGGCAAACTTGTTGCTTTATACACACACATACTTCATGTGTTTTGTTTTTCCTTTGGCGGCTTCTCCTGTCAGATTGCATAGATTTTTTTTATTTTGACAGAAGAAGCGACTGCTCATATGTTTTTATGAGATCACCTGTAAGTGATTTAAATTATCAATGCTAAAAACAGACAATTTCACTTTTTGGTTATTTTTTCTGTGGTTTTCTTAAATGTTTTTTTTTTTGCACAGTCTAATGTGTATGCAAGTTAAGAAAGAGCTAACAGTTTGAATAATTGCACAGTTAGTGGATTATAACAAATCACATGCATCTACAAATTCATTTTTGTATTGAAATGTTAATTTTAACGATCTGCAGTTAAAGTTTCTTTCTCAACATAATTATTTCCTGGCTACTTAAGCACCAATTACTTGTTGGTAAGTTATTTGCCACAATTATTGATGGTTTTATACAAAAGATGAGTGTTGATTGATTATACACTACAAAAAATTTAGATTTATTTTTAAAGAGACTCGGGTAAAAAATAAACTAGAAAAACTTATAATTAACCTAAGCCCTGATTAGATTCTCCCTGCAATAGATAACCCTGCCTGTCAGGGCTCTGGCAGCGAAAGCGCATGTTTCCTACTTTGCGGGCAATTTATCGTATATTCTGCAAGGAGCCTGCCCAGTTTTTCCCAGGTTACGCCTGCTTTGTGGGTTTCCAATCCAGCGCGTGTCTAGTTTTTCCTCGATTATTAAATTTATATGCATTTAATTCAAGTTGTTCAGTTGCCGAAAAGATTTCCTTGATTGCAATAGCTCAATAGATAGAGAAGGCGACTGTGATGTGGAGGTGGTCGGGTTCGATGCTGCCTCAGAGGCAGTGGAATTTTTATTTAAATTGGCATTGCATTGGAAAAACTAAGCAGGGCCTAGATAGACATTACTACACGGCTAAAACTTTGAGCCTAAATTTTAAACATTTCTCGGCTACATATATGTCCAAACCAAATTTGGTTTAGAATTTTAGTTATGCCAGTTTTCGAAAAAATAAGCGTGAAGAAAAGAGTTCAAATTTTAAACCAGAAATGTTTTAATAATTAAAAAAAGATAAAAAACGTTTGTATCAGTTATCAGGATTCGAACCGACGCTCCCCGAGTAAACTTACGGGTTATATTAATTTCATTCGCCTAAAGGATATAGATATCAAAGCGTACATGAGGAAAAAAGAAATCCATTAAGCTATGACCGTATGTTCGGCCATCTGTAAGCAAGATCACTTATCAAATTTTAGGCTGGATACCGTTTGATGTTTTTTAGAACCGTTTAAGATGGGAAAAATTAAAACAAATCGAGAATGGGCGTGGTCCCCGCCTCTTTTATAGTTAATCATTTCACAAAACGTTTACTGATATAACTACAACAAAATTTGGTGGTAAAGCTCTAACTGTAACTGTTTATCGTGAAATTAGCGAGACCTAAGTTATTTTTCCCAACAAATATTCAGTTAGGTAGTTATTCCAAATTTCAACATGGAGTAGGCATACCTTAGCTGTTTTGGCCTTGTCCCATAATGTGTTAACTATTGAGTGTTAGTACATTTGGATACGGAAAATTTTCTGGAAGCTTATTTTAATTCGAGCCATTATTCCAGCAACGAAAACAAAAAAAAATATTGAAACTGTTGTTTGCTTTGGCTGCACGCAATAACAGACTTCAGCTCTTTCTCTTTGTCTAAGCGCTATGGAGGGCGAGTAGTTTTTTTTGAGTTATTTTTTTTAATTTTATTTTATTATTTATATTATATTATTGGTTTAGAGAGGAAAAGGGGTGTGCGGAGCACATGTTAAATAGGGAGCCCTTTTCTAATATTCATTTAATTATTATTTTATTTATTTAAATTATTTGTTCTATATAGAACGGGGTGCAGTGCACCTGTTACACCTTGTATTTATTAATTGGGGGCGAGCACTGTTGGCTCTGAGGTATTGCATGGGATTGGCTTCCTCATTTTCGTTCTGAAAAACCCCGGCTTGGGATTACAAAACATAAACTATATATTTGGGATATTTTATAAGCTGCTTGCGAATTACAAGAGAGTGCAGCGCAAATAAAATAGACGAAGTAAATCGTTATAGCTTATGTCGCTTAAACACTCTTTTCCCTCACGAAAGCTTGTCTTTTTGAATAAAAGTCGTAAGTGGTTTGGTAAGTTTTGTACTGACTCGACTTTGGTTGTTATGGTTTGTCGTGAATAAATTATGAGGATAAATCAGCCATTCTGTTTAGCGAATTTTTGACTTCTTTAGTCGATAAAGTATATTATAGTACAGAAAAAGACTTTCTAAAAAATTAGACGTCGAATGACCCTGAGTACGAGCACACGAATTGCTTATAACTTCATAGCATGTAATTTGAAATTTTTTTTGTTTGGTTTTTTTTTTTTAACGAAATTTCTCAACAACCAATTGCACTTGCCTTGTAGTTAAATTAAATCAAGATAGGCGTTGTTCGACACAACATTTCACTCACCATTATAACGATCGGGCGCATAGAGTCCAACATTTACAGCGCTAGCTGCCAGTACACAATGCAGCAATACACTGAGCACCGTTAGACAGGACACAAATATTTGCATCTTTATTTCACTTTCTTCAAAAGTCACAAGCGCCAAATCAAATCACAATAAAATAATAAATACGGACACGACGAACGTGGTGCAACAATGAACTTGTTGTCGATGTTTAAGTTGCCGGCTAACTGAAACTGTGTCAGCAATTATTAGCCCCTTGTATGTGCGCCTAAAGTAGATGTTGCAAGTTAGTTCGTAATATCTTTGTATAAACTAGCAAGTCACTATACAAAAGAAAAAAATAACCAAACAACAATACTTAAATCAAGCTTTCTCACATTAACAAACACTCGCGTGGTAATGAGGTGAAGTTGATGAAGGCGCAGATAGCGCTGCTGTTGGTATTGACCAAGCGTCTAACTTGGCAATGCACAGAAAATATAAAAAAAAATTAAAAACTTGCTAAAATTCAATAAAAATGTTGAAAAAATGCACAAAGAGTTTTCACTATGACGCGCAAGCGCACGCCGTATTATAAAGGGTGTTTTTTTTAGGGGTATAGAACTTCGAATTGAAATAAAACACAAGAAAATCGTTTTAAGGTCCATCAATTTGGCTTTATTGGAAGGATAATTTTATGCCATTAATGTTTAAATATGATTTCGGGCATGTGGCCGCCGCGGCTGGCTCGAATAAAGCCAATTCTACAGGTCCAATTTTCAACCACTTTTTCGAGCATATGGGGCCGTATGTCGGCAATAACGCCACGAATGTTGGCTTCCAATTCCCCTAACGTTTCTGGTTTGTTGGTGTAGACGAGCGACTTCACATATCCCCAAAGAAAATAATCCAATGGTGTCAAATCACACGACCTTGGTGGCCAATTGACAGGTCCATTCCGCGAAATTATGCGCTCATCGAATGTTTCCTTCAATAAATCGATTGTGACGTGCGCTGTGTGGCATGTAGCGCCGTCTTGTTGGAACCACAACTCATCCACATTCATGCCATCCAATTCGGGAACAAAATAATCGGTTATCATGGCTCTATACCGGTCTCCATTAACGGTAGCTGCCTCTCCAGCATTATTGCGGAAGAAGTATGGCCCAATGACTCCACCAGCCCATAGAGCACACCAAACAGTCAGTTTTTGTGGATGTAATGGCGTTTCAAGGGTCTCATGTGGATTCTCTTCACTCCAAATGCGGCAATTTTGCTTGTTGACGTAGCCATTCAACCAAAAATGAGCCTCATCACTGAACAAAATTTTGCGATGAAAATCAGCATCGAAATCAATCTCATTTTCGGCCCATACACCAAAATCACGACGCATTGCATGGTCTCGGGGCTTTAATTCTTGCACAAGCTGGATCTTGTAAGGTCGCAAGCCAAGATCTTTGCGCAAAATCTTCCATAAAGTTGATGGACAAAGCTCCAATTGCTGTGCACGGTGGCGAATCGATTCATTCGGGTCCTCTTCAACACTTTGCTCTACAGCGGCAATTGTTTCTTCGGTGCGCACTGTTCGACGTCTCTGCGGATGCGTATTATCACATAGAGTAAACGTAGTGCGAAAACGATCCATGGTTAACCGAATTAATTGCTCTGATGGACGATTATGTCGACCATAAAATGGACGGAGCTCACGGTAAACTTCGCGAACTGAACCATTATTTTCGAAATAAATTTGCACGATTTGCAAGCGTTGTTCTTTTGTCAACCTGTTCATGATGAAATGGCAAACCAAACTGAACATAAATGACATTAGAGTTGCCAGATTTGACCACAAAATGCCAGTTTTATCTCTATTCAAAAAACAAACCTGTAAAAAAAACACCCTGTACAAGGTACATATACGATTGATGCTTAACGGCAACTGCAGCTGATTGATCACTGCGTGATGGAGTGAAGCCGTGGGTTGGTTCGTGTTGCTTGTGCGCGGCCGACTGGTAGCAGCTGAGTAGCCAAAGTCAAGCGTTCACTCAAGTGGAAAATTTACAAATGATCGCCTATGAAATTGGATTCGTTTGAAAACAGTTTTTTTTGGTTTTTTTTTTTTCGTTTTTCGGGTTTTTGTTTTTGGTCTTTATATTTTCTCTTTTTTTTGTTTTTCTTCTTTTAAACTAACAAAATTTTTGTTTACTAACCACAATCACTTAGCGCTTATTTTTGCTAATAATTTCAAAAAGTTCATGCATAACATGCAGCGTTGTTGCTGCAGCAGTCAAATATTCGCGTGTCAATTGAAGTTGTGCGATTTTTTCTCAACAGAAAAAAAAAAATAAAATTCCACATAAATATTGGATGAACAATAACTCTGTACACGGCTAGGAATTTTTGTTTGATATGCACGTAGGCGTTTTTAATTGATAGCTCTAAAAATGCTTTTTGTTGCTGCGCATGCGCTGATGATCAGTACGCGATTGCTGTTAAGAATCTACTGAGTCCCACTCCAGCTGCGTACTTCGTTATAAAAACAGTCAACCACATATGGCTGCCGCCAAAGAATTTCGATTATTCCAAGCAAGCGTAAAAGGTGAAAAAAATCATAATACATCATAATAATAAAAATCGAACTTGTACTAGTTCGTTTGTGTTAAAAAATTATATATACCCAGTAGTCGCTTATTCTCTCTCTCTTTATGGCGCGATATACAACAGGTATATCATCATAAACCTCCTAAGAGATTTTTGCGCCAAGCTTCTCTTCCAATTTGTGGTGTGCCGATTTGAATTTTCCCTACAAATTGGTGGGACCTACAGTTTTTTGCCGACTCCGAACGGCATCTACAAAGGAGACGAATTTTTGCTGAGAAGCCTGTCATGGCAGAAATACACTCGGAGAGTTTGCCAAACCACTGCCGAGGGGCGCCCCCGTTTTGAAAAACTTTTTTCAAATCACTTTTGATGTTACCTGTACCAGGGCTCGAACCATGGACCTTCGGTGTGGTAGGCCGGCAACACTACCTCCACACCACGGCGGCGGTCGCTTATTAGTAGTCCGTATTTTTTGAAGGGAACGGAACTGAAACAGCTTCTAGCTGAATAATTTTTTCAACACTAAACCGAAACCGCAAGAAACTCCTAAATCTTTGGGGAGTTTTTTACCGTTGAAAACAAGAACAAGTACAATAATTTAAAAAAAAAAAATTGTCTCATTTTGTAATAAAAATAAAATTTTCGATAGCTCAAAAAAAAAAAATCAGCTCATTTTAAAAAGCGAAGTCATTTTGGCTTGAAGAAGCCACATATATTATAATATGATTAGATGGCAACTTTAGGTGGTAACTCTACATAGAAATATTTTTGTCGAGACACGACTTATGGAAATACACCTTCTGTTTTTTTTTTAAATCTGTGATCAGTGCCTTCTCCGTGAAATCTTTCTAAGTGACAACATTTAAGTAAGAAAGCTTAGATCTTAGACCTGAGCGGACAAACTATATACAAAACTTCATAGAAATGTGTCAAGTCGTTTTCGAGGTAAAGCGGAAAAGGAAAAAATAGGCATAATAGGATAAGGTGCCAACCCGAGGTGGTTACGCTACCTAGACGACGTAAAGTACCTTTCGTTTGATACCCAAATTGGCACATCTCACTTGATTTTTTTTTTTTTTAAATTTCAGATAGGTGGTAAGCCTGTAAAAACTTGCTAAGTGGCAACACGCAAGTAGGAAATCTAGATTCTAAGAACCCATTAGAGGAAAAATGCAGCATGTTACCGGGCATCATAGCTTAGTTGCTAGAGCACTCTAACAGCGGCTTTGATGCAGACACTTGGGTTCGTATCCCAGTGTCCGAGAAGGGGTCTGATGAGAAGTTGGGCACTTCGAAACATGTCATCCCATACCATCGCTTTGCATATGGTTGTAATTTTTCTCTAATATCAATCAACAAACAAAACATAAAAATTCGAGCACTGCTCCAACACAAATTACTACATTATTATGTATCTCCTTCGGTTTTTTAAAAAACTTTACACAGGTGGCAACCCTTTAAAAACATATTAAGTATCAGATTTGAGGTAAGGGAGATCATATTATAGCAGGGAATCTATGTAAAAACTTCTATGGGAATGTGTTGAGTTGTTTTCGAGATATCGGATACTGAAAAGTAAAAGAATTAGGTGGCAACTCTACATTGATAATGTTTTTGGTAAAATACGACTGAGAACTCCTTTCGCTACATACCCTTATTGATTACTAACTTAAAAAAAATTCAGATATGTGGCGACCCTGTAAATAGATCCTAAGTGGCAACACTCAAATAAGAGATCTTAGATTGTAGCATTTAAACTTTACAAAAAAGTTCATACAAGTATGGCAAGGCCAGCTGCGCAAGCAAACACTTAGAGATTTGAAAATAATTGCCTGTGCTGGCGCTGCCGGGTATACTAAATTGTTATTTCTAGGTTTAGAACACATATTTATTTATCTATACATATAAAAGATTTAATAAATACTTATAGACACATTTTTATAAACACACAAATTAAAATAAAAGCTCAAAATATATTTCGAAATATTAGTAAACAAAATCTCGCTGCGTACTTAAAACCAGTCCTCCTCGCTATTTTTTTCTTTTTTACCCCGCCACACCTCCAGCCATGTAACAATTTTTTGTAAATGCTTTAATTAAGCTCCGTTTTGAGTTTGTTCTAGAAATGTTTGTTTTTTTTTCTTTTTTTCAAGACCATCACTGCACTTGTTTCACCATTCATTATTGCATTGTGTCACCCTTTGATTTTCATAAATTAAGATGCATATCTGTACGTTTGTATGTATGTATGTTTGTCTCTTCATAAACATAGTCATTTGTGCTTATGCACCGGCGCACACCAACTACCATTCTAGTTATGTTTCATACTGGTATCCCTGGTTGTGTGCCGAACAAGTTTTTAACTCACACTTGCAGCTCACACTGTCCTCCGTTCGACTAGCCCGTTTTGTAAGTGAGAGTGGAAGTAGAGAAAGAGTGTTATGCTGCAATGAATTAGGTGTGCGTTCACGCATGCTTGAACAAGTTTTTTTCCAACAAGTGGTGTAAAATGTTGTTAACAAAGTAGTAAACAAAAGAAAATAACTTTGCAATCACGTTAACTCAATGTCACATCACCGTATCAAATCATATTGGGGCTAACTGTGTCACATGCTTATACAATCTAGAAATTATCTAAGGAAACCGTGATCAGAAATTATTTGGGATTTGTTTAACGTTTCTTGTATATTTCGCGTCTTAATCCCCTTTAGAGTTTAGTTAGGTGGCCTCACTGTAAAAATATGAAGTAGTGTTCGCGATAGTTGTGAATATGGGATAAAATTAGGTATAACAGGATCAGCTGGTAACCATACATGAAAATAATTTTGTTAAATACGAAAAAATATCTTTCATTTGATACTCATATTGGTATATTCAATTTGTTTTATTTTTTTTAATTTCAGAGAGGTGGCAACTCAGTAAAAAAATTTTCAGTGGCAATACTTAGTAAAAGTGCTAAATTGTAGCGATAACCTATACAGAAAATTTCAGATGTTTCAAGTTATTACCTAGATCAAAGCCGATATAGAAAAAATATGTTATAGTATTAGTTGGCAACCCTGCCTTTGTTTAAATGCTAGTGAAAATACAGGGTGGCTGATGAATTTTGCTACATTAAGAAACTCAAATAATTTTTTTTTCAGTGTATGGAATTCATTTTTCTTTTATTCATGTTAAAGCTCATTAAATTTTATTAAATATAGCTTTATTAGTTTTAAAAATAATGGAATTTAAATGCCCCCCCTGCTCGTTGATGCATGTGCGGCATCTTACCAAAAAGTTGTTCATTACTGCTTGGAGAGTTGAGACAGGAATAGCCGCAATTGTTTCTCGAATGGATTGCCTTAGTTCATTCAAATTTGTTGGTTTTGCTTTGAAGACTTCCTGTTTGCAATAACCCCACAAGAAAAAGTCAGGTGCAGTAAGGTCAGGCGACCTGGGTGGCCAACGGAATGTGGAGTTTCTGGATATCAGCTTATTGGAAAATTTTCGTCGCAATTCTGTCATAACAGGTTGGGCTATATGAGGAGCTGCACCATCTTGCTGAAACCACACAGAGTTGAAAGAAATTCCCATTCGGCGTAATTCTGGATAGAAAAACTCTCTCAACATGCTCAAGTAACGGTCTCCAGTAACCGTAACGGTGTGACCGTTTTCTTCGAAGAAGTAGGGCCCGACAATGCAGCGTGATGAAACTGCACACCACACTGTGACACGAAGTGGATGCAATTCCGTCTCATGGAGTATCTGTGGATTGGAAGCACTCCATATTCGACAATTTTGTTTGCTTATGTTGCCGTTTAAATCGAAATGGGCCTCGTCAGACATGAAAAGACAGTTCAACATGTTTCCATCCTCTTCCACCATTTGAAGCATCTTCTGGCAAAATTCCAAGCGAATCGGCAAGTCTGCAGCGTTCAGTTTGTTGGCCATTTGAATTTTATATGGGAATAAGTCCAAATATTTGTGCATAATTGACTGTAATGACTGTCTGCTTACACCCATTTGAGCAGATAAGCTTCTTGTCGAAACACGTGGATTGTTTTGTATGGCAGCAGCTACAGCAGCGATTGTTTCCTCCGTTCGAACTGAAGGGTTTCGATGGTAAGGTCTTCTGTTGACTGTCCCATGCTCGGCAAAATTGTTTACAAGTCTTATTATGGTCCATCTGCTGGGAGGATTGCCGCCAAACGTGCGCCTATACTCTCTTTGAACCGAAACTACGGACTCCAGTGCGTGATAGCGGCGGACAATCCAAATTCTTGTTTCAGTGTCCCAGTTATCCATTTTTGTTAAATGTAAAAGTCAATCTGTAAAATAAAAAAAAAATTAACCAGATTCATTAAATAGAAAAAAAGTTATTTAATTTTTTTTTGGTAGCGGCTTTCATTAGCCACCCTGTATTAAAAAAAAAATTTATAGAATTGTGGCAACTCCGAAAAATGATCAAAGTGGCAGCACTTAAGTAAGAGTGCTATGATTGTGTCAAGTCGTTTTCGTGATAAGGCGGATATAAAAAAATTAAGATCATATACAATTAGTAGCATCGAACGATATATCGTTCCATTGGGTGATTTTTTTTTTTATTTGACTTATAAAAGTGACAGTCACACTACACATGAATCTGCAAGACACAAATTCACAAAAACGCATAGTCCGACCAACCGCAGTTTTTTTGCCCTCATATGAATGTTGAAATTATTACATAGGATTTTGCATATTCACATGATGATGTGACATCATATCCTATAGAAATCATACGAGTATATGGATTATAACCAAACATTTCAAACAACTGCGCAATCAGAATACGTTGCATCACATCATATTACTGTACATGACATCATTTCATCAGAGACCGTACCAAATCACATCACATTATATCACACAAAATCTCATCACATAAATTAGAGACCACATAAAGACATATCACATAGGATTTTGCATATTCACAAGATGATGTGACATCATATCCGCTAAAAATCATAGGAATATATGAATTAGAACATACAACTGCACATTCAGAATACATTACATCACATCATATTACTTCACATCACAACATTCCATCAGAGACCAGACCACTTCACATCATATCACACCATATCACATAAAATCACACCAAATCCCATCACATCATATCATACCACATCACATCAAATCACATCACATCATACACCATCATATCATAACACAACACATAGGCCCAAAACTCTCATAGCAGTAGTCATTACTCAGGATATAAATTACCACACTGCCTGTGCGAAAATATACTAATATATCTACTCTTGAGTAGACGCTCGACATACGAAGTATGAAATCCACCTATTACCAACACTTAGTAACACCAACAGCTTCAGCAGACTCTCCGAGTGTATTTGTTTAAAGCAAAGAAACACGGTTTTTGCAAACTTATCTACTGTGATTGATGTCATGAGAAGTGAGCATAAAACAAGAAAAAATAAAAAATCAGGAAATATAATTCAAAATTTTCACACCTTGTATTGTATGAGAAGATTGGCTAAGCCACTTTAAAGTAAAATTGATGTCAATTTTAGTTATAAATTAAGTACAGGGTGCCTGAAAGTGGAATTTTTGAATTATTTTGCTTAGGAAAAAAAAATCATCTGACTTCGCAGATGCCCTTTGCAGTCTTCGCGAAACATGCATGATGGTCCTTCTGAACATTTGCAAACTTGACTAAATAAATAAAGTTCACGCTGTGCTACTTTTAATACTTTCATGAAACACCCATTTTTATTGAAATTTAGTTTGTAGTTGCAGTTTATTCCCAACCAAGCGTGCTTAAATCGATTACAAATAATCTTTTTTTAATCACAGCTTCGCGGTTATAATTTTCCACGATTTTTATCTTTTAGTAAAGTACACCAGCAAGAACAATGCATGTTGATTTTTAGTGTGAATCGCGGGTTTGAATCCTACTTACATAGTGAATTAATTTAAATATACAACTTTTTATGACACATTACAAAATATTTTTTATAACACTTCGCCACGGTAATATGGTGCAATAATAATACAAAAAATTAACAACAATCTAAGTAAATTTGCACAGATATACAAATGCATGTGCATATGAGACTTTAAGTACTAAGTTCACAGCATCCAAATTAAACGTCTCAGCATTTGCTTTTTATCATCAACAACATCATCCGCTTCAAATAATTTTCATCATTAAACGGCTTGAGCTGCAGATTATTTATTTAAACAAACTGTTTCACAATCGTCTTTGGTGTGAAAACGATTATCGTTGCCCTGGCAGCCACCATAGAGGAAGTTTTCGCAAGCCTTTGTCTTGCTATTGAAGTAGAATTTGGGATCAGCCCCGCGACAGGGACCAATTTCTTGAGGTTGTGAGCAGGCTGAAAATAAAAAAAACATCATAAAAGTAAGATGAAATTGAAAGTTCTATAATAAACTTATTAAATACTCTAATTATAGTTAATAATTTTATTAACTCAAACTTACCCGTTTTATCAACGGCCTGTACAGTTGCTAGCAAAAACAATGCAACAATGCTGAATAACACTAACAGATTGCACTTCATCTTGTTGTTGTTGCTGTTTTCTTTAGTATACAACTAGAGTTAATTAATGAAAGCGTTGACTGACGTTTAGCTACTGAATGCCAACGGTGCCCTCATAAGCCACGCTTTTATATCCAGCAGAGGGCATGCAAAGTTTAAACGCAAAATGCGCCACGATCATCCAACTTACTTGCATGCTTGCAAGTAAGTATGTATGTTTATATGTAGTGTGTAGATATGTTTAATTCTATAATCAATATTATGGCTAAGTGTATCCCAGCGTTCAGCTGATTTTCTGAATTAACGCGCAGTTGTCACCTAAAAACGTTTGTATGTATGAAACATAACACTCTGCTCAGCGCTTATTTAACAGTTTAAGTCTTGACCTAGACTCAACACTGACGATTATTGAAATTAAAACAGGAATAAAACCTTCAAAAAATGCGACTAGTCTAAGAGGCGTCCGGGATAAGTCGCAAAGGAGGATGCCGCTAGCGCCAGTTCTGATCACTTTGTATGGGCTGGACTCTTCACATTCGTTTGAGCATATCCTATGAAGAGACCAATTGTTCCAATTTATACCCGAACGCGTACGAAGGTACTAATCCACTTTCTACTCAAACGGGTACTTTAATATGCTACAAAAGCTAGGATTGACTTACATCCCTATGAGTATGCTTCAAAAATAAAAATTTTGTTATGTATGTACAAGGTGGCGCAAAAGTAAGCTTCCGATGTTCAGCATATCGGTTGTGGCACGTGCAGTGTGTGCTGTTACATCGTCTTGTTGGAACCACATGTTTTCCAATCCCAATTCATCAAGTTGCGGCAAAAAGAACTCGTTGATCATTGCTCTGTAGCGCTCACCATTCACAGTAACCGTTTGGCCCCGACCGATTATTGGTCAAATAAATAGTCAGCAATATTCCCCGTTCTGGAGCAGTGTAGCGTAACATTGTTTATTAACGTGTATTTCGCATGTGTTTACTACACAAATGTCAAAACAGAACTGACTTTAGGGGCCAATCGCAAAATTTATAGCATTTTCTGATAGGAGGATTACTTTTGCGCCACCTTGTATATTGAATTATAGTCCACTGTGTACAAAAGTTATTACTTGAGGACCACTCTCTTTACAAATTCATCGAAAAATTTTGTTCAGGGTACCCAAAGTTATGCACATGACACCCTTATATTTATTTTTTATATTATAATCAGCAATAAACAAAAAATTAGAACCAATGTGCGAACTTTAAGAAAACAATATACTCGTACTCGTAGATAACTCACCTAGGAAACTTATTTAGAAAAGTCTGCTTAGCAAACAAAATGATTGAAAACAACTAAGAATGTCGGTAGTTCGGATGAAACCGAAAAGTTTATAACCCGCTGTGAAATATTTGGGCATACATAGTCATTTTGAATGTGTCCTGAAGAGAAAATCTTGATTCATTTGGGTATTTTGCTGGCAGTTTGTATCCAAGTGATGCCAATCCCGGAATCCCGAAATACCGTAATTTTTTAGTTACCGAATGTCCCGAGAATTTTTACCTACAATTGTGAATTATTATTATATAATATTTTGGATTTTATTAAATTTTAGAATTGAAAAAAGATTTGTATACTAGGGCTCTTCTTTACAATCGATTATCCGGCTAATCGATTAGTCGAATAGCAACTACCGTGCTGTTTGAAAATCGAATAGCAAATATTCGATTTCGACTAATCGACTAGTTGTCAGTATTTGAATACTGACGGTTTGGTAAATACAATTTTTAAAATTGAAAAACAAAATTTCAATCGATTATTTTTTGAAACAATTACTTAAAGTCGATTAATCGACTAATCGCTTTTTTAATAATTTTATTAATTATTAAAAGTTTTTAATTGAATAGAAAAGGAAAATTTTAGAGACAACCGTCATATCTTTTCTTATAGATCCAATTCGCAGAAAGATTTGTTTGAAATAAGCTATTTGGAGCCCAATTTTTAAAAATAAGCCATAGAAATTTATTTCGCAAGCGTATTTTAGGTGCGCTATTGAAGCGGTTAAAGCAATGTGAGCCTTTCTAGCAACTAACAAAAAACTGTTGACCTCATCAACTGTAGAAATTATTCAATAGTCGATTTTTTTATTCAAACAAAAATTTATCTTACTGATGAACATAACAAAAAACATTAATTTCATAAATTTTATTAATTCCTTAGAAATTGTTAATTCCTTAACAATTCGAAAAATGAGTTTAAAATTAAAACTTTCATAAAAAACTTGTGTACATATTTGATTTCTCTTTATTATTAATTAAAAAAAAATTTTCGTTTTAATTAAAGAAATCATCATTTGCTATATATTTTAAGGTTATATAATTTCTTGAACAATTCTTCATATTTTCCAACCTGAATTGCTGGATAGTAGTGGATACCCAAATCCAGCAGCTAAGTGCCTGGTAGAATCAGATCCCGAAAATCCGAAGTTGGTTTATATCCCTAGTATTTACTACAGTGGCCAGACAAGGTAGAGGGGCAAGTGAAGTCGCAGCGTTGCATTCGTGGTGGGAAAAAAACTGCGTCGCCAGGTACTGTCGTTTCCGCTCCAGGACGAGCGCCTCGCACCGGTGACCTGATATAATCCCAAGTGGCTTCATGCAGAGGGCATGTCATAATACCAAGTTAAAAAGTTTTTCTAAGCCAAAGAGTAAAACAGGTTTATAAAGTTCTTATAATTCAAAATTTGTATGGAAATGTCATTTTAAAAAGCTAGGTCAACTTAATTTATTCTACACCATGTAACATCTTTAAGCAGTTGACCTGGGACTTCCGTAAGAAGATATTAATGACAATGCTAGGTAAGGAACTGTATTACCAGCTTGAAGCATAGAATAATACACCCTAATTAAAAAACGATAAAATAAATTCATCATATCGTAGTCAACGTAGTCTAGGTATGCATACCTAACGAGGTTCTAAACTAGACTCCAAGGTAGTCAAAGTAGAAGAATGTTTGGAGCAGTGAAGATGTGCAAGGCACCTTCACTCGGAGAAAGACGTCTATTTAGAAAAAGGAAATGTGCGACCGAAAGACATGAGTGTAGGGAGCTTGAGAGGACGAAATAATAAACATTCTAGAATCAAAAGGAAAAGATTAAGCGCAAGGAGTAACTGAAATACTACTAAAGTTGTACTTCGCAAAACGCACTTTTCTCCGTAGATAATAAGCGAGCCCCATACCTCTGTCTCTCAAGATGAAAAATAAGTACCACCGTCCCTGGAAATGAATAAAGAAAAATATAAAATATTACCATAAATTATCAAAAGAGGTGTTTCTATTATTTTAGTCACAGCTGTATGCACAGTACTGTTTACATTTGAGATCACCTTTTTTTCTCCCAAAATTTCAATGTTACTTAAAAACGTGTTTTTAACGTTGAACTCGTTTTGCTGGCACAATTTGTCTGTTTTTTTTGCCATTGACCTATTTGCTTTGGTTGGTCCGCGAGTGCGTCGCTGAGCTAAGGATAAGTGAACAGGACGGACTTGCAACAGACAAACAGATATGAGTTTGTTTTTATGACAAACATTACATTATGTTATTATGTATTAGGGATGCCGCTCCCAAGAGAACATACTTTTTTTTAGATATTAGGGATTTACCATTTGTTGTAAATACTCAAAAAATAGAAAAAAAAAATACCATAGATCCAGTCTTTGATATGAATGTTAGACGCCAAGCCAGCTCAAAAGAAAATACACTGGCTGTACCAGTGATGGCCAGGGATGCCGTTTCCTTGATAAAGAGTTCGATCGGCAGTATGTTGCATATTACATTCAGAGCCTTTGTAGCGCTTATGTTTAATTCAATCGCTACATTTCTTGAACAACTCCGTAGCAAAACCTGAGTTAACAAGAATTTTCTACTTAGAAAAATTCACATTTTCCCATATTAATTTTAATTGAGGCTCTTAAAAGGCTCCGAACGGATCATAGCCGCCGTAGAAAAGTGCTTTTTAAAATGTGTGAAAAAAAGTCTCTTTAGGGCTCCTTGGGTTTACTCTCTAAGATATCCGGAAGGACTCCGTAGGGACTCCTCTATTCACTAACAATTAAAAAAAAAGCAGGAATCCTTAATTGATCCGAAAACGGAGTATTTTAGGATTGTTTTTGTTATTTGTAATAAATTAGAATAATAATTAATTTTTGTGTATACGTTTTTGTTGTCCTCTACCTTTCGCTTTGAATTTGACAATTTATCAGGGACCCCCGATAATGATTATTTTTATATTTTTAATGAAAAAATTAAAGGCTTCCCAGTATCGGAGGACAGTTGCAAGTATATGAACGTGCATGTCTCGTCATGCTCAATGAAAATCTGCATTGATTGAAGAAAATTTGAGCGAAACCTATATAAATTACATATAATCAACCTTTTTTGAGTTTTTTTTTTTGATCAGAAATAATCATAATTTTTTGACTTTTATTTTTTTTTTGCTCGTATATAAAACTTATTCCTTTTTGAGTTTCTCGATTCCTTAAAAAAAAATTAAAACTCAAAATATAATTTTTATTCTTGAAGGATAAAATATCGCTCAAGGAATAAGTATTATTTTTGTCATAAAAAAATAAAATGTAAACATAAGTTTTATTTTCTAGAAAAAAAAAATAAAACTCAAAAAATGATGATTATTTCTGATAAAACTTGAAGTTACCTATTGTTGTGGATTTTTATTAAAAAAAATCTGAAAATAATGATCAAATAGCGAGTTTTATAATAAAAATCATAACAGTTACGTTCCCTGCAATTTATCAGATTTTTTTTCAACAACCATTTATAAACAGTATTGTATGGTGAAACCCCCAATATTGGAAAATATTTTATTTACTGTGAAACCATAATAACCATCTAAGTGTTAATATGTCTGTTAATGAAGGTATAAGCATTTTAACAAAACTATTCAAAAGTTAGCACATGTATTAGAATTAAATGTTGATAGAATTATTCAATATATTTGCATTAGACTGGAACAAAAAAATTTTTTTTTGGGAAAATTATATTGACATTATTAGAAAGAGTTTCTTTAAGGATTTCTTTCAAAAATTATTTACTGTTCAATAAAAAAAAATATCTGTTTTTTTGTTGTTGACTAAATGACAT
The DNA here is from genome assembly GCA_949987695.1 of Merzomyia westermanni. NCBI lineage: Eukaryota > Metazoa > Arthropoda > Insecta > Diptera > Tephritidae > Merzomyia > Merzomyia westermanni. The sequence goes on along the minus strand of OX465289.1, from coordinate 8,687,524 downwards.
ACATTTAAATCGTACATCATTTAGAAACATTATTTTATCACAATTGTTACAGGAATCTCATAGTGAATTTAAGGTTATTCTTGCTCAGTACCTGTTCTTAAAAAAATTTCACGCATCTGGTAAATCGGTACATGTACATACAGTTGTGTTCAATATAATAGTAGTGAAATTAAATTGGATATCGTTCAACGAAATAAAAAGCAGCTGTGTTTTTAATTATTTTCATTTAAAATATAGCGAATTCCATAATAGAAACCACATAAAAAGAAACTTTAAAGTTTACAAATAGTTCGGGAAAGTTAATTAAACTTTTAAAAATTTACATCAAAATTTCAATATTTTTTGGCAGAATTTTTAGAAAATTTCTAAGTAGCTCATTCAATTTTAGCAATAATGTGCAAGTAAGAAGTACCTAAAAATTTTCCATACATTTTTTGAATTTTTTTATTGATATTTTTTTCTATACAAAATTATATTTTCCTCATGCGTTGTATGGAAGAAATCACTCAACACATTTGACGAAAAAAATTCTGAAAAATCATGGAAATTTTTGAGCGAGTTGTAACTTGCACAATATTATACTTAAATTTATTGATCTACAAAACTGCGTACTCAAAATTTGTTTAGAAACTCTGCCCAAAAATTTGATGATTTTTATGGCTACTTTTTAAAGTTTGATTAACTTTCCTGAACTTCGTGTAAACTTTGAAATTTCTTTTTATGTGGTTTCTATTATGGAATTCGCTATATTTTAAATGAAAATTATTGAAAACACAGCTGCTTTTTATTTCGTCGAACGATATCCATATTATTTTCACTACTATTATATTCAACACAGGTGTAGTTCATACATTTTAACAAGTTGCATGAAAATTCGCTATCACATTTTACCTAGCGGGTCGTGGTTCGGCCCTAACCGAAAGAAATCCCTGTCTAATTTCATTGTGGGTTCAAGGCCGAACCTCGACCCAGTTTATATTCTGGATGGCGTATTCGGCTTCATCCCTACACTCCTTTAAAGAATCTGTATTGGTCCTTATTTGGTTATATATTATTTGAAAGTTTTAAAGAAAAAAATGCGATCAGTGAAAAATACTGAACTACAAAAAAACGACTAGAACTGCAAAAATACTTATTAAGGGCTGAAACTTTTTCAGTATTTTTTCAATATTCCGAAAAGTAATATCAGTATAATTTCTGCCGAGTCTAATTTACATATGGAATGTACCACAACAATAATTACATGCATGCCCCTGTAGGAAATTTTGAATAAAAGTAGTCTGAAGTTCGATCACCGGTATAATGGGTTTGAGTTACAATACCGTTGCTTAAGTCTGTCACAAGATGTGAAGCCTACTATTTTTATACACGAAAAGGTCTCTATTTTAACTGAGTGTGCTTATAATAATAGTTTTATTAATAAAAATTTACAATAATATCTACGAAAGTAATTTTATTACCGAATAAAGTCATACACAAGTGGCACACATACAAATCAATGGATGGCAAGGGTATGCATGTAGGTTATACACAAAGAGTTCTCATTGAGTTCCATTTTAAAATAAATTCTTCTTTGTTTCATAATGTTTTGTTTTAAAATATATGAGTCATTGCGAAGCATACTGAATTAATTGCCAGCTGGCCCCACTCAAGCAGCCAAGTATGACGAGCTCCTAAATAGGAGCGAAAACCGACTGCATCAACACCCTTCAAAGAGCGCTCTAAACAAGGAGTGAAAGGGGTTTCCGTATACAGGGTGGCTGATGAATTTGGCTACATTAAGAAACTCAAATAATTTTTTTTTTAGTGTATGGAATTCATTTTTCTTTTATTCATGTTAAAGCTCATTAAATTTTATTAAATAAAGCTTAATTAGTTTTAAAAATAATGGAATTTAAATGCCCCCCCTGCTCGTCGATGCATGTGCGGCATCTTACCAAAAAGTTGTTCATTACTGCTTGGAGAGTTGAGACAGGAATAGCCGCAATTGTTTCTCGAATGGGTTGCCTTAGTTCATTCAAATTTGTTGGTTTTGCTTTGAAGACTTCCTGTTTGCAATAACCCCACAAGAAAAAGTCAGGTGCAGTAAGGTCAGGCGACCTGGGTGGCCAACGGAATGTGGAGTTTCTGGATATCAGCTTATTGGGAAATTTTCGTCGCAATTCTGTCATAACAGGTTGGGCTATATGAGGAGCTGCACCATCTTGCTGAAACCACACAGAGTTGAAAGAAATTCTCATTCGGCGTAATTCTGGATAGAAAAACTCTCTCAACATGCTCAAGTAACGGTCTCCAGTAACCGTAACGGTGTGACCGTTTTCTTCGACGAAGTAGGGCCCGACAATGCAGCGTGATGAAACTGCACACCACACTGTGACACGAAGTGGATGCAATTCCGTCTCATGGAGTATCTGTGGGTTGGAAGCACTCCATATTCGACAATTTTGTTTGTTTATGTTGCCGTTTAAATCGAAATGGGCCTCGTCAGACATGAAAAGACAGTTCAACATGTTTCCATCCTCTTCCACCATTTGAAGCATTTTCTGGCAAAATTCCAAGCGAATCGGCAAGTCTGCAGCGTTCAGTTTGTTGGCCATTTGAATTTTATATGGGAATAAGTCCAAATCTTTGTGCATAATTGACTGTAATGACTGTCTGCTTACACCCATTTGAGCAGATAAGCTTCTTGTCGAAACACGTGGATTGTTTTGTATGGCAGCAGCTACAGCAGCGATTGTTTCCTCCGTTCCAACTGAAGGGTTTCGATGGTAAGGTCTTCTGTTGACTGTCCCATGCTCGGCAAAATTGTTTACAAGTCTTATTATGGTCCATCTGCTCGGAGGATTGCCGCCAAACGTGCGCCTATACTCTCTTTGAACCGAAACTACGGACTCCAGTGCGTGATAGCGGCGGACAATCCAAATTCTTGTTTCAGTGTCCCAGTTATCCATTTTTGTTAAATGTAAAAGTCAATCTGCAAAATAAAAAAAAAATTTACCAGATTCATTAAATAGAAAAAAAGTTATTTAATTTTTTTTTGGTAGCGGCTTTCATCAGCCACCCTGTATATAGGAGTCTGGATGTGCTACTTATACTAGTTTCAAAGATGCAGACCTTGTAGTTTTCTGAAACTTGTGGCCTTTTTTCCACCTCCTACAACATCCGTAAACAGCGACCACACTCTAAGGCTTGTGACTAGCCCTGCAGTAGTAGCTTCTAGAAAATCTTGCATTGATTTTATCTGAGATTTGTAAGCCCAGAAAGTTTACTTATATTCTTTTTGATTGATATTAATGAATACAACCATGATTCAATTACAAGAAGGTTAGCTCTAGTCTCTAGCTGACGTTTACTTTTGACACTTCCATTTTCTGGGGTTCTTTTGCGAACGAAAAAAAAATTATAAAAAAAATGGCAGTAGAAAAACCAAAAAGTAGGAAATTAGTAGTTATACATTTTGTAAATTGAACTAAATACAACATAAAAGCATGCCATCCTATACCATCACTGTATAAATCATTGTAAATTTACTCTATAATCAATTTAAAAACAATAAAAAACAGTCCCTGCTCCAACAAAAATTAAAATAAATATATATGTGCATACGTATATACGAGGTGTGTTCAAAAAGTATCGCGAATTTTGTGTTTTTTCAAAAGTTATTTATTTATTCATGAATATCTATTTTGTCCCCTTCAAAGTAATCCCCATGAGATATTATACACTTGTGCCAACGGTTTTTCCAATCTTCGAAGCACTTCAAAAAATCATTTTTTTGTATTTTGTTCAGCTCCTCCTTCGATGCCGTCTTTATCTCGTCAAGAGAAGCTAAACGTCGTCCTTTTATGGGCCTCTTCAGTTTGGGGAACAAGGAAAAGTCACAGGGGGCCAGATCTGGGGAATACGGTGGCTGCGGCATCATTAGTGTGTTGTTTTTGGCCAAAAAGTCGCGCACAAGCAACGATGCGTGAGCAGGGGCGTTATCGTGGTGCAAAAGCCAATTTTTGTTCTTCTTTGCACATCTTCTCGGCCTTCTGAGAACATTTTGTACCACCGATAAACGTTGCTTCGGTCCAAGGTAGCTTCTCCGTATGCCAAAGTCAACATTCGGAATGCATCCGCGCACTTAATTTCGTTTTTCACACAAAATTTGATACAGGTTCTTTGATCCATTTTTTTGAATAGGTAAAAAGCGAAGACGATCCAAAACACGTGCAAGCAAAGCAGCTGTCAACAATTAACTGAACATTCAAAATGGCCGAGCTTGTCGGCATAAGTGAGAGACATGAGTACCAACATAACGCCACAAAAAATTCGAAATTCGAATATACGTAACCAGCGAAAATTCAAAATTCGCGATACGTTTTGAGCACACCTCGTATATGTAATTTAGAGGTTACAATTATGATGAATATACAAAAATCATATCATATTCCTACTTACCGATTTTCGAATAGTTGGTTAGTAAATCAGAAATGATTTCCTTATAATTTGGACCCCGATTATTTCCTAAAAAGTTTGAAACAATCAGCCTAAATCAGTTCCAAGCAGCCTTTTCATCGGGTGATAGTAACGTCTCGAATGTTGAGCTCTGTAGTAGTTTTCAGATTTGTGGACCATCAAAAAAACCTTCAGAAATTTTTGAAGCGGATAATTTTGGAAACATTCTTTGAATATAATCGAATGCTTTTTCATTTTTGTTTAGCGCCTTAACAAAATTCTTGCCTAATCCAAGCTTGATGTGTAATGGCGGAAAAATCACATTCTCCTTTTTTATTAGAGCAGCATATTTTATATTGTGTGTGCCTACTTCGTGATTGGTTCTTGCTGGCCAGTCCTTCCTTGTTTTTATGATTTAAGCATTCTAAGAACATCGCAAGAAATGCCTCAAGGAAAAAGTTGTATATATTTGATAACAAATATATATGACCATACTTCTTTCTTACGAAAACCCGCGTTGGCAACTTAAATTTTCCATACAGTATGAGGGATTTTTTCTTATGATCTGCGTTTTGCCTTAAAAAAAAATTGACGGGGAAAAATTTCTTGAGTGTCATTATGGAGTTTTCTCATTTCTGGCGATGCCCGTAGTAAGCTTTAAAAAGACAAAGTTGCGCAAAATGTCATACCGAAATAATTTGTTTGTCAAAAACAATAATAGGCTTGATATGCAAAATTTTCGCTAAACTGGGTATTTTCACTTTATTGTCAATAAAACCAACATTTATTCATGAATTTTCACGAAATAAGGTTTCAATTATTTATAATATTTACAGTTTTAAGACCGTGAAATAAAGATGATAAGTTTTTAAAAGCTTCAATTTTTTATGAATTTTTGAAAAATAAAAAAATGTTCGATTTTGCAAAAAAAATTTTTTTTTTACATTTTGATGTGAATAACTCCACAACCGTCGATCATATAAAAAATTTTTCTTATCAAGACTTGAAGGAAATTTTGCGGTGAATCCACTGGTGGTTTAGAATTTAGATAAGTAATTTCTAAGATATGATAAAATAAATGGAAAGACCTCTGTGAAAATTCGTGTTTTAGAAAAAGAAAAGAAAAAAAAACTTATCCAGAGAATTTTAAATTTTGGGTGTGCTTGTACTTAGGGGGCCATAATACATCGAAATTAAATAGTTAGACTTCAAAGTAATTTCTCTTGTTGACTAGTGTTATCAAAGCCAGAGAATAGTAGTCAAGTTTTCTTAAAAATATCAGACTTCGAATCACATAAGTGACCTTAGTAAGTATAAAAGTATGCAGTGACAGAATTTTAAGATCGCCGTTGCTACATACCGGAATGTCTCCAGTTTTAAACATCCCCGATTATACTACACCCCCAACAGTCGATATAAATAATAGTGTAAATTTATCCATTTTCTGAAACCAACTTATTTAAAATTTTGTATAACATTACATTTTTAACTACTTTTTTTTTACATAATTTCGATAAAAGGCAACCCAGAATGTAAATAACAATACTTCAGGCAGCAAGATGGCGGAATTGTCAAAATATGTCACTACAGAGCTAACCTTCTTGTGACTGAATCATGGAATACAACATTTTTAAAAAGATTTAAGAAGAAAAACAAATAAATATCTTTGGTTTTTTATGTTTTGTTTCAAAATGTATGCCATATTGTAGACCGCGACACGAATGTCACATTTAGACCCACGACTTCTGTAAACTAAATCAGACTCCTGTTGCCGCTCTCATCTAACGGTGCTTGTAGTTTCCCTTAATGGGAGCGTACCATGATGGATGACTGCCCTTAACCATTTCTTCTTCCAACAGCAAAAACACGCGTGCGAGACAAGCGACTCTTTGTAGCTCTCACTACGTGGCTTTACTTCTATGTTCTAAGCGCTTAATAATATAGCCGGTGGGACCGTTGCGTTCTTTACATAAAGCTGTCGAGTTGAGCAACAAACAAGGCGGACCTACCATGCTTCCACATATGTATACACACCAAAAATACCGCAAATTAAGGGCAATGATCACGGTGGGAAGCTCACGGGTATAAGACTTCATGAAGCTGCCTAACCACCGCACTGCTGCGCGTCAAAAGACAACACTCAGATTGTGAGAAAGCCCAGAAGCCCATCGAAACTTTTTAAATATATCCTACCCTCCTCAATTGCTGCCCGAGAGGTTAATGATAACCTCCGATGACTTTAGGGCCCAGCTGCTTTTATTTTTTCCTACAAATTGGCGCTCTCTACATATTTCTTACCGACACCGAAGGGTGTCTACCAAGCCAGTCCCATTTTTACGCAAAAGCTTTTTCATGCCAGAATGGTTGTCGTCCACTGCCGAGGGCCGTCCCTTAAAACTAGGACCTTCTATTTGGTAAGCCAAAACACCACATCTCTTTGCCGTTTGATCTGCGGAACTATAGACGGGCTCTAAATGACCTCCACACCGAGTCGGTAGACAGATCCTTCAGATCTCGTCCTGTGAATCCCGTTATCAATACTCAGCCACCTGAATTGGCTGAAGAGGAGCGTGTACTTCCGAGGGAGACTAGAGTCATGCTAGCACAACTTCGATCTGGATATTGTAAAAGGTTAAACTCTTACTTATCCAGACTGAACCCCAACATACCAAACACATGCCCTGCATGTGGTATGTCCCTTCATGATACCAAACATCTCTTCTCCTGTTCAGTTGAGCCCACTCTTCTAACACCTACATCACTCTGGTCCAACCCTGTGGAAACTGCCCGTTTCTGAAGCGATTTGTTAGAAGAGAAAAGTGAATTGCAAAACATCTGCGAATGATGTCTTGTGTCTACCTTGGACTTTGCGATTGGCACCAGTTATCGTTAAAAAGTTATTACTAGCATGTTTGTAACAAAACGATCAAATTCTGTATGCGTTCATCAAGCACAGATTTTCCACAGAAACTACAAGCACGTTAAGTATGATTGTTTGAGTTGTTACCATCGTCTCTTCTTCTTCTCATATGCTAGCAGCGATCCGCACACACAGTTATTTGGTATTGCAATTCTACGTTTTGTACTAGGCTCGCATAGTAAATGTGCGTAGTCGTCAGCCAAATATGATCAGTTTGGGCTCACACCGTTACCTATGACACAAAACAGCACAGTACGAACAAACATTTATTTAAAAAAATATCTAAACCAAAGTACAGTACGCTGTGTGTGGTGTTGGTTGTTTCGCAAGCAGAAATCTATCATCCGTGCATGACGTTCGAGAGCTAATAAGGAGCGGCAACACTTTCTCAAGCAGGGCTATTTCACAAAAGAAAACAATAAGAGAACGTCCGAACTTAAGTAAACTCAAAAAGATTGAAATCACTGCGTGGATTGCGGTGAAGCGTAGGATGATGGCGTCGCCATGATTAGTAACCAGCACATACCCAAAATAAACTCAAGTTCGAAATTTTGATAGTTTAGGAAAATTCCTTTTAGTCGTGGTAAGTATAATCAGCCAGAAATTTCCCAATAAATAATGCATACTGATTAGGAGCAGGAAATAACCTCGTAGTCCCATATTATCAGCATTCTTCATAACTATTAAACAGCGTCGATCTTATTTCAATTTTTGAAGTTACCAGAGTTGGAATTATTTCATTACAAAAATCGCCCTGACATTGTTGCATACAGCTATTAGTTCTTTATTTATTGATTAATGAAGAATATAAATAACTTAAAAAAATATAAATCAATTGTTTAATAAAAGAAATAAAAGAAAAGTCGCTAGTTGGCATCCTTCAACTGGTTCGCATTTTATTGATTCTACTCCACATTTCGTCCTGGTAGGAAGTAGCAATCGTTTCAGCTTTTAATATCGTAATATTTGCATGCGATCTCGTCGACATTCCTCGAAGGTAAGAAAGTATTTTGGCAGTTCAGATGAGACACAACCATTGGTGTAGCGACTCACACACTTTCCGGTGGTTTCGTCGTAGGCATAACGCAGAAGTTTCCTGTCACATAGTAATGGAATGCGAGGCACTTTACAAGCCGGAACTGAAATCGAAATACATTTTATTTTAGACATTTCTTTGATCGATCGCGAACAGTTGTTTAAATAATTTCATCTCAAACTGTATTTTATAAAGTGGAGGGAAGTGACTTATGGTAAAAAATATGTAAGTAGTAACTACTATAATAAAAGAGTCGATCAGTGGAAAGGCATTGTACTTTGGATTTTAGCAAATGTTTTTACCACAGAAAAATAAATCCTAAAACAACTACCATACTTATACTACATTTACACTGCACCAAATGCGTCGCATTTCTCCATACAAATCACATTTCCCAAATAACTGATTTAATCGCATTCGCTGCCATTTGGGCCACTACAACATTACATTATTTTCGAACGCATTAAGTTTGAAGTCTCGCATAAAGGAAATGTCAAACAAAATGCAAATGAGTTAATATAAAGGGGTTTGAAATGACTTATTTGAATTTTCCAAATGCGGCGCAGTGTACATGTATTATTAGAGACAGTTTAATGAAATGTGTAACTCTATTTTATTTGTTTTTATTCAATTTAATCGACATCCTCCTGACATTAAACTCCGATACACCAATATTGACAAATTCGATTCCGCTAAACTCATTGCAGTTACATTCCTTCTTTGAACCCCAAACTGTCGCAAATAGGCATAAATGCAGTAGATATAGCTCCAACTCCCAAGTTAAATAAAAAAGTATGGGGATCGATAGATATTATTAAGATGAGTACAACCATATAATTTTTTGGGGGGGGGGGGGGGGAGGAAGACCAAGAAGAGTTATTAAGCGTCAAAGTTCATATAAGGGTTTTTTTTAAATCAAAATTTTTCGAAAACTAATGAACGGATTTCAAACATTTTGGTATCATTTGATAGGCAATTTAACTATCTCTTATTTGATATACGGTTTGTATATCTATCCGGTGAGGTTTTGTTAAACTTTGAATTGTAAATTGTAGGTGTTCTGCGCAGAAGTACTGTGGATCGCTTAGTCGGTGTTAAATGGGTTAGGGGTCCCGAAAATTTTCGATAAAATATTGTGAATATTGTTAGTGTGACTATCGTTAATTGTTAAATACTTTGGAAGATGTTGACTGTTGATGACATTATACATCAAATGAAAGCTAGAAACATTCCCTATTTATTTATAGCATTTCGTTTTAAAGGAAAAATAAGGTTAAAGAATTTTGTTTTACATAAGTGTAATTTTTACACAAACTTTATAATGCACATATAACGTATATCGTATATACCTAATTAAAGGTAATTTGAATACCTATGAAAATATATAATTTTTTTTTTTTAAATCGGTGCATTAGTTTTTGAAAAATTTTGATTTTAAGAAATGTTTTATATGAACTTTGACTTTCGATAACTTTTGTTGTTGTTGTTTCCCCCAAAAACAAAATATATCGTTATGTTTACGGCAATGATGTCTATAGATCCCAATTTTTATTGCTTTTTTTTACCAAAATTTTTTTATTGATTTTACGGCCTGCAAATTTTCAAGTATTCATGAAACGAGCTGTGGAAAATTATTATTCTTGGCCTTGAGCTCGTTTCATGAATACTTGGATCCCAATTTTTGGTTTTTTTTTTTATCAGAGAGTTGGAGCTATTCTGCATTTGTTCCGATAGAATTGTGATGGCAGTTCTGTAATAGGGCAAGATCTACATCACCTTCTGCATCACAAAAAGTAATTCTAGTAGTGCTACCGGTATCACCAGTTAAACTGACATTACGGGGCCAATAGCCACCATTTCCTGAAGCGATCATGCAGGCAGTAGGAAGTAAATACTATACCCTATAGAAGATTAAGACCGGGGTTTTCTTTCAGCTTGGCTTGGCCGTAAAGGTAAAGATTAAGATGAAGATGAATATAAAGATAAAAATTAAGCTAAATATATATAAATATAGTCTCAAAAATTGTAAATAGCATTTAATAACACAGCACAACAAATTGAGATATTTCTTTGGAACAGAGTAATTTCGACTGAACAGAACTAAACTTGTACCAGAAAACTTTAAAGATAAGCAGATTGCTATAGGGTACGGCGTTCGAAATATCGCCGATGTGAATAGAATACTCGTACTTGTGCCCTATACCCGACGGCATACGGAAATCGGCGAGAGGTAACAAGAACAACTGAAATAAGGTCAATAGACTTTATTTCCATTTGAAATAAAGTAAGTTAACGTTATTTTCTTTTTTGAAACGGAAATAAGATCCGTTGACTTTATTTCGCTTTAAAATACTAAATTTGCATAGCTTCGGCTGAGCGTTTCTTAAGGCACGTTAAATTATTTTGTGTGATAAATTTTTAAATTAATTAAAACAGCTTCACAGGCGAAAATTTGGAATTAAAAATTTGCGTGATTTCTAATCCACATCCTTTAGGCAATGACTATATTTCCAAAGTTTTGTTGAATTTATTTCTTTTTTGAAAAGAGAAATGACGTTATTTTCCTTTGCGATGCGAAATAAAGTCAATTGACCTTGTTTCCATTGATGTTACCTGTCACCTTTTAATCATTTTCGCATATCATGATTGAACTAAAATTTTTGGGTATGTATCGAACTAGTTTAAGCCCATTATGTTTCTGTTCGAAATCTGAAAATAGAAAAATACCACTTGGTTAAATAAAATAGACTGTTGTCTGGCTATTTGGGTTGGTATTCATACTAGGTTTTTTTTATACAGTTATGTTCATGAAAATAGTAGTGCACTATCTCTTTAAATCTAAAACGTTATTCTGACATAAACGGACTTGTAAAACGAACAAGTTTTCGTAGAATATACTGTTAGGAACGGATAAGCCAAAAAATTCCGTTAATTTTGCGTTTCTTTGTTGCGACGCAACTTTTTATGTTCTTCAAAAAATAATACGTTCATTTAAATAGTAGTGCTTGGCGCGAATGGTTCATATTTAAAAAAAAATAAATAAAGATCACCAAATAGTACGTGTTTTTGAGTAATTTTATAATTTTTTGATTACATTTATTGACATCGCGGTACTCCTTCTATTTTTGTGGGAAGATGAAAGCATTGCTCGGGTGAAAAGCGTAGATTGATTATTGAGCTAAGGAACCAGGGAAGGACGTACAAAGAAATTGAAGAAATTATGGGATCCACTGCCACAATGATATATAATGCCATACTTGAAAAATCAAACCTGAAAATCGTGGTGGAAAGCGAAAAACTACATCATTAGAGGACAAGCGTATTGTTCGATATTCTAAAATCAACCCCACATCTTCTGCAAAAATTATAAAAAATGAATTAAATTTGTCGGTCAGTGCTCTGACAGTTCGCAGACGTCTAGTCGAATGTAATTTGAAGGCTAGGAGTCCCAGGAAGGCACCGTTGTTGACCAAAAAACATGTCGCTGCGAGAATACAATTTGCCGAAGAGCATTTGAATTGGCTACCTTCCAAATGGCGCAACGTGTTGTGGACTGATGAGAGCAAAATTGTTTTTTTTTGGTGGAACAGGATCCAGAAAATATGTCCATCGTCCACCAAACACAGAATACCACCCGAGGTACACAACTAAAACAGTAAAACATATCGATGTTAGCATTATGGTCTGGGCATGCTTTTCATACAGTGGTGTTGGTCCTATCCATTTGATCGATGGCATCATGGGCCGAGTAGTGTACATAGGTATAATGCGGGATCTTATGCTACCATTTGTAAGCTGGAAAATGCCAATAAAGTGGACGTTTCAACAGGACAACGATCCAAAACACACTTCACAACTGGCTAAGGAGTAGTTTGCTTCTGAGAATATCGACGTGATGCACTGGCCAGCTCAGTCTCCGGACCTGAACTCCATCGAAAATTTATGGGGAGATGTGAAACGAGTTGTAGCAACAGCAAATCCGTCAAGTAAAGCCCACCTTTGGCAAGTGGTTAAGCAGGCATGGACACAAATCCCCGTAGAACGTTGTAAGAATCTTGTTGATTCTATGCCACGTCGATGTATGGCAGTATTAAATAACAAAGGATTCAGTACGAAATATTAGACTGTAGAAAATATGAGGAGCGTGAAATATAAACGTCAACTGGATTTTTCTTCTGTTTTTACTTTATTAAAATAAGCACTACTATTTTCGTGAACGCAACAATTTTATGGGTTTGCTTTTTAGCACGCCCTAATTTGAAAAAAAAAAACGAAATATTTCGAACAAATGAACTGTTAATATTTAATAATATAAATAATAAATACTTTCCTTACAACTTTTAATATGAGATCATATTTTTAATTAGCACTACTATTTTTATGAACAGAGCTGTATGCACCCGCTGAGAAAAATTTCTTTAATTTGTACTACGCCAACACTTTAAAGTTGGTGCAATTCCAAAGTTTAATAATTTTTGTTAGTCCATTTTATATTTTTTTAAGTACGATGTAGTAAAAGATTGCTATGCAAACTATTCTAAGTTTTAAAGAAGATTTTTTTAAAAGTAAACAAAAGTTAGTAAAACTTAGTATGAATGAAAAGTTGACATATTCTAATCAAATTTTAATATTTTGGTGTATTAAAAATTAAAGACTATGGAATTTCCTATGCTATTCTTCAATTTTTACGAAACGTTTAAAACTTTTTAGTATTTTACAGTAATGTTTATTATAATTTAATACCTTTTCGAATATTTCTATACAATTTCATTGTTTTCCTTTAATTTTTAATTTATTCTTGCTGATATTTCTCTCCGTGTATCTCTTACATGACAGGCTGAGTGGAGGAAGGAAAAATTTCAGAACTGGCTATACTCACTGCTGACAATAGCGACTTTTGCTAATTTTAAACAAATAAAATATTTTCTAATTCAAATGCTTCATTTATTTAAAATGTATATAATTTAATTTGAGAACTTGTTTTTAACCAAACTCTGACTTCCTCCGTTTAGCAGTCCAAATAATAATTACAAGAACATACCTGATTTGTTCACAGCAAGATTATTGGCGCCACTAATCTCTTCGGCTAAGCAGAGAAGCAACAGCAGCAGCAACCTCAGAAAGCTGCATTTTTCAATGCTTCGCTCGTTTTTATGCATTTCACGAATTTTCGCTGTTTTGATGACTGAAATGGGACGTTTTTGTTTTAGGCTGCGTGATTGAATGATGACACAAATTTTCCAATATTGTTAACGTCTCGAACTTAAGTTAATGCTTTTTAGTTATCGTCATAGTTATCGCCTTTGTTGTTGTTTCTATACCAAAGGTGTAGCTTCTAATTGCAACAAATTTAAGTTTTGGTGCACGGAACACTCACTCACTTAGGTACCGAACACACATAGACGACATTCATCGAAAACTTGCAAAAGCAATTGTTAACGAGCAGGCATCGGCAGTTTGTTCTAGAATTCGTGCGCGATATGTAAAAGTTGTAACAGTTATTTGCAATTAACAAAATTAAAATATGAAATTCCAATTAGAAAATTTAATTATTTAAACAGAAATGTTTGTTTAACGGTCCTCTTTTTAGGTAGTTTCACGCGCAGTAACGGTAAAACTGAAGTACTTGCAAGTGCATTCGGTTAATTAAGAAATGTGCAGTGCAGTCGTCACATATTCTCAATTTAATTTTGCTAGAAACGCTTTGTTTACACTTTTTTGCTTTTATTTTGTTTATATTTTCGAACATCAAATTACACGCGTTGAACGCCACTTTCATTTATGACTTGCCTGGGAATGTTTACTTCGATTGCACGTCTGACAAATGTTTAGGAAGTGTTGTTGCTTGTCATCGCATTTTCGGCAGTTTTTGCGGAACTGCATTGGCCACGTAACTGCGCTCGTAGCTGTGGTATGTGTAATGAAACTATGCGTTTACTGTGAAGAGGTGAGTCAGCCTAAGTTAGTCGGACATCGCGCATTATATACCCAAGTGTAAGCTTAATAAGATCTTCAATTTGCCCTGGAGCTGCTCACAGACGCCGAAATATGTCGCAAGGGGTACTCAGAGACTTAGGTTTCAGCTACACGGATTTTATACCCACTTTGCTGTTAACTATTACCAGTTACACGTTCATAAACTCATTAGTTCATATATTTTAAGTTAGATAGAAGAGTTGCAGTTAGTAGTACCTGATTAACCGACCTTTGCCAAGCATTCCAAGAAATAATATCGGATAAGCCAAAAAATAATAATAATAATAGGATGAGGTGGCAACCATATCTCCATAAATTTTTGTAGGAATACGATGGGGTCTATCAGCTTTCCGACGGAACTGCCGACGGGAGAAATGTAATATATTTATTTTGTTGTGTTGATCTTCTGACAGGGTTGTAAGCTGATTTTTGTTCGAACGATTTTCGGGCATCTTTTGTCACAAAACCAAACTTGACAAGGGATGACGAAAAATCGTTCCAAAAAAATGAGAGAAATCAATCGATTAAATCGTATTTTTTCAGTGAATTTTGAAGAAATCGATAGGGACCACAAAACTCTAGTACGGATAGCTGATAGACCCCGACGAAAATACACATTGTAGCACATTGCATATCTTAAAAGTTCATCCAGTTCTCGACCCGAGTAGGTCCCCACGTCGAAGAGTACATCAAGGTCGAAGTACCGTTACCGACTTCTACCAAAAACTGGACAGCTAGGCATGAATTGCTCGATGATTGCATCTCGTCGTAATCCGCTCAACTGCACCAGATGGCAGGGATCTAATATCTTTTCATAAAGGGAACGACAGCCAGACCGCAAGACTCTGCCCACCTAGTCAGTTTGTCCTGGTAACTCTTCAAAACATGAGAAAATCGAAGTCTGCCCGGAAATTAAATCTCGAATTGCAGTTGCATCAGCGTAGGCAACCTGTTCACTGCCACTGGTCTCAAATTCCAAGGCAAAAGTTCTTTTACGCACACAACCCGGAGTAGCGGGGGATAGAACTCCCCTTTGTGATCTAACATCGCATACAATTCTCTGTATTGAAGTTCCACCCCATACCGCTACGACAGTTCTATGGCACATGAGCTTTTCAATGAATTTAACCATTAACTCTCGACGCCTCAACGAGCCAAGGGTTATTCGGTAAGCACAAGCAGGATATGGTTGAACATTCCCACAACAGCCGGTTATATGTACCGGAATGACCCGGGGTTTTTTGCTTGGCCAAAGGCTGTTATTTCAGTGCAATCCAGTCTAATCTGTCTCAGGATATGGTTGAACGCCCCCGCGTTTATCCGAAAGGTTGATTTGAAAAAGTTCCTCTGTCTCTAAGTTAAATTCTCTTTGTTTTAACATCGAATGAAGAGCAGTATCCGTCAAAGTGCGGTGGAAATAAGCACGCTGTGGTGTCGGTAATAAACACCGAGGTATTCCATCGACAACATTCCTTCTGAAGTATATTTTTGAATCAAATTCTTCGATGTTTAAGACTTGCTCAGAGAGTTCGGATCACCACTTTAGAGAGTTCGGATCACCACTCACGTAAAAAAAATGTCCACTGAGAGTATTTCTTTATTTGAGATAATTTTTATTGAGAGAAAATCGACGCTGAGTAAAAGATCATCCCGTTTCAAAATATTTTTGATGAACGCCCTATTATTTTATTGAGATATTACATTTTTGAAACGTATTCTGAAATGGGGATCTTATGAACCAAATTCTGAAATAGGCGTTTTTGAAAAATATTAGCAATTTTCTTCGTCGCTTTGATGCTAGATTAAGGTTAAGCGTTTTTTATTTGCTTTATAGATGCTAGATAAAATTATTTCTGCTTGAATAAACAAATTTTTCTAAAAGCAAGCATACAAAATCATAAGCGTTTATAATTTTGGTGGCTATTTTGCAAGCCACAAGTTGACATTTAATTGTCAAAGGATATTTCAAATAATAAAAAATCAAATAATTTTTGTATTTATATCTTGCTAAGAGCTTACGAAAAAAGTCAGCTTTTTTCAAATATTGTGGCCAGCCGTTCAAGTGTGCTCAGTATAACCGCCAATTTTTTTTTTCGTAAGCACTTATCGACTTATGAATAAAATAACGAAGTAAAAAAAAATGGACAATGTTTCTTAAAATGAATAACAGAAAATTGGAATTGATTCTTACTGGGGGCGACTGCCGAAAATTAACGAGAATCTAAGCAGATAACAGAATTGCTAATACTGAAGACGGGTGACTAAATCAATAATATATAAAGGTATATACATATCGCTTGGTTTTTTTTTGTTAACACTTAGCGACTTGTGAAAATAAAGAAATACAATTTTTTTGTTAAAAATTTTGAAACTTGCTTGGAAAATCAAATGTAAACTTGTCGCTTGCAAAATAGCAAGCAAAATCGTGAGCGCTGAGAATTTTTCCTGCTTGCTTATTTCAAGCGAGCAGAAAAAACTTTATCTAGCATAGAAATGACAAATAAAAAAGTGCGATATGTAAGTTAAAGAAATGTGCCATCGTATTCCGTCTTAGTATTTGTTCATAATTTTATTCATATACATACATTTACATATATTTAGTTTTAAATTTAAAAATTACAAATTAACAAAATACGTACATATGTATGTATATCTGTATGTATGCTTTATATAGTTTTACTTCACACATTATTTTTAATGTTATATAAAATAAACATAAGGCACACAGCAAATTGGTGAATTCTTTTTTATTGTTTACATTTTGTATTAGAAATCTAAGATCGCTTCATTCACAATCATCAAGATTAATGTTATTCAACTAAATAAATATATAATCATATATTTTTACATTAGTAAGAAATAAGTGTGTACGCATAGAATATTTATTGTAAAAGAGTTTTTTATGTTATACACCGTGATCTATGAAAAACACAAAAGATCAGCGCCATTGTAAAATATTTTTCAAGCAAAATTTTTTTTTAGCAATGAAATCGAATATCTTGGTTAAGTTTCTCTAGTGCATGCTCCTCTCCAATCAAAAATAAAAACATTTGAACTCTTACTTAAAATTTTATTTGGTAGAAGAGGGATTCTTGCAGCTTAAGTTTTGCCCCACACTGTATGTATGCACATGGACATTGAAATAAATGGCATAAATTGTTAAAATATCAAAACAAACAACTTACATTATAAGATTGAGCAAGAAAATTGGAAATGTAGCGGAAAAAATTAATTATGAATTTCCCATTTTATAAATATTTTAGTTAATATACAGCTTAAAAAGAAATATTATAATAAATTACAAAAATGAACATAAATTCTTTGCAAAAACGCATGTGCGAGCTTTGTTAGATTACAATAGTTACTAAATTTATAAAAATTAGATAAAAGTGCGAAAAAATCTTTTTTGAATTTTTTTTTTTTGAAATATGAAAATAGTAAAAAGCCCGCAGAAAAAATTTGCAAAATATTTCTTATTACATTTTTTGTTGTTTTTCATAAAAGTAAAAGCCAAATATATGTATTAGGTTTGTTGGTTAATTAATTAATGTTTGTATGTGTGTATGATTGTGTATTTTTAACAATAAAACAATTGTTTCGACTTGTTGCTTATTTATTATTTTGGCTAATAAATGTTTGTATGGCCGTATTTAAAACTCTTAAAAGTTCTTATCCCAACCGGTTAAGTCATCTGGCGGTGGGCCCTCTGGATCTGGTGGATATGCATCGAAATTGGTCGTATCTATGACGCTCTTCACGGTTGGCTTAATCGGTGGTTCGAGTGTACGATTCTGCAAGCCCAACCAGTAGAAGCCATCAAACCATCTGTAAGAGTAAAAAGGGGAATTTTGAAAATATGACTGTGATAAGCATTAAAAATAATTTTATTCAACTGTTTAGATTCACGGATCGACGGCTGATAGAAAGATCAATCTATCTCGGCTGCTTTTTTGAAAATTCGAAATTTCTTTGAAGAATCCGCGATCTCAGTATTTGTTTTAAAAACACCCTATCTCAAACAAATTCTGAGTTAAGGTGCTATCCAAGCGAGGTGTGCGATAGAGTTTTCTTCAAAATTTCCCCTAAGGTAGGGCGCTTGGAAGTCAGCAGCCTAGATTGGTTGATATTCCATTCAGCAGTGGATTCTTAAGTTAGTATATTACCTCAGATCTCAGTTCTTTATTTCTTAAACCAAATGAAAGCTACAATTCCAAATACACATATGTAACAATTTTGTAGGCGTTTTTGAAAAAATATTGTAAAAGTAGAGTAGAACGAGTCTAAAATATTGTTTTTAAAATTGATTTTACTGTTAGCCGATTTTTATTCGTAAGCACTTAGCAACATGTGAATAAAAAACGATCTGATCGCTTACGAGATAGCAACCAAAATTGTAGGCGATTATAATTTTTTCTGCTTGCTTAATTTTCTGTTGTTTTCAATACAGATTTGTTCTTAGGGAGCATAGAAATTTTTATCTAGCAACTAAGTAACGAATAAAAAACGGCCAACGAACAATTTCCCCTCCCAGCGGGTTAGGGGAATAGAGTACATCCGCTGTAGAAAGGAAAAAGGCTACTAAAATCTACGACTTGAGGGTTCTAAGAGGTTTAACA
Organism: Merzomyia westermanni; assembly: GCA_949987695.1. Taxonomy (NCBI): domain Eukaryota; kingdom Metazoa; phylum Arthropoda; class Insecta; order Diptera; family Tephritidae; genus Merzomyia; species Merzomyia westermanni. The sequence continues at coordinate 8,668,536 of OX465289.1, read as the reverse complement.
AATCGCTAACGGGACTGTGAGGCTAGTGCCGGAGCGTACCGGATCCATATACGTCAAAGGACTGTCCTCACCGGTAACATTCGTCTAGATATTCGGGGAGTCTGCTGCTGGCGAATGTCGTTGCTTATATCAGATGATTTCTGGCATGGGCCATGGTCCCTACAGCTTGGTAACAGTAGCAACCCTTCGCATTTCTCGTTCCTGGATTTGGTGAGCTAGGTGGTCATGTGTCCGAAGCATATTCTTGTGTACTAAAAACACTGAATCTCCTTCCGAACTATCTTCGATGGGAACCTCTTTAATATGTTAATTCACAGTAAGGAAGACTAGTTATGATATATTGATGGCTAAAAACTGCATGAAATAGAGGGAAACTGCGGGGAAGATGGACTTGCAAGCGAGGGTATGATACCAATCAGATTCTTCCAGTGCCGTGCAGCAGGAATTTTAAGCGTGACAACCGCTACCTGGAGAGATAGACAAACTTGGTCGAAATGAGATCGGGAAAGTTTTCGAAATATATGCCTCCTAAAGAGGGGACATGTCGACCATTTACGGGTCACTGCCTAATTGGTAGGCCGCAGTGGAGCTAGACGTTGCATTCCGGAGATATTGTTGAAGCTTTAGGCGTGATATGAAGGAAGAAACGATGGAACACTTTCTCTATAAGTGTCCGTCCTTAAGAAGAATAAGATATTGATATGAGCGTTATTTCTTGGCACTTAACCGCCTAAGCGATGTTGACCGCGGCGTATCAAAGCAACCCAGTAATCCCTTCTTAGCGGTAACTGCCACCAATCCGAACGCCAAAGGAGGCTAAGCTATTCTCTACCTGTTTTTTCCATCTCAGTGGAGGCGTCGCTCTAGCTCTGCAGGCTACTTCGAGTGTCTTTGGGAAAACTTTTGGGCCGGAGCTTCTTTGTTTATTCCCATAACAGTACCCAGCCAGCGGAGCCTTTGGAATTTAATTCGCAGAACTTTGGGTTTTTTCAACTGGCCCAAACTCCTAGTCGGCGCAACCATTTTCTGAGGCTGAAAGAAATCGTTCATTCGATTTTGAGGAATACTCTAATGTACATATATACATTAGGTATTGTTATTTTTATATCGTGCTTTCTCGGGCCGAGTATCTTTTTTATGGATATTAATTGGTACCCGACATTTTACAGCAATAGTGAAACTCATCCGTCATAACCAGACATTCCACACATCGCCGCTGAGTGGAAGATCACCCCATTTAAAAATAACTCTGGTTTTTTTTCTTTTCAAAAACGCCCTATATTAACTAAAGTGTTTTGAAGTTTCGTTGACATAGGACGATTTTGAAACCCCTTTTGAGATAGGTCGTTCTTGAAAGGGCTTCTGGAAGAGATGGATCTTTTCTGAAAAATGTTTTGATATAAAGTAATCTTCTCTCCGCCTTCGATATATTCTGGGTGTTTTAAAATGTCTCTATCACCACCCATTCCTTTTAATAGTCCCAATGATTCTGGGTTGCCATAAACCACTTTCTGTCTATTAGTGGACTTTGGCTTGAGTGCCATGTAGATAAATAGTTAGGGCGTGAACTTCCGCTTTCCTATATTTTACTCCAACCGCATGTTGATTATACTCTTCAAAATTCCTTGTACTTCAGCCATGTCACCTAAAAACTCAAAACTCACCTATGCTTTTGAATTTCACTGATGCCGCCACGTTGATAACCCAAACGTTCCGCAGGATTATCACGACACAATTTCTTAATCAAATTGCTAGCATTGCGTGTGATGTCACGTGGAAATTCGATCGCATCAATACCCTTCAAGATAATATTGTAGGTACGCATGGGATCTGAGCCAGTGAACGGAGGTGTGCCTGTGACAAAAGAAACGCATATTAATATAAAACTCACAAAATTAAGGCGCGTCTTTGGCACTCACCTGTTAGCAACTCAAACATCAATACACCCAACGACCAATAGTCAGCGCTAATATCGTGTCCACGATTCAATATCACCTCAGGCGCTACATACTCCGGTGTGCCACAGAATGTCCATGTCTTGCGCCCAGATTGCAATTTCTTAGCAAAACCAAAATCCACCAACTTAACATAGCCCTTATCGTCGAGCAATAGATTTTCGGGTTTCAAATCACGATAAATAATATTGCGTGAGTGCAGGTATTGGAATGCCTCGACCACGCAAGCGGTATAGAAACGTGTGGTGGCATCGTCGAATTTACAACGATCGCGTAATATCGTCCATAATTCACCACCCAAACAACTTTCCATCAACATATACAAATATTTGCGATCCTTGAAAGTTTTGAATAATTTCACAACGAATTGACAATTTGCCTCGCCCATTATCTCCTTCTCGGACATGATATGCTGTTGTTGGCGTGTCTCAACTATTTGTGACTTCTTCATTTGTTTCAACGCAAACGAACGATCATTATCACCGTTAATTTGCACCAATTCGACACGACCAAAACCGCCAACGCCGAGTGTGGCAATGATGCGCAAATCGGTGAGTTTGACATTGTCGAATTCTTCGTTGATTCTGAAGAGAGAGAGAGAGGGAAGATGCAGGTAAAAATTGATTTTATAAGTTTGCAGAAGAATTCAGTAACTTACTTCTTACGTTCTCCTATGCATTCATCATCGTAACGATGCTTAATTTCATCCAAATTCGAAATGAGTTGGTTGAACGTCTCACGATCGATCACCAGGCAAGTTACGCCATCGGCAGAATCACATATTATATTGGCGGTACGCAAGTCATCGCTGTAATTGATAAGAATCATTATAATTTGTTTTTGGAATACTAGAAAATAAACACGAATTAATATTGTTTACAGTTCACTCAAGTGACTGTCAAACAAAGTCACTGTGACCCAAAGTCCTTATCGAACAAAGTTACTGTCATCTTACGCGATTATTACCCAAAGTGGCTACGTACTAAAATGATATTTAATTAAGACGGATGTCAAGAGACTGTCGAAGCAAAGTGACTGTCCACAAAAGTGATTTTCATCCAAAGTGACTGTCAAGGAGCCACTGCCAAAAAATGTCACTTCCAACTTAAGTGACTGTAAATTAAAGTGGCTGTTCACAAAAGTGACTGCCAGTCGAAGTTACTGTCAACAAAAGTCACTTCTAACTTAAGTGGTTGTCAACAAAAGTAATTTCTACATATCACGTGCAATATCCAACCATTTGAATCACTGCTCAATTTAAAGTGAAAAATATATTCGTAAATGGATGCATGCAAACTTTTTGAATTGAATATTCACCACGAATGCTGTGACACAGGAAAATGCAATAAAATTTGAAATGTGGCAAGGAGGACGTTACCGAAGTACTAGGAGCTGTTGCAGCTGTCAGCTGGATGTGACTATAGAAAATCTCATCGCATCTTTTCAGTGTTACTCGATAATCACGCTTGAGTAAATACGCGTACATTTCAAACAAATAAGTCAATCAAGGTGGCTGTCAACCGAAGTGATTGTCAAAAAAAGTCACGGTCAACAAAAGTCACTCCCAACCTAAGTGACTGTCGACAAATGTGATTTTAAACCAAAGTGATTGTCCAGGAAAGTCACTGCCAAAAAAGTTACTTTCAACTTTAGTGGTTGGCAACTAAAGTCATTTCCAAATTAAGAGACTGTCAACCGAAGTGATTGTCAAACGAAGTCACGGTCAACTAAAGTCACTTCGAACATAAGGTACCGTCGACAAAAGTGATTTTCAACCAAAGTGACTGTTAAGGAAAGTCACTCCCAAGAAAAGTGACTGCCAACCAGCAGTCATCCAGCCATTCTCTGCAGTCCTCAAAGTCACTGTTAAAAATCCACTCTACAGTGTCCCATACATTTTGTTTTTTTCTTACGCACCCTTGCAACGCCTTCTCGCCGAAGAAGTCACCTTTGATGAGGGTTCGTATGAATTTTTCCTCTTGCGTGTCGGGTTGCTTAATGGTCACTCGCACTTGTCCCTTAGATATTATAAAGAAGGTATCACCACGTGCACCTTGACGTATAATATAATCACCCATTTGGTAGTGGGTCTCTTCGAGCACATCGGAGATTTTGATGAGTGTATCTTCTGGCAGGTCCTTGAAGATTGGCACGCTGAAAATAAGACGAACAAAAGGGATTGAATTATTGAAGGTGCTTGATGTAGGTATAGGTAAGTATTAAACTTATTATATAATATGTATTTATCGTAGAAAGTTCCAATAATCTGATAATCTAAAATGAGTACGACTTATGGACTGAGGCGTCTGCAGCCCTAGGCATTGCCGTTTGAGGCCCATAAATAAAGTTTATAAAACTTAATTATGAAGTTTTAAACTCCTTCTTTTATTATTGCATGTTGAGCTGTTGATACGGTCAATTATCCATGCACTTATAGTCCCTTAATTTGTCAGATTTGTGAGAATCAGATTTAAGCATTAATTCAACTTGCGACATCTATGAGATCGTGAACCATAAATCAATAAAAATCATGATGTACTTAAAAGCATTTACTGTTGTTGACCTCACTATGTCTGCACAATTAAACATTTAAATGCAAACTCGTAACGATTAATACCTACGAGTACAATACTTCGATCACGTGCAGAGTTAGCTTTAGTTTGAAGTGGTCATAGAGTCTCGTTGTCTTCTGGTTTATATTGGCTTCGACTTCTTAATGCCATTTACTTCTTCTATAATTGAGAGACCATTTGTACTATTTTTTGATTAATGTATTAAAAATGATGTCAAGAAAAAACAAGTAAGGAGTGCGCTGTATTCGGCTGTGTCGAAGGCTTTCTACCTTTCATGAATACGCATCACAGTTTTAAGTGTCCGCTTCTTATTCACAATAAGTACAAACTGTGCGAAATTAAAAGGTCTTAGCCTGTTAATTTAAAGATATATATCCTAAAACTCGTTTATCGGAGCAATCGATTGTATGGAGGCTATGCGTTATATTGATCCGATCTCGTTGGTTCCGACAAATGATTAATATGTATATTACAAACTGGCGGCTCATACCAAATTTCAGCGAGATATCTCTAAAACTGAGGGACTAGCTTGCGTTTAAACAGACAGTTGGAAAGACGGACATGGCTAAATCGACTCAGCTCGTCGCCCTAATCATTTCGGTATACTAATTAGTGGTTCTATCTCTTCTTCTTCTCATACTTACAAATATCGGACCAAAGTTATAATACAATTTCATGTTCATGAAAGGTATAAAAAATCAAGAAACACATGAAAAGAAACACACTATACCTGGAAGAGACACCTAAGCTGGCTAAAGGTTGTTCATATCTTTTCTCTCTCTATGGCGCGATATACAACAGGTATATCATCATAAACCTCCTAAGAGATTTTTGCGCCAAGCTTCTCTTCCAATTTGTGGTGTGCCGATTTGAATTTTCCCTACAAATTGGTGGGACCTACAGTTTTTTGCCGACTCCGAACGGCATCTACAAAGGAGACGAATTTTTTCTGAGAAGCCTGTCATGGCAGAAATACACTCGGAGAGTTTGCCAAACCACTGCCGAGGGGCGACCCCGTTTTGAAAAACTTTTTTTTTCAAATCACTTTTGATGTTACCTGTACCAGGGCTCGAACCATGGACCTTCGGTGTGGTAGGCCGGCAACACTACCTTCACACCACGGCGGCCGCCTTATATTTTAGGAAAAAGATATGTCACTAATTAATATTCCCAGGAAATTTAGAATAGGGAAGCATTTTTTTTCTAGTACAGAAGTAATTCTTTTGAACATCCGTCCTTAATTTTATCTTATCCAGAGTATCGTCAGCAGGCGTCATTCCTTAGGCCTCATATAGCAGCAGCTATACAAAAGAAGCTTACAGAAAATGATTTTATGGAAATATATTTTTAAATCGATTGCATTGTATATTATTAACTTTGCTGTGTCAGGGCGGCCATCTTGTCCCCAAAACTACTCATTTTGCAGGTCCTGCCAATTTTTAGGAAAAAAACGAATATATCGACAACTGAGTTGGAGATCACACTATTTTTGTCCTATCTGAAAATTAAGTTTTTGAAAATTATTCTGAGATGGGGCGTTCTTTAAAAATATTTTGAAGTAGGGTGATATTCCACTTAGCGGTTGATGTTGTATAACAAATGTCGGCATAAGAAAAGTTTCGTAAATCGGCTGATGACAGTTGGTAGCTGAATGTGTGTTTGTGTGTCTGTGTGTGTCCAAAGTTCTCAACCGGCTTTTATGAAATTTTCACAGTATATTATTGGGATCACAGGTTAAGGCATAGGCTATATATAGTTTTGGAAAAGTGGGTGGTGTCACGCTCCCAGGCTATATAAAATTTCAATTCGTCAGAACTCTGAACATATTTGGTCCATAATAATGATATTTATATATACATATATGTGCCCTTTAGTCGTTCTATGAAGCTTTCACGATAGATTCAGAAGTTCGGCGGGTACGTGAAATTTATTCAAGATTTACAAAGTTTTGGCAAAGTGGGAGGTGCCACGTTAAAATTTGTTGTTTTTTGTTTATGCCGTTTGGACATTAAAAGTTTATTATCGATCTCTGTGAAACGACACAGGCCATATTTAGTTTTTGGCAAAGCCTCCATGCTATTTAAAGTAGCAATACGGCAAAGCTATGAATTCATTTGGTTCAAGTTAATGATATTTTATATACAGATATGTGTTCAATATATCAAAGAACCTTGGAAAAGAAAGCAGTACCAGGATCAAATAAAAGGAAATTCGATATATCTTGTAAACTATGTACATATCAGTGCCCGCCGAGGAAATGGGAGAAAAAGGGGAGTAGGAATAGAAATTTGGAGGTGGTGTTAGAGGAAAATTAAGAAGAGCAAAAGTTGAAAGAAAAAGGAGGAGATAAGGATAAATGTAAAAGAAGCGAAAAGTGGGGAGGGAAAAGAGTACAAATTGTGAAATGTAGGCAAGCCAAATTGTAGGCAGGACAACGTCTGCCGGGTCTGCTAGTATACAATATAATCGACAAGCGGAGTAACCGAATGCAATTCTACAGCTTAAAGAGTACTCCACACCACACCTGTTAAATAATGATTACTAATAGTAATAATTACCGGTTTGATTAAATACTTGCTTGAGAATCCATTTAATGATTGATTACCAATTACTTTTAATTTTTAGTCTATGCTCTAAGTAGTTTTGAATGGCTTGTATAAGTGCTTTAAGCCTTAGTACTAAAGTGTTCAAAATTAAACAGATTAGTGGTTAGGATTGCTCTTTGACTGAACAAATTTTTAAATTCCGAAGTTCTGCCCTCTAACTATATTGCCCAACCGTACATGATGCAAACGGCCCTGAGTGCAATTTCGATAAACGTACATAATTATTTCAGTAATAATTAAGTTTGGTATTGCTTTTTAATTAGTTTTAATTACAAACATACACACATTCTCGTCACGGTGGCTGTTACAACAAAACATGAACTGCATGACAACATTTTTTTTTATTTCAATATGCAATATGGCTTTTATTAGCAATTATTTCTTTTGTAACTTATATCCATTAAACTATTAAATTATTTGAATGCAATTTTTGTCTTATAGCTTAATTGCATTAGCTTAGAGGGTAATTTACATATATACATTTGTGTTCAATATAATAGCACTGAAATTAATTTGGATATCGTTTGACGAAATAAGAAGAACCTGTGTTTTTAAGAATTGTCATTTGAAATATATATAATTCCATAACAGAAACTACATAAAAAGAAATTTCAAAGTTTACCCGAAGTTCAGGAAAGTTAATTAAACTTTTAGAAATTAATTTTTCTGGAACGATTTTCCGTCATCCCTTGTCAATTTGGTTTGGAGACATACCGGTTTCGGCGTTGTGCCATCTTCAGTGTCTTTCTTCGTTCTGTTGCGTTCGTGCTTTATTTGTCTGCTTTTTATAGTTCTTCGCTGGGCTGTTTATTAGGTACGTTTTGTATGGTAGTTTGTGTGTGTGTACGATTGCGCTCGTTAAGTTAGGTACATTTTGTATGTGTTGAAGGCAGCAAGTAGTTCGTGAATGTGTATTCTTTGGTTTGCTGGCATGTAGAAGTCTGTGATTCTGATTTGTATACCCTCTGAGGGTTGATTGCGTGTTTTTGTTCTCGCGTCAATTGTCTGTGTTATGTTCTTTTTTTCTGTATATCAATTTCAGAGGTTCGAATAATGCGTCTGAAATGGTGTTTGTTTGTTTGTTAATTATATTTCCTTGAAATGTTTTTGTTTATATATTTCCATGTTCTCCAGTATGTTTAAACGTAGACCTTTATGTTCTGTATGGAGAAGCTTGGCTGTGTTTTTGATCTGCGTCGGTTTGCTTTTGTTTGTGAACATGTGGTTTGCGAAGTTTGATTCCGGTGTGCTATTAGTTTTTTGTGTTTTCTTACTGAAATCTCTTATGTGTTCCCGGAATCTAGTTCTAATTTTACGTCCCGTTTGCCTATGTAGCTTTGTTGGCATTCGCATGTTATCTTGTATACACCCTGTTTGTCTAAGGGGTCTTCCTTGTGTGTGCCATTGTTTAAAATTTTTCCTACGTTGTTCCTCGCTTTGAAAGCAGTCTGGATGTTGTGCTTTTGAAATACCTTTGCTAATTTGTACGATACTTTTCCCGTGTATGTTAGTACAGTCCACGATTTCTATTTTCTTTCGGCTAGCTATTCTTTTTATTTTTATCACTTATATTCCTTTTAATTTTATTCACATGTTTTCCGTATCCATTGTTTTTAGCAATTGTATATATTGTGCCTAGCTCCCTTTTATATTCGTGCTTAGTTAGCGGGGTTCGTTCAAGTCTCGTTATTAGCTGTCTAAGGGCTGCGTGTTTGTTTTGCTCTGGATGGGTTGAGGTGCTATATATTATCATGTCGGTCGCCGTGGGTTTCCTATATATTCCAAACTCCAGTTTATTTGTCCATTTGTTTATTTTTATGGTGAGATCCAAATAACACAGGCCCACAAAATAAGACCGACTTTTTTGACCATAAACCAGACCATACTTTCCTAAAGGTTTTCGATGCGCTGAATTCAAATCTGGACGCAGAAATGCTCTATCACGTCAGGATGTTGAGATATCCTAACCTAAATGTGCAAAAAACACCGTTTTGCCTATTTTTGAGGTTATATATAAAAGACAGATTTTTTTTTTTTAAAAAGCACACATAGCATCTTAAAGAAGAAGTCTTTCTCTTACGAATGGTGTTGAGTTTGCTCAAATATCTTTTTTTCGCTGCCAGGCGCACATACAAAACGTACCTAATAAACAGCACAGCGAAGAACTTTAAAAAGCAGACAAATAAAGCACGAACGCAACAGAACGAAGAAAGACACTGAAGATGACACAACGCCGAAACCGGTTTGTCTCCAAACCAAAATTGACAAGGGATGACGGAAAATCGTTCCAGAAAAATTCATACTTCTACCCTGTCGGAAACAGCAATAATAATAAAAAGAAAGGTTTAGAAATTAACATAAAAATTTCAATGTTTTTAGAAAATTTTTGAGTGCGCAGTACCTTAAAATTTCCCCTGAATTTTCTGAATTTTTTACGTCAAGGATGTTGGGTATTTTTTTCCATACAAAATTAATTTTTCTTCATGCGTTGTATGGAAGAAATCACTCAACACCCTTGACGAAAAAAACTCTAAAAATTCAGGGAAATTTTTGAGGGAGTTTTAACTTGCACAATGTGATACTAAAATTGATTGGTCTGCAAAACTGGTGTTCAAAAATTTTCTAGAAATTCTGCAAAAATATTTTAAGAATTTGATGAATATTTTTAAAGTATAACTTTCCTGAAGTTTGTGTAGACTTTGAAATTTCTTTTTATTTGGTTTCTGTTATGGAATTCGCTATATTTTAAATAAAATGTATTAAAACCACAGCGCCTTCTTATTTCGTCTAATGATATCCATTTTAATTTCACTACTATTATATTGAACACAGCTGTATGTATATGTTAGTCAATGCGGATCTATGCAATAAAGGGGTTTAAATAAGAAAAGTAAGGAAGTGTTTGGCTTCTCCTCTAACTCGCCTCCTCAGCTATGCGGCTATCACGAACGGGCCATACCAAGAAAACCAACTTAAAATATCGACCCTAAAATGCGGATCCTTTTCGTACTTGTGACAATCACCGGATTGTGCAGGCTTGATGCGCTTAACAACACACTCTTGACATTCGTCAATTAAATTCCAAGCCAGTTAAAGCATTTTTAAGTGCAACTTAAGTTATCAGGCACTGAAACATTTGCTTGAAATTACTCGATAAGTGGAATTGGTAAAAGCAAAATGATTTTTGCTTAAGTGCAGTGTTAGCTTTTGGCTTAGCTGTCGCGTCAAACTTGACGTCCCACCGCTGAGCCAGTTGGCAATGCTTTTTAATGTTTCTTGCATTTATTTGTAATTTTTGTTTTGCGAACATATTGAAACTATTAAAAATATCAAAAATATTTTCACGGTCATTAACCGAGTCACTGCCGTGTAGGCTGCATTTTGTATGCAGATGCGCAAATACCCTGTAGGAAATGCCTCTAGCTATGAACTGGTGCGAATTCCTACCAATTCATTATAACCCTCTTTTTGCTGTAAAACCTTTTTTATAGTTTCAAACTATTTCTTTGGATGCGAGCCACATTAAAATTGAAATGGAAAATTGGTGAACCAGAATAAATATTGATATCGAAGAACCATCATGAGTCTAACCCCACAATCGAAGACATTACAATTAAAGCTCCTCAAAATAAGCTCCTTTAAAAGTAAAATACAAATGTTTACAAAAATTTCACGGAAAACTATTTGTACATTTTTTTCCTTTCAACTTAAAAAATTTTAAAATTTATTCCATAAAAGATTTTACATCTGAATGAGGACAAAAAGCAAAAATAATGGCTGCATCTTAACCACTTTTGCAATCTGCTAGTAATTGGTTTAAGATAATATGTAATAAGCGATGTGATTAAGTTCTATATATACACTGGTTTTGGAGATACAATGATTAAAATCGGACTCAGTCTAACATGAGTCCTGAGATTCAGCAAAACGTGGTCGGGTTTTCTAGTAGAAAATAAGGCCCTAATCGAGGTTTCATACGCTTGCTGGCTACATTGACATCATTGATTTTGGAGAATGAAACCGAAAAATAGGTTTGCTGCAGAACGAGGACAAAACCTTCTCTTACAAGGGGGGTTACTCTATATCGTGTAGCGATATAATAGCATTTGCTTTCGCATCGTGAAAGCTGACACTTTTCGATGAGGAGGCTTCGACAGTGTACGAGAGAAAAATTATTTAAAAAAATAAAAAAAGTCTAAGAGTTGGCCATGGGGCTGGCGAGTAACGAAGAAGATTAGTGATGAGCTGTAAGAGCTTTACACAGAGATCAATATAGTCTATGTTAAGTGAATGAATGAAGTTGCCCCCATCCACAAGGTATTCTTATCGCCACTCATAACTATACCTTTTCCAAGTGTACTTCAGAAAGCATAAAATCCTCTCCAGAAACCGTAAATTGTACTTCAGAACAATCAACTGTACTTCAGAAATTGTAAAATGTATTTCAGAATCATCAATTGCACTTCAGAATTCGTAAAATGTACTTCAGAATAATCAATTGCACTTCAGAAACCATAAATTGTGCTTCAGAAACTGTAAATTGTTCTTCAGAAATGGTAAAAACCTATTAGTTCTGCAGCTTCTGAAGGACCTATTTACGGTTTCTCAAGTACAATCGATGGTTTCTGAAGTACAATTGATTATTCTGAAGTACATTTTACGAATTCTGAAGTATACTTGGAAAAGGTGTATAATCATATGAAGAGGCAGGTTTCCTCTGTGTTAGAAAATCCAAGTGGAGAAAAATTTAAGATCGCTTGTTTGCAGAAGGCGTCGTTATCAAAACGAAGAAGTGGTTGGAAGGCTTTGCTGGTTCCCCAAAACCGGTCAATCGGTTAAGTGTTAATTAGGTAAGTTATTGATTTCCTGCGGGGTATGTTTATGAGTATGAAAGTACGTTTGTAAGATTGTCAGCTACTTAGCGTTTAGGAGTTATTCCACACATCAGTGACTTGCTAAATAGAAAGTCTTTGCAATTTAAACAATTATTACGTAAACAAAATAAAAAAGAAAATAGAAATCTATAAAAGCGAAGACAGACCACCTATAAAACGGGCGTTTGCAACTTTGTGGCGCGTTAAGTACTTGTGCGTACAACCGATTGGTGATCGCATTGACGTATTGCCGTCATTAAAATGGCGACGCCAGCATATTGATAGACATACAGACAGCTAACACATCAGTGCCCACGCATGCGCGCAAAAAGTGGTTTAAAGCCGAAGCAAAAAAAAAAAAAATATTTTCACCTAAGCACATCTATTAAGCAGTGGCAACAACTACGTCAATCGCTGTGTTGCAATCATGAAAACATGATGCGTCCCAAGTTTTTAGCTGTCATGCTGTAACAAACATACATATATACAGTAATACGGATATACCCTGTAGGAAAATCCATAACTAATAAACACATTTTCATTTCATAGCAGTTGTTGTAAAAGGAAAAGCAGCAAGTAGCCCGAGATAATAACAGCAGCCGCTGTAGCACAGTGGGTAGCAGGGCCGTACCTAGGACTTTTCTCGGAGCGAGTTATTTAATTTGTTTTCAAAAAAACCTCATGAAAACGATCACCCTTAAACCCATCCCTAAATATAGCCCTGTTGGGTAGTGTGCTGCATTCGATTTTTTGTGAAATATTGTTGCAAAAGTTTTAGTGATTTCATTACAGGGTACATCTGTATATTGCATTTATTTTGCCTACTCATCGGCCAGCCTATGACGGACAGCAATAGAAACATTGAGATTTATTAACAACAACAATCATAAAAACTTAAATTTAAGTGAAAATGCAGCTAAGCCTTAATGCAACAAAACGCTTTGTATTGTTTTTGTATATGTTGCAATGATAGACTTGTGGGCAGGCAGCTGTGGCCAAGAAATATAGGCTTAAGGTATTTTCACTTTTGTCTGAATAGAACACCCAGTGAGAAATGGCGATGACGCATTGGTATTAGGTGAGATTCTTTCCATCACTGAGGGAGATTTGGTCTTGCTCGACCTCATTTGGCATATGCGTATAAGCTTTGTAGGGAAGTCAAATTCAGACGTGCCAGCACACAGGTAGCTACTTTTGGAGCTGTCAAAATCTGCTAAGAAATAAAAAAAAAGATGTTGTTTGTTGATTATCGTAACATGGGTCTTCGCCAAGATTGGGCGTAGTATGACGATCTCGTCTATGGTACACTTAATAAGTCTGAAGCCGCACAGATAGAGTCTAATCACACTGCCTACAATGGGTTTCAGTCTTTCTAGGTGGTATTTTATATTAAGGAGACCGATGGTGGAAGTGGTGCGGTTAATGGAATCGCCTTTCTGGTTGAGTGGACAGAGCACACCTAAATTTCAATCTCCATACATGCGCTCATCATATTCTGTATGCGATGCATGATTTCCTGTCGTCACTCACGGCTCACTTTCGTCGCTGCACAGAGGCAAGTTCATATCTTGGCTGGATCTCTGTATATCCGCCGTCGGTCATTATCAATTTGGTTTCTCGTTTTTTGATCAGGAGCCAGCCGGGTAGCTTGGGTATTTTTGTATGCTGGGAACTTTTACTAAAGAAGATGATATTGCAACGAAGTCAATAAATCCAGTTTCGATGGGGTATTTTTGCCCTTCTTCTTCTTTAAATGGCGCTTAACCGTCTAAAAGGAATAGGCACCTTGGCATTAAATTCATCAATTACTTTTTTTGATATCATTTAGGGCTCTGCTTGCTATCACTAAAAATTATCTCATCCGAGGTTTTTGTTACGTGACGGTCCCAAAATCAACGCAACAAGGCCACGGTTAATCGGCAATTAAAATTGTGAAATAAGAAACACTACTTTAGTATTGTAGCAGTTAAGATGGGATCACCGTAAAACTCTATATGCTATCTTTATAAAGGAATTAATAATAGCTATTATATTCCTCGAGCGAGTTTCAGCGTTTTAAAAAATGCATGCTATAACCTTTATAATCTCTATGAAAATGTGAGTTCCCATAAAATCTTTTATTGCATAAATTAATTTGAAGATTTCGCAAAACACTCAAGGTATCAAATTCAAACACGGTTCAAGCGCCCATGTGAATGTGCATGTACAGTGGCCAATGACCATCGGCTTTACGCTCAAAGCTCATATTTCGTCGCTGGTAATAAAATATTCTCATATTTTATTGTTATTGTAATACTGACATGCATTTTTATGTTGTAACTTATATTGAAACCTCAATGATGTTGGGCTCTATTCACAGTACAAGCGTATGTGAGGGGTCAGTCGCTTAACAATTCGCATGCTGATACCTGCCTGTAGAAGATTTGCAGCAAAAAAAGAAACTTTCCAGTTGAGTGCTCAAGGTAAAAGAGCTAAGAAGAATGTAAAACCACACACATGGGTCTATGCAACTATGTTCATGTGTGTGTGAGGTGACGATGTTGTAACTCTTGCGTACTATAAAATTGAAAGTGATCACACGGGCTATAGCTGCACTTATGCGCGTAATAAATATGTAGGTTTGTATGTATGTCTCATTGCAGAATAATAAGCCTTTGTCGTTATACCAATCGGTTGGCAGAGGCATCGACGAGTTCATGTACATGAGGTCTTTAACTGTGACCAGGGCTTGTAAGAAAGTATGTACAAGTATGGATATGCGTGAGAAGGCCCTTAGTGCATAGCGGGTTTTGAGATTGGTCGTAATAAAACACACCCCTTCTTTGAAAAAATATATAGTTGTGCAACTAGAAAGAAAAGAAAGTCAGCTCACGACAACTCTCCAAAGTACCGAAACGCAATAGCGAAAGGTGTACTAAAACAACCAAAAAGTTCTGGCCCAATCAATAAGATTGTGACATCTCAGAGTTATTTTGTGAAAGATGAGGTCGATAAATCATCATCAGAGCAATAAGTGTTACAAAGTGCAACAAATAAAATTTAAGTGTTAAAAAAACGTATAATTCAACAAAAAAAAAATCAGACATGTGTATCCTGTACATAAACTTAAATTAAATAGACCTCGTTGAATTTCAACCTCTATCTCTATGGCGCGATATACAACAGGTATATCATCATAAACCTCCTAAGAGATTTTTGCGCCAAGCTTCTCTTCCAATTTGTGGTGTGCCGATTTGAATTTTCCCTACAAATTGGTGGGACCTACAGTTTTTTGCCGACTCCGAACGGCATCTACAAAGGAGACGAATTTTTGCTGAGAAGCCTGTCATGGCAGAAATACACTCGGAGAGTTTGCCAAACCACTGCCGAGGGGCGACCCCGTTTTGAAAAACTTTTTCAAATCACTTTTTGATGTTACCTGTACCAGGGCTCGAACCATGGACCTTCGGTGTGGTAGGCCGGCAACACTACCTTCACACCACGGCGGCCGCCAAAGAATTTCAACTACAAAACTTTATTTTATTTTAGTTATTAGCTACTCTTTCCTTGGCCTTCTTTACCTTCTCTTCTATACTGTTCTCTTACTTTCTAATATTTTTTTTTTGTTTCCTCTTCTTTCAACAGTCTATTTTTAATTTATTTTCTTCTGTTATATTTTCTCATTTCATTTTCGTGTTTCCTTCCGTTATCATAGTTTCTTTCAATTAATTAAATTTCATTTAATTTAATTTAATTGTATTTTATTTATTTTTCATTTTATTTTATTATTATTTATTTTATTTCATTACATTTAAAATTTTTTTTATATAATTTAATTTTTATTTTATTTTACTTAATTTAATTTAATTTTATTTTAATTTATTTCATTTTTTTTTTTTATTTTACTTAATTTAATTTAATTTTATTTTATTTTAATTTATTTTATTTGATTTTATTTTATTTAATTTTATTTTATTTTATTTTATTTTATTCTATTATATTTTATTTAATTTTATTTTTATTTATGGCATTTTAGGTTATATTAGCTAATTCTTTTGCATTTCATTCCATAAGTAAAGATTACACAAACAAAACAAATTAACTACCGTCGTGAGTATTCTAAGCTAAAATAAATTTAACATGAATAATCATTTATTTAGTTTTTGTAAACACTGTGTATAGTTATGAAAATCGCAGTTCGCAAACATTCGCGCCATCTCTCTTCCTCTTCCTTGTTACACGCCTGCATGCATAAGCGTAGCTATCGTTATCTCTGTTGTGTCTAACTAGTGGTGGGAGTGTTGTTGAGCATAATCGCCACATGATAGAGCTACAAAGGTATCGATATTCGCCCTACTCGATATTTTCGGTATTTGAGAAAAAAAATATCGATATATCGACGTACATGGTAAAGTACTTGATATCAACACTAAAATATCGATAACGGCACAAAAACGTAATGCTTGATGTAACGATATTAACATCGATATTTTCGCGGCTCTAGCAGCGGGAATTAATTAGTCACATAAAAGGCGTCTATTCACTTACCTCTTGAGAAAATCGGTATATTGCGCTTGCCGTATGAGGCCTGTACGCATCATTATTGTTTGGAAGCATTGTCGTTCTATGGCCCATAATTTGCATTCAGTAATAGCGGTAATAGTCGCTGTACGCTGACAGTTATATAATATGGCCAATTCACCCAATACTTTAGCGCCGGACAGAGTCGAAAGGTATTTACCCTCACGTGAGACCTCCACGCGACCCTCTGAAAATAAATAAATAAATAAAGAAATTGAAAATGAGTACAGAAACAAATAAATAAAATATTAAAAGAAGACTTTATAACAAGAGATAAACACAAAACAATGAAAATAAAAGTAAAACGCCTTTGGCTTCTTGGCCCTCAGCGCAGAAGCAACTGTGCGCACTTAGGACTTCCGGTCAATATAAATTTAGTAATCTGAGTTAATGATGACCAAAAGTGAAGTAACACCAGCCGCAAACCAAAACGAGTCATCAACGGAAGGAAGCAATTTAGTTGGATGGATGAAAGCGAGCTGAATTTTTATTTCGTTTGCAATTTAGTCTTTTGTTTCCTTTCGCCTCCAACATAAAATCAGCTACATAACAATGGAGTTTTGTTAGCCGCCAAAAAGTTTAGTCAACTTACCGTGAAAAAAGAAAAATGACACAATAAATACTTAAACCGGTTCAAATGTCAATTATAAGCCAAACCCAACAAACAACAACAATAGCACTGAATGGGTAAAGCTGGACCCGTTCAGCAAGCACAAACTCCGTCTATTTGTCATTTCATTTAACGGATGCTTTTGGTTAAGTTGTAATTTTTATGCGGATTGTATTTAATGTTTAGCGGTTTAAGCTTTAGCCCATAGATGGGCAATTTGCACTGGCAGTGAGAATGCAGTAAATTGCGTTGTTGATTTAGTAATTCTAAATTATACTCTATTTAGAAAAAAATACATGAATATTTTCTAACAAGTAATGCAATTTCAGTTGCAGTTGAAATTTGAGCACTAACTTAGAAAGTAATAGTACAAATAAGTTTTGACTCATTTTGAAATTTTAACCAAATTAAGAAAATACAATTTTACTGTTAATCAAAATGCAATTTCATTACAAATAAAACTTGTGTTTAGCTTTTGTTTGCGCGCTGGTTGAACTGAATCATTACCTCGCAGTAATCAAAAGTAATCTATTGATTAAAAGCTTTTTTCATCAATATAAAAACTAATTATATGCATATATGTTTTTCAATTTTTTGAGTTTCAGCAATATGAGAAAATAATAAAAAATATCAAAAACTCCAAAAATTTGATGTAATCAAAAATAATTTTTTTTAGATTTTTTTAAATTTTTTTACTTATTATTCGTATTATTCACTTTTTTTGTAAACTTATGCTGACTAGCTCTATAAAATGATTTTGTTAAATTCAAATAAATACAAACCCAAATAAAATTTGAAAAATAATAATGAAAAGTTAAAAATAATGGTAATTCATCACTAAATGACTTCTCAAGAAGGTAATCTACAAAACCGATACTTATTACGATTAATAATCATTGCTTAACAGGTCTGTTCTATTTTTAAAATGCGAGGAAAACTGCACTTAAATTGAGAATCCATTGATTGAGTGATTACCATTACTTTAAATTTTTAATGATTATACAAATTCAAATTTTTAATGAATATAGAAATTTCCTATCTAGAAAAAAATGATGGTTATACGCAAAGATTAGGTGGAAACTCTACTTAGAAACATTTTTGTTGAAATACGACGGAAAATACCTTTCGTTTAATACCCATATTGGCATAGCTCATTTCATTAAAAAAAAGAAGATACGTGGCAACTCAGTAAAACCAACTCAAGTTTCAACACAGAATTAAGCTAGACTGTGGCAGATGACTTATATGCACAACTTCGTACACATTGTTTAAGTCCTTTTCGGGCTAAAAGTGGTATACAAAATAAATATAATGGGACCATGTGGCAACCCTTACAGCATATATTTTTTGAGATATGACGTTATATACTGTTTATTTAATACCCATTTTGGCATATCTTACTTCAATAAAAAAATTAGTAGGTGGAAATCGTCCTAAAAAGGTCCCGAGTGGCAACTCTTAATCAAGAGAACATGTATTTTAGCAGAAGCCATATAAACAGAGCTACATGGATTTGTTTGAAGTTTCGGTTTCAAAATGATAGCGGATATATGAAAAAATAAATGCAATGGGATTAGGTGGCAACCCTGGCTGGTCACCCTACCCGTGAACATTTTTTTATTGAGACACGACACATAACACTCTAACAAGCATATCTCAAATAATTTAAATTTTTTTTAAATAGGTGGCGCACTTAAAAAACATGCTAAGTGGCAGCACCATTTAACAATACACTAAAAATTCCCTGCACTGTGTCCATGTACGATTCAACAAGTAGGTGTGTGCGCAGCTGCGTGAGTTTGGCTACTCAGCTTGAATTCAAACCAACTTTGAAATTAAATCAAAATTCGATTTGTTGAGTCGCTTACACAAACAAGAAATAAAAAGAAGCAATCAATAAAAATACAAAACAAGTAATCATAAAAAATAGCAACTAAAAGGAAAACCAGCAAAACGCATGCGTTCAAACCGATTCCGGTTTCACTTTCAAAAAAATGCAAAACACTCTTTGGTGCTTGAGCCGTTAGTTAGCAGTTACTTAGCAGCTTTGTAAACCGGTTCGTTTAATCTCATGGACTTGTTTGCACATTGGCTTTGGCTGCATTGTTGTTGGCTGACTTTTGTTGCCTTGCGGTCGTGCTTCAAGAAGATAAAAAGACTGAAAAGGCACTAAGAAGTTTTGACTCACGCTCCAGCTAATTTTGTTTAAATTTGTAGCGCGTTTTGTTGAATTCATTCGCCGTTTCTTGCGTGCCGGCTAAAGCGGTTTCTTGCTAAACTAGCCAACTAGTTAAGCTAAGCTGAATCTGGTTCAGGGTTTAATATTAGCGCCGAAATTGAAATGACATCATTTTTTTCTGAATTTGTTTTTAGTGACGGTTATCTATTTTGAAATGTGTAGTGTTGTAGCGGCAATTTTGAAGATTTATGACAGAGATTAATGCGGCATGCGTCACTTAAGAAAGTTGTACGAAATACTAAAACAAATTTTTTTTGACTGAAAGATTTGAATTTTGGTAAAAAAGCCATATTCTATTTTAAGCTGCTTGCATTTGTCATTGTCAAAGAAAGTTTCCGCGTTATGAAGCGAGTTATGAATGGCCATTTGCTTTAGGCGTTTTATTCGAAATGGCGTTGTCAAGTGTCAAACTAGATTATTTTTATACAAAAGTTATCGTTAGTCATAACCTCAATTTCAATGTAAGACTATCTTTCTATAAATGAATAAGTTAGGTTAGGTGGCAGCTTACCTGTGACACTAACATACAATTATTTAGCAAATCGCTGCGTAGCGACAAATAAAGCTTCGGCTAAGGCATACATCAATCTTCGATATATCCTCCGGAGACCTTAAAACATCTCAACCGAGATATATGCGCCTAGTCTTAGCAAAAGCTGGGCAGCTGAGCATGATTTGACGATTCCACCTAGTCATTCTCCATGCGTTCACACATCTGGGATTTCAGCAGCACCGCATGAATCCCCTTAGGGCAGTGCCTCGTCAAAACCCCAATCATCTTTGCGAGATGGACCTCGACACCTGACAAGAGGTGGTGTCAGCGCAGCGCTTGCTTCGAAGCGCACTTGTTCAGAAGTAGACTGCAGGTAGCGAGAGGAATTCAAAGGGTCCTTGCGTCATCCCCTCCCGTTTCAAGAGTACCCGCTATGGCCAAGAGATCCGCATGGCAATTGCCATGAATTTCAAAGTCACCTGGCACCCATATAACTTTTATATCGCAGTAGCTAGATGCAACCATGAGTGATAGTGGCTTACTGTCCTCGATCGCACGTTGGTTGCTATCAGCTCCATAACAGGCGGTTGACTATCCGAGTAAATATTTAACTCTTTAACAGTAAATGCGCTAGACGCTACGATGGTCGAGTAGCCTAAATTTCCTGCTACTTCCGAGTTCCTGAAAGAAAACACCCCCTCGACTCTTCCATACAGCTTCGACCCATTCGTAAACTGGTTCACCAGACCCCTTTCCAATGTGAGTGGTGCACAGTAGTCTGTCCTGCTGGGGATGATTTCGAAGCTGGATAGAATGCTGGAGTGGCCATATTGCGCGCCTAATTGCTGCCAGAGCTGCGCCTATTTTTCCTTCAATGTTGACTAGCCCCACTGATCCCAACCAGAGCCCTTTGCTGCACTGATACCATCTTTTTTGTGGAGCATGCCGTATCTAGCGCTCCCCCCCAGACCAATATTCTATAAAAAGAATAAGCCGTTTACCAGTGCAACACTCTTGAAGAGAGTCCCCATCGCTTTCCAATGGTCCCCCTACAGAAATACAAAGCAACAGAGACTTTCTCAGCTCTGCCCTTTACTTTACTTAAGCTTCCATGACAGCTTCTTATCAAGAATAATTCCTAGGTACTTAACGGTTAGAATGTACCAGCCGTACCTCCAATTGAGAGGCAGTTTCCTTCGGCGTCAGTATTGCGCCAGACCCAAAGATTTGAGGTTAAATCACCTTCTAGATTACAGAGCCGCCAGTCATTTCGACTTATCTGAACATTACAGATCTATTCATTACAGATAAAAGTTAGAACCTAATAATTAGCCTCAGGAGAGTTTTAGTAGGCAGAGTTTCAACTGGTTTTTCAGCTTTTCCACTTCCACACATATAGCACGAGGTGAACTTTTGAAACGGCTAACAGGCTAGTTATGGAATTATGGCTTAACGTGAAGAGTTTCTAGGGGAAATTTTATGTTATAGAAATCCTAGCTCAGATTGAATTAGATCACAAAGTAATGTAAGCATATGGGATTTGTAGGAGCTATTTACTTCTGGACAATTTCTTCCGCCTAATAAAAATAATAATAAATCCAAAATATTTCTAGTTTTATAATATGAATCTTACCATTTCTAGGAATTTCCTCAATCTCTGGCTCCACACCACTTACACTAGGACCCCGCAAATTGCCAGTACGTCGTTTACGCGCATAAGTATGTACCGGCACGAGCAGGCGCGGGCGTGGTATACTGAACTGATCATCAGAAGCTTGTGAGTTGCTATTTGTTGAAGACGCACTACCGCGATGCTTCTGCTGGAGATCACGACCTAATGTCATACCACCCAAAGCATCGGTTAAACTATCTGCGCTGCGTGGACGGGCAGATTTGCGAGCGTCTTGTGCTTTTGATGGCGTACGCGCCACAGTATCTGCATCATCAATGGGCACATCAATGGTTACAAGTACCGGAGCAGCGGGAAAAGGCTTATGCGGTGCATTGCGCCCATTTGTATTGGGCAATGAAGATGCCACATGACGCGGTGGTGGTTTAGGTGGCGTACGCCTGCGCATGGTCAAATGCTGCTTCGTCGTTTTCACTGCACTTTCCTCAGCTACTGGCAGACGCATGGACTTGGCGCGACTGATTGTGGCTACGCGCGGTTTCGGCTTTGGTATTTCACCAACATTGTCGTTGGTATCACAGTTATTTTTGGGTGTGGGCAGTAAAGGCGCGCGCTGACGCTGTGGTTGCATTGATATAACGATTGGCAGTTGATTGGCAGTGGAATTATGTTGCGCAAGCGCAGAGCTTGATTTGGACTTTTTCAATTCCTGTTCCGTCCTCCAAGCGCGACGCACGTCTTTGATGTCCAATGTGGCGAAGGACGAAGCGGAGGGCGATGATGAAGTAGGTGAGGCGGAAGTGTGTGATGAAGATGGTAAGGATTGTGGTTTCGCTTTGCTGGGTGAGGCGTAAAACATTGTGTGCGAACGTTTCAGCTGCAGCGCAGGCGGTTGTGCAGATATTTGTTGGCGCGGACGTTGCTGACGTTCCATTGTGGGATCGATAACATAGTGGTTCTGTTGTTGTTGCTGTTTCGCTTGCTTTGCTGTTAGTGACAACTTTTCTGGAGTTTTACTTGAATCTTGTGCTGTTTGTGCGCTCTCATCAACTGTTTTATTGGCGCCATTGAGCGCATGTGTGTTCCAATCATCATGCAAACGCTGCGTCTTCAGGCGCAACGTGGACGCTTTATAGCCATTCAAATCTTTGATTTTCTTTAGGATACGTTCATCACGACTCTGCTGCTCCAATGCACTAATCTGTTCCAAACTCATTTGGTATTTACGCAGCGTGGAAACACCATCGATCAGGTAACTGCCGCCTAGCTGGCGCGGGTGACGTGATGCGCTGTAAGTGCTCTGCGTGCTGGGTGTGGGTGATAGCTTACGTTGTGGCGCTTGTGTATCACTGCGCGTGTTGAAGTTTTCATGCGCCTGCAGCCAATTCGCTTCGTAGAGCACACCCATTGCGTTGTTAGCGTCCAGCGAAAGGCTAGCATCGACTGCCTTGCCTGGGTAGCGTTTGATTTTCATGTTTTGAGTTTGTTTAATTTAGCTGTTTTTGCTGTATTTTTTATTGCTAAATTTTTAGCTTTTTATGCTTTTATATTTTGAGCACCTTTCAATTCACTTTAGTCCACTCTTTGTTGGTTTTTTTGCGATTTTAATAATTTACGAGAACATGTTTTGAATATTAGTTCCACTTCACTTAATTTTTTCATACATTTTTCAGTATTTGCACTTCAGTCGTTGGCGCATCAGCGCATAACGGTATCTTTGCAATTTATAACAGTGTTTATTACATACAAACATTCCTATGTATACAAAAATATTTGGATTACTTTTTTAACAAATCAACAACAATGCAGCGCATCGTGCGATCGCAATTTACACGTAACATGTAATGCGAGAAGCGTCAACAGTGGCTTGGAGTACGCAAACATTCGCATACGTAGCAAGAGAGTGACCGCAGTGAATTTTAAAATGCAAATAAAATAAACCATGCAAAAATTCTTCTCGTTTCGTGAGTTTGTTAACCCTTGAGTGCCATTATAAGTATATCTTTTTTCCACAAAATCTTAAAAACGGAACCCAGCAATGCCGATGACGGTCTTTGGCCAATTTCATAAAATTTATAAAATAAAAAAAAAAATAAATAAATAAAATAGAAAAATAAAATAAAATAAAATAAATTTAAAATAAAATAAAATAAAATAAAATAAAATAAAATATAATAAAATAAAATAAAATAAAATCAAATAAAATAAAATAAAGTAAAATAAAATAAAATAAAATAAAATAAAATAAAATAAAATAAAATAAAATAACATAATATAATAAAATAAAATAAAATGAAACAAACTAAAATAAAATAAAGTAAAAAAAAAGAAATTAAAATAAAATAAAATAAATAAAAATAAAAGAAAAGAAAAGAAAATAAAATAAAACAAAATAAAATAAAATATAATATAATATAATAAAGTAAAGTAAAATTTAAATACAATTAAAGGAAAATAAATTAAATTAATTTAAAATAAAAAAAATAAAGTAAAATAAAATTAAATTAAATAGAAAAATAAAATAAAATAGAAAAATTAAATAAAATTTAAACAAATAAAATAAAATTAAATTAAATTAAATAGAATAAGATCAAATAAAATTTTGAAGTAAAATCAAACTGGCGGTTTTTTTTTAGTTAAATTATATAATAAATTGAATTATATAATAAAATTGAAACAGGCCTTTGTCTGTAAATTCTCGATGTTAAAGAAAAATGCATAACTGGGTCATTTTTACAGTATTTTTGTCTGTCGGTCTGTATGTTTGTAAGCGCATCACTCGAAAACTGCTGTATGGAATTGAATGAATTTTTCACGAATGCATTGCGAGATGTCTAGCGTGGAGCTTAGCATCCGCTTTACCGCGAGGAAAAAGATAGAAAAAACCCAATCCTTTAAATTTCTGATTGTCTGTCTGCCTGTTTGCACCTTTGTATTAGCATATTTAACTAAGTTCTACATGGAATTCACCGATCCATTCAACTATGTACTTTGGAGATATATTTAGAAATATGGGATACAATTTTCCTTTTGCTGCAGTATATCGATAGTTGAGGGGAAGAAATATTTTTCGAAAAGCGCTCTAACTTGGAACCTTGCTGAAGAACTCTCCACCTCAGCATTTGATTCAATCTGGTTTGCTACCAAGCTTGAGCTATTCCCTTTAACCAAATTTTTGGATATTATAGAAGAAATTTTTCAGCCAAAATAAAATAAAATAAAATATATAGAGGAAAATATATATTGCAATATCACTTCGCATATTTTCCATCCTAAGAATGTTGTTACCAAAAATATTTATTGAACAATTTGTAGCTATTTTGTTTCGCCTTTCCGGACCATAAAAGCTTTTATGTTACAAACAATTTGTGTTTACATCAAAGTTATGCGCATACTTAAGATGAATAGTTATTTAGGCGTTGCAAAAGCACTGGCAGTTTCGCCTTCCTGTCGCACACACACATACACACAAACACAAGCACACCGTATTTATGTGCAAACAAAACAAGCGAAGAAAACCACACTGCCAACAAACTTTTTCTTTTGCGTAATCGATTTAACGAAGCAATGAAATTTGCACTTGGAATGACCATGCTGGGTGTGACAACTGTCAAGCCCACCTCTATTTACACAGACAATTACATAGCGCAGACGTGTCATGAAACCTTTCGCCGCTGCCTCAGTAGTTGACCATACAGCGCGCCAAATAATTGCAGTGATTGGGTGTTGGGTGTTGGGTGTTTTTTGTTGTTTGTTAAAAATTTATGACAATCATTTTGCGAAATTTTTATTTTTTATTTAATTATTTGCGTAATTATTGCTACCGCTTGTACTTGGTTTCGCTTTGTTTTTTAACTTTTTTTGGTTGTTGCGCTTATTTATGCGTTTTTCGGTTGGCGACTGTCTGCTGAATGTAAGAAACCATAAGAAACGCGGCAATGACAACAAAATATTAAAAAAAAAGTAAATAAAGGAAATTTTATGGGATTTTAAAAATGACGTGCTTGCCACATCTGTTGGATACGGGTACTTATAAAAGGGCAATTCGAAAAAAACCTCTTACGAAAATCCGCTTTTATTTTTGGTAGTTTCAGTCCTACACATTGTTAAATTGTTAGGGGCATGATGAACCCGATACCTCAATCCGTGATGGTGTATAACAATCAGCGCACGAAGTCGTTGTGGCAATTTCCTAGCTGAAAAATAATAAGCCGTTAAAAAGCACTCATCAACTGCGTCTCAGAACTTATAAAAGACTGACTCTGATCTTAATTAAAATATCTCGGCAACCAACTGTGATATTGAACTTAATCATATCGCTTATTACAGAACTCATTAGCACCTTTCGTTTGATACCCATATTGCACTAACACATTTTTAGTCACCCTGGTACACATACTGGTCGACAACTCCGAAACCGGTCGAGTTATCGAAATAACGGATACCTTTAAGTTTAAATTAGAAATATAGTAATACAACGGTGCAAAATGCATTCGATTCGACCAAGATGTTTTTACATGATGCTCGCACAAGCATACAGACAGACAGACAAAAATTCTAAAAACTGTTGATTTGAGATCTATTGGCTCAATAATGATCCCACCAATCCATTTTTCTTGAATATCTGCAAAGTACAGACATCTACTTGTTACAATTTTATTATATTTTAAGATATGTTCGGACGAGAGCATTACTCCACATTGGAACTTAGATAGGCTAGGCCCAATCCACAAGAAAAGTGTTCCCGTAAATAATTCCAACTAACGCTTAAGCAGGTTCCATATTATAACGTTCTATCTAGCGAATTGTGCGAAAGACTGAAGCCTACCTTAGGAAAGCAGACTATATAAGCCTCTTATAATACCTGTCCAGATGTACGGCTCGGAATCAATGACTGTATCGTAAGAAGGATGACATTCTTGAGGAAGGTTTCCCGGAAAGTTTATGGCAAGCTGGGAGTATCGAACGATATTGAACGAAAAGCTGTGCGGGCTTCGCATATTGCAGGATTGTGGGGATGGTGCAGGATAGTGGGGATGCTAATGGACAAAGAAGCTCTGGCTCAGAAGCTTTTAGCTCGAGGAAGACTTCTTGATGCCTCCCTCTGGCGTTTGTGTTCGCTTAAAAAGGGATGAATGGGGATGCCGTTCAGCGCAAATAAATGATTATGATTCGGTTAAGTTCGATAGGTAAGGAAGTAAATGGTTGCAACACAGGTCTATAAAGTAGCTAAAGTAGCTGTCATAGAACTCCTTAAAGCATACAGATCGTTGAAAACGGATGGAACCTTACCAGTCAAAGCTTTCCATGAGTCTTTGGAATCTTCATTTCAAGAAACATTCTCAGATTTTACATAAAGGTACTTACAAAGGACCTTGCTTATTTTACGCCGTTAACATCTGTATTTGTGCATCTTCTTCAATCATTCCTACTTAGTAGGATAATATTGAAACTTATTTCAAATTTCAGTGTGTGAAGAGACAAATCTCTGCTATGTTCTTGAAGAGTATTTTCTCAGCAAAGTAAATCGTTACCTGAGCGAATGCCCCATCTCAGAATTATTCAAAAACAGCTTATTTCAGAACTTGTATAAAACGTCCTATCTCAAAATATCTCTTAACAGTGCTCTATCTCAACTGAAAGTTTATTGAGTGTTCGTTCAAATTCTGAGATGGTTTGTTTTTGACAAATATTTGAAAATATAAAAAAAAAAATGCTGAGCTGGTGTGCTTTCGAAAAACATTTGAAAATGTTATTTTCTTCCTCTTATCCGTGGATATGCAAGTCAATAGAAAGAAGATTTAAAATGGGTCCCTTCCCAATACACTTCAGAGCTATAGGCCCTTATATAGATAATTTATACAGAGTCATAAAAACTGATTTATTTTCCCGACAAATTAGAAACGGAATAATCTTTTCTTTAAAAATATTGCCGAAAACACTTTCACCCTAACTTACACACATACATACATACTTCAACAAATTCTTATGCATGATTTTAATCTTATAAATGAAAGATAAATACCGTAAGCTCTACTTATCAAGGTTAAATGCGTCGTTAGTGAGACAAAAATATTTTGTCATAAATGCATTTGCGAATAATATTAAATACTTTATAAGCCGAGAATATGCGGCGGAGTAATATTTCATATTCAAATCTGTGTTCTTTACAGCTCACTCACTTTCTTGTCAAATAACACGTAAAGACCTTGGTAAGCGCAGGTGAATGACAGACGCCGATTTTATAATTGTCAACTTTTGGTTCGAAAAAGATCTGATATAACAAGTTATGGGTGTGATTAAGCCAACTGTCACATATACATATGCACATTAGGCTGACCACAGTTTTTGAAATTTTAAATTTTTAAATAAAAACTGTCTTTAATTATATTTTTTTAGAAAATTATAAAGCTCAGTAAAGTTGGAAATAATTATATGGAAATAACAAGTTATCCGCGAAACTTTTCCATATTCAAATGTGGATAGTTCTCTGAAATAATAAGTAAAAAAAAAAATTAAATAAATAAAAAGCCATTGCCACTCCGGGAAGTTAAATGTTGAACAATTATAAGTGTTTTTTTTTTGAATTGTATAGAAGTATTTTTTGAATCATCAGGAAATTTTTTTTGAATAATCTGAAAATATTTTCTGTGTATTAAATTAATCTGAATGAAGTGGTTTTTTTGTTCGTTACTATAAACTATATTAAATAAATACAATTTTTTTAATAATATCTTATTACTCATCCACGGGTTAAGTTCTTTCAAATTGTATCTACAATTTCGAAATTCTAAGATGGTATGTCGGTTACGGTATTGTGATTTGAATGGGTTTTCACATCTCAAAAAATGTCTAAGAAAGTTTAATTTTCAAAAATAAAGAAAAATTCAGAAATTACCACACAAAATTAACCGCGAAATATGCGCAACTCAATGATGACATAGCTCATATATTAGAAGACAATTTTTTAAATAAAAATGGAAAATTTCAAATATTTTTTTTACATTCCATCCAGTCTAATATATACACATACATACAACAGAAAACAGTTAAAAACCAGCTTCAATTATTTTGAAGTTTCTAAATATCAATTTGAATGATAATTTGGACTGGATGGGTTATAGATAACTCACTTAGTCATGACACTTTGAATTTTGTTTTTATTTGGGTAGTGAGGAGATAGCTAATTAGAAATTCTTTAGTTCACAAGTTTGAGGCAAAGAAGAGATGAAGTCTGAAGGTTGAACTCTGAATACTAAAAGATCGTTGAGCTGACTACTTCAAGTTATGGGTTATGTTTCATTTAAATATCTTAGGTTAGAAAGAGACGGCGGTTAATTCTTTTCTGAATTTCATTTTCTCTTTTTGGAGTAGTTTTGCCCTTTTCTGACTTTTATTTGTCCTTTTGCGAATGTTATTTGCTCATTTCCGAAGTTAATTTGTTTATTTTTTAGTACTTTTGATCTTTACTGAATATCATTTGCTCATTTTTGAGATCACAAAAATATTCTAAGATAGTGCTTTTATAAACTGCCAGCCGATATAGAGTCGGTAAAAAATGAAATATAAATGTACTTACTACTAGAGCTGCAAAAGTATGGATAGTCTCCGTACCAGAGCTCTTGATATTCGAATACTCGAACTATTCAAGTAAAGCAGTATTCGAACAGCGAAATTCGAAAACGAATATTTGAAAAACTCCCTGTCTTAAATATTTTTTTCTGCCTACCTACCAAGCTAAGTTCGATCACTGATACCTAATCTCTGTAGGAAAGTCAGCTGTTTTTCGTTTATTTCAATAATCACGCATGTCACTCAGGGTTAGTGATGCCAAGTTAACACAATTTGAATTTTCGAAAGAATGTCGTCAGCCTGAAGTAATAGCTGATTAGATTTTAACGAGGCAACTCCATTGGAATTAATGACAGACAAGAACATTTTTAGATTTTTTTTAAATTTGAAAACTTTGTTTCAGTCAAAAATTTTACCGACGAATTTCTTAGGCAGTGAAATGTACTTGATAAACAAATGAAAAAAAAATCGATTCCAAAAACGCCAATACTCAATGCATCGATATTAACATCGATATTTTTGCAGCTTTACTCACTCCACTGACTCCTTATATATAATGTATTCAGTATGTGCTGTACTCTAACTTTTAAATTTTATTAGTTCAACGACCTAAGAACAGCTAAGCTTCTAACACGACATAAATGAAAGTAGTAGCAGTTCCACGGCAAAAGAGTTGATCTTCCTGCGAATGCCAATTATAACGTCAATTTGTCTTAATTATGGCTACACTACAATAGCCAGTCTAACCAAAACTACACCTTTACACATTTGACTTTTAACTCAGTAAATAAATAAGCATAAATGCCACATTATCAAAGCAACACGTTTTCCTCACTCATCCCATGCAAGCCACTTAATAATTCTTTATGACAGCTGCTACGCATGCCTGATGTCATTAGTGCCATGGCCATTAATTTGTCGTAGGAAATAGAAAAAAAGTGCAAGTAACAGGCTAATGCAGCTTAATTTAAATGCCACTAGTTATGGTTGGGTCACAAAGGTTACAAAAACATTGAACATTCACACAATTTCCTTAGCATTTATTTACAAGTTCGTTGGATTTACAATGGAAACTTACTTAGCGCCATAAAATTAGCATACTCGTTGTCTTAAGAGCGCTAGAAGCGAAACGAGTAGCTAGCTCTATCACAAATAGTTAAGAAAATAAGAAACTTGCTGACAGTTAATTAATCACAAATATATTCTAATAATTATTTAATGGTTTTTATTAATGGCTTAACTGCCGTGTGGCTGATAAGTAGTGACGTGCAATTTTGTTAATAAATGTTTTTAGAAAAAAAAAACCGAATCTAGTTTTTATTGGTGGTTTTATTAAACAAATTACTAGCAATTTGCATTAATGCTGACCAAAAAACACAAATTATAGAACCGACTTCAGATATTCCTCAAAATAAGCTGCAGAACAACGGTTCTGTATTGTTATTCCTTGAGTTAGATTAATGCAGGAATTGGCAAGATCGGATAACATATATTTCTGATAACTGATTGTTCTGTTTAGAGTCCAACTCTTCCCCGTAAGCTTAGAGTACCACTCTTCCCTGTAAGCAGCTCAGAACTTGAAATTTCGCATATTAGGTAAATATTGTAAATAGATTGAAGATCGTTAGGATTTCGCTTATAACCCATTGTTCGGAAAAATTTGAGGTTTAATTCATAACAATCTCAACTAATCAACTTTGTTCAAGAAATTTGGAAAATGGACAGCGGTATGTTTAAGATCGGACCAATGTTCATACAGCCCAACACTATCGATATCTCTGAAAACATATTTTCCCCCTATATTAAAAAAAAATACATTTTTTTATAAAAGCTTTTTAAAATGACATACAAATATTGAACTATACGAGCTTTGTAAACCTTTTTTATTTCTTATGAATATGGGGGGTTGTGTATAGCCTTACCAAGTATTTCCTGAAAATCGAGAACAGCATTATTCCCACTTTCGTGTTAAGCCAATTCATTCGTTACAAACAAATTAAGAGAACCATAAATAGAAAGACGTGGACCAAGCGAAAGAAGGGATACGAAACCGAATACAAATAAAAAGTTGAATGAACATTCGAAAATTAATGCGAACACAAAAGCTAAGACAGAAAAAATAGAACTTAGTTGATGAGAGATAAAAATATGAAGGACGACGACAAAGTCAAATGATAAGACTAAGGAGAAGATAAAAATGAAAACAAAGTCAAAGGTAAACAAGAACAGAAGCTACTCTTAGGGATAAAATGCCAGACCAGCACTACGAATAATATTCAATCTAAACAGAACTTAAAAACCTGATGCTCGACCAACTTTAACTTTTCTTTGCACCTCTGTTCGGCAATTTTTGAAGTTTTTACTGATGATTCGAAAAGAAGCAATTCTTAAGAAAAATATTTTCAAAAATACGGTCTAGTAAAGAACATCTTTTAGAACACTGTTGCTTCAATAAAAGTTAACGAGGCTAAGAGAAGGACTGTCTTGTTGTGTATACTGGAGCGACTCAGAAATCAATTACAATTGTCTTACTTGTTGGCGGAATAATTCCAACTCTAGATCAAAAGACTAGGAACCATATATTAAAAAAATAAAATTTCCCTTTTTTATTTTGAGCCGCTTTTTATGTGCACAGATTTGATCTTAGAACAACCCTAGTCAAATACTCCAGACAACATTTTCTTCAAGATTTTTATACTCACTAAAGTTCCAAAATTTCTATTTAATCTGTACTAAAAATTCACTCTTTCTTGAGAGACATAAGGGCTCAGAATGTTGAACAAAGTTTTTCTTTCTGAAATTCAACTTCATTTCTCACCTTTATTATGTATTGAACAAGGATTTCAAGACTTTCATTTGCCAAAGAACGGAGCGGAACCCAAAAAAACAGCTGGGAAAGTTGTTCACAAATAAACCAGGAGTTTTATTGAAAATACACTTTTTTAAAAGTCTCACTAATCCGTGGAAATATCTATCAGACATAGAGCTCTCCAGTTAAATGTTCTAAAAAATTGAAAAAAGTAGGGATGGGCTGACTTATATATATATATATTAAATAATTATAAAATGCGCAAAAGAAATGTCTTTCATGTTGAAAATGTTTCCAAATTCAATTTTGCAAATATCTGGTTTATTAAAGATTTAATTCATGGAAAATTACTAAATAATAAAAGTCATGCCAGAAAGCTTAAAATGGAATTCCGAAGAACAAAAAGCAAACAAGAAAACCAAAAACTCAAATGAAATTTGTAATTGTGGTATTAATTGCTTCAAAAGAAAAAAACAACAAAAAAAAAAAAACCGAAAGCGAAAAACTATGCCAAAAATGTACTAATGTTGGTGGGCGTATTGTAAACCTTTCTCTTTTCATTATAAGCGACATGAAGATACATATATGCAATTACTTCGATATTACTTCAAATAAATGGATTAAGAAATCAAAGTGCTATGTTGAATAAAAAAAAAAAAAAAAATATGTATTTGAAAAAGTTTAGTCTACTACAAATCTAAACTATAAAGCATAACAAAAATATGGCATAATATAATTAGAGCATGAGGTGAAACTCAGTTTTATTATTTCAATCTCATCAAAAGATATATCAAATGCATTTATTTGCTCGGTCACTGGCATGAAGTAGTAAATCACTGCATTTTGATCAACAGATATCGTATAACGGTAATATAATTGACGTATTTTTTTTTTAATAACGCAAATTGGCATAGTAAACTATTTCATTCCGATCGACAATTTCGACAATTTGAAAAAATATAAAAAAACCTATGAGTCGGTAAAATTGGATTTTGGACGAGATGGCATACCTTTTGTTTGTTTTTGGGTATTTACGTTTTTTAAATAATTCCAATTGGCTTAATGGTCCATTATATATCCTATCAACAATTTGTAAAAATATAAAGAAAATCCATCAAGCGGTAAGAAGTAATTTTTGATTAGGTGGCAGCTTTTTTTATTTTTGTTGGGTTTCTAATGCTTTTTTTTAAATAATGCTAGTTGCTTTAATGATCCATTACATTATCGATCAACAATTTGTAAAAATATAAAGAAAATCAATGAAGCGCTAAAAATGAATTTTTGATCAGGTGGCAACTCTTGTTTTTTGTTTTTTATGTTTTTTAAATAATGCGAATTGGCTTAATAATCCATTACATATCCGATCAACAATTTGTAAAAATATAAAGAAATCTGTGAAGCGGTGAAAATTAATTTTTGATCAGCTGGGAACCTTTTTTTTTTTTTAGTTTTTTATAATGCAAATTGGCATTACATATCCCCTCAGCAATTTGGAATATTTGAAAAAATTTATGAAGCGGTCAAAATAGATTTTCGATCAGGTGGTAACCCTTTTGTTTTTTTAAAGTTATGTGTATCCAATTTAAATACCAAAGAAGCTTTATATAAACCCGAAGGCTAAAGCGTATCGAATTTAATGTTTTTTCGCATACTAAAATGTGCTCAATGCATTAATTTTTCTACAATAAACTCAATAAAAAAAGAAAAAAAATTTCCTGCCGGGTACATTTCATCGCACCCATATTAAAGGATGTTTACAAATGAAAACAAACACTAACAAAGTCAAACCAACAACTAAATAAATGGAAAGTAAAATCACAAAACCAGAAATCGCAAAAGTAAGCAATGCAAAAATTTGTTAAAACAATCGACGAGATCCATTACTTATGTTGTGATAGTGGAAAAAACAAAAAACAAGAAAAAAAAACGTAGAAGCGCGATCGAAGAAACCACTTTGCAAATAAGACAGTCGGCGAAATAGCGGAAGTTGATTGCTTGCTTCTTGTTGAACAGATGTTCATATGGCGGAAGACACAAACAGACACGAACGAAGAGGGAATTGTAAAGTAAACTTATCATCCGACGAACAATAACCACGCTCTTAGAGTCTATAATCATACTAGTGCTGATGTATGCCTCAGAATCATTGATGGTGTCGAAAGAGATTGGGCAGTCAGTTTTTAGTATTTCATATTAAATTACTTAAAGAGATTTATGGTCCTTCTCATAATACAAAAGGAGATTTAATGAGGAGCTGTAAGAACTGTCCGCAGTTATGAGCAAAGTTCAGTGATTAAAAGCTGTATAGGTCATGCGAATGAAAATAGCTCCTCGGCCCAGAAGGTGTTAATATCTACTTAAAAAATATATATAAAATTTTCATATTCCGCCGTGATCAGGAAATTCTATCGAAATGTCTACTGTATTAACAATTAATGGCAGTATTTTTTCGACGATGCCCTATAGAGAAACCTATTTTATTTTTGATGTGTAAGCGCTTTTGGGCTCGGTAGAGCAGCGAAATTACGCGTAAGATCTGCCTGCGTCTCTGTCTGTGCCTTGTTGTTGATGTTGTTTCTGTGCATAGCTGAGTTGTAAGTGAAATTTGGCTTAGTATGCGTGTATAGAATCTTGTTTGACTGCTATGGGTGCGTGTGTTTGTGTGTGCTTTGCTGATTGTTATTATTCGGTAATCGTGCTCAAACTCGATGAATGCTATCAATCGGCAAAAGAAGAAGGCAACTGCGTTTATCATAAATATACAGTGTTTACAAAAACAAAATAAGTGATTCTGCATGTTAAATTTATTTTAGCTCAGAATACTTAAGACGGTAGTTAATTTGTTATGTTTGTGTAATCTTTGTAGTTATACTTATGGAATGAAATGCAAAAGAATTAACTAATGTAACCTAAAATACAATAAATAAAAATAAAATGGAACAAAATAAAATAAAATAAAATAAAATAGAACAAAATAAAATAACATAAATGAAAATAAATAAATTAAAATGAACTATGATAACGGGAAGGAAAGGATAGGAAAGGAAAGGAAAGGAAAGGAAAGGAAAGGAAAGAAAAAGAAGGGAAAGGAAAGGAAAGATATTAAATTTTTTACAGGATGCACATTTTTACACATCAAATTCCACGAGTGCTTGGTACTCACGCCTTTTTTTTTATTTTTTTCCCGGTTCCAAAGGTAGATTTTCTCTCTGTTTTTATTTGTTTGCGAGTTGCTTTGACCAACATTAAAATATGAATCAGATGTGATGTTGCCGACACGATCAATATGTACCTACTTACATACATACTAACAATTATATTTGGCCTCTATCACTGTCTATAAGAAATAATTCACCATAAAAAACAAGTTGAAATTACTATTGACGGCGTGTGACATTTGGACAATCGATAAGCGAACTTGTGTTTTACTAATACATACAAAGAGTGCTAAATTGTTATTGTTAAAAACTAGTACAAATAATACGCATCACTAGCGATGTTGCAAAATTAACAATATATATACATTAGGGTGGGTCGATTTGTATGGACGAAAGTTAACCGATATCGCGCCATCGATTTTAATTTCCTATACATTTTGTATGGTTTGAATTTTTATAATTTTTTTTTGTTAGAAAATCTCAATAATGGATCGATCGATGAAGTGGAACTGTCTGTGTGTGAAATAGTTACATCTATAGGGATAGGGATAGGGATAGGAATGGGGATAGGGATACTGATAGAGATAATGATAGGGATAGGAAAAGCCAATATTTCTAGATCCATTCAGGTAAATATCTGGACAGGACAAAGTTTGCCGGTCCCTCTAGTTTGTAATAATTTATTAAAGTTTTCTGCATAAAGCCAAAGCTGTCAACTACAGTATCTGACTGTGCTATTGTACATTCAGTAGTAGCGCAGGTGGTAAACGTTTCGGCTACGACACTTACATTCCAAGGTTCGAGCCCAGGTTCCGAACAACTTTTTTTTGTTGTTAAATTTAATTTGTTTTTAAAAATGTATATGAAAACTTCTTATCATGATTTTTTTTAAATTTATTATATTTTTAACCCAATATTTTTCTGTGTATGACCTCTATCTTGGAGTGAAAATATCAAATTTTTGCAAAAAAAATACCGAAAAATGTTTTCAGTTTATAAAAACAAAATACTTAAAAAGTACCTACATAGCTTCATGAATTTTTTTAGAACTTAAATTTTTTCCCAATAATATCTGAGTTAAGGTATACAAATGTGTAGCCCATATGTAATAATATTATAATAATTTTATATATCACAACGCAATTCCGTCGGAACGAGAAACTCAGTAGAGAATTTTGATAATTTTCATTATTTCTATCGGGGTTTTCCGATGAGACAGAATGTCTGATAGACCCTATATTTAAAATACAAAGAGGCGAAAACACAGTTTGTTGCTTCTTCAATTTTCTACTTACGAAGTGGTTAGAAAACGTGTTAATTTTCCTGAAGACATCCACTATTTTGTTCTTTAAATGTTTTAATTTCTCAAAGGGCAGACATACATATAACCCGAACCCTTACATATGTAGACTAAATTTGACCAGTTAAGATGATAACCATCCTTAAAAATCAACATGAAATGTGTTTTAAATATGTCTAAGTTATGGTTAAGGAAAAAAGGCAGACAACCATCATTTCATTGTAATTTTCTCCCCCTAAATTGACTTCAAAACAGCCAGATGTAAAAGAAAAATTGAGAAAACTGCCGTAAAAAAAAAAACCCCTATGGAAACCGGCGTCACGCTAATATTGAAAAATTTGTGGAACTTCTAAATGAACGTTTCAATTATTTTCAAAAACCATATGGATATATATGTATACGAGTACTCCTAATGGTGGAAATAGTTTCTGACATAAGCGTCTCGGGTGAGACGCGTGCGTTCCATGGTTCGAGTCCAGGTTCCGGACAATATTTTTTTTTTTATAAAATTGATTTTCTTACCTTGTCTTGAATTTGTTAAGATTTTAAAGCAATCGGTAAACAGAGATTTAGGTCAATAATAGGTAAGGAAATTTCAAATTAGGGAGAGCGAAGTAGTGCTAGAAACAAATAGGGACCCATTAACATCGGAAAAGTTCAGACAGATTTTTTCTTGTATTCATAAGTCGCTATGTGCTTACGAATACGAAAGTCGACAGTTATTATTATTAATACAAAATTTTAATTGCTTTTAATTGTTTATGCTTCCACTTTTGTCTTGGGATTTTTAGTTTCGATCGCATCTTTTGCTTGATAATCACCATAATCATCTCACGACAATTTGCTTGCAAAGCTGTGCACGAAATGTTAAATAAACTATGTGACTTTTTTAAATTGACAAATTTCATTTTGTAGTGTTTTTCCAATGAAATTACATAAATGCCAGGTGTATACATTACTCTCTTGTTGGATGCATATATACAAATTTATAAAGCCAACAAACATTTCTGTGAATGATTTTAAAAAATAACTTAAAAATAACTTGCTTTAATAAGCGTTATATAAGCGGCTTGACTATGAAAGTTATTTGAAGGTTTAAAGTACATTTTTATCAACTTTAAGAACGGACTTTTATAAACTGTTTTAAAGTGAAATTAAAATATTAGCAAGTATAAAAAAACTGTTTGTTCATGTTTTTTTAACTTGGAAACGTTTCAAAATCTTCTCTCAAA
The DNA here is from genome assembly GCA_949987695.1 of Merzomyia westermanni. Taxonomy (NCBI): domain Eukaryota; kingdom Metazoa; phylum Arthropoda; class Insecta; order Diptera; family Tephritidae; genus Merzomyia; species Merzomyia westermanni. The sequence continues at coordinate 8,630,925 of OX465289.1, read as the reverse complement.
AGTTTGCACATTCAAATGGTTACGAACAGGAAAGGTCAAAGCTGCATTATCACCGCTTTCCTAAACAACAGTTGACTAAAATTGTAGCATTAAATGTATGATCAAAAACAAGAATTTATTTTATTGCAATGGCTAAAAAAATTAAAAAATGGCTTAAATAAAGGTCTAGAAAAACATTTATAAAAATCTTCTTTGAGAACTTGTATACAAATCTGTCTTTGAAGCTTGTAATCAATCATTTATAAAAAGCTTTCTTTCAAGCTCGGTATTAATCATTTAAAAAAAGCTATCTTTGAAACTTTGTAATAAAAGAGCCCTTTTAATTCTATATCCCTTAGTTTTAAAAATCAGTGTTTTATAAGCTACCTTCCAAATCATAAAAAAAAAATAAAAAAAAAGATTTTTAAAATGACATTTTCACACAAATTCTCAATTATAAAAGCTTTATAAACTAATCATTGCCGTTTTTTATTCGTCATTTTTATGATGGATAAAATTTTTTCTGCTTGGCAAAAAATGTTTGGAATTAAAAGCACGCAGAAAAGTTATAAGAGCTCAGAATTTTCGTTGCTAGCTTACAAGCGACAAGTGCATATTTTATTTTCAAAGTATATTTCAAATTTCGAAAGAAAAACATTTTTTTCTTTATTCATGAGTCGCTAAGTGCTGACAAAAAAAAATGATCTATCCAAGCTTTTATATTTTTTGAATTTGAGGTTAATTGTTAATTTCAGTAATTTTTTTTTTAATTTACTTCACTTTTCACTCTGCTTGTTGGGCATGCATGTAACCGAGCACATCGAGGTGTACGCTATCACTACTGAGGTGCGCAACAACAATTTAGAGTAGGCTTGACATTTACGGCTTGTCACGCGTGCGGTTTTGCAAGACCCTAACCACGAAATGAAAACAAACAAATACCAAGCAAATAAAATAATAACAACAATAAAATATAAACATTTCATTTAACATTTTTTTATGCACTTTTAAGTCGGTTATGTTGACTTTGAGTTTGCTCTTTTGGTAACCATCGAAAATTGTTGCGCTGATTGTTGGTTTTTCCAGTTGTGGCATTTGACTTGGCAGGCGCGTCGTCGTCAGCGCCATTCCAATTTCAAGTCATGTATTTGCGGTTAGGTAGTATCTATACAATGTGTGTTGTTGTACATTGTCTTATGAATTTTGGTTGCCTCAATCGTTACGCCATTTAGCCATAACCGCCACAAACTCTGACACAAGTAAGACACCACTCATAAGTTATGCGCTGCGCCACCAAAGTACGATGCGATGCGATCAATCACTAAATCGTCGACTAGAAAAAAAGTGATTGCTGCCAATTTGTGTTTTTATTGTATGCGTTTTTTTTTTGTTGTCATTATTTTGTATGCATATACATACGCAGAGTGCTTATGTAAATGTGTGCATATGGGGCATTCCTTATCGAAACTTAATTTTATTCAACACACTAGCAGATCCGACAGTGATTATACTATCTCTCATCTATTTCTTCCTCGTTATTTGCCACTCGATCTCCTCCTCCTTCTTCTTTCTTTTCGTACTCTGTTTCTTTTAGCATGCCCCTTAAATCGTCTGCTCCCTCTTAGTCTTCTTGCTCGTACCCCTGTTCTTATTGCTGTTTTCCTATCTCTGACTCTCATTCTACGAAAGCAGAGCAGATTATAAAGAGTATATGCTTTTATCATGCTCTCTAGCCATAAAAAGTAGAGCGTATCACTAAAAATAAAAATTTGAAATGTTCCACATTCGAATCAGGGATTGTTCACTTGTTGAAAATTTAAAAAATTGAATTTTTTTCAGCACCCTGTACTAAATCGTAATGATTTTTTTCTTTATAATTTTTCTATTTCATCATGATTTCTGTGAGCAAAATATTGTTGTTAAAGGGCTAATCCATCTTACATATCATCTATATACGCCTTTAAATTTTATTAAAATTTATTGAAAACCAACACTCTGTGTTAAACAAAAAAAAATTTTTATTAAGTAAATATAGCCTTCATATCATTTGTGCATCATTATTTCAGTACAAAAACTGTCATTTGTCGAAATTGCTAAAATTCATCGTTTGAAAATCGAACATAAAACATAGAAATTGTAGCGAAACCAGTATTTCGCTGTTTTACAGGGTGCCAACCAAATTTACCTTTATTAAAAATCTCTTAAGGTAGGAGTACAAACGGGGGTGGTGTAATTTTAAATTTTTTGTTACTCTATACACCGTGATAAGCTTTAATACACAGTTAAGTCGAAATTGGTATAAAAAACTTGAAATTATTAAGGAATTTAATACTTTTATTAAACACTAGTAAACCCGTCCCCGAGTCCAATTTTAATTTTTATATCTCCCACACATACCAGATAAGATATGGAACTTAATTACATCGCTCATTGAAGGACGTGATATCACTTTTTATATCAAATAAACTTAACACATTTTGGGTCACCTTGGTCCACATATTGGTCGATATATCTGAAACTAGTCCAGATATAAGAGCATGTGATATCTTAAATTCTAAGTTAGAGTCTAGTACTATAACGGTAAAAGTTCCATTCAATTCTATTAAGCAGTTTTTGAGTGATGCACGACCAAACATACAGACAGACAGACAAAAATTCCAAAAATGGTTGATTTGGCTGCTACTAGCTCAATAATGATCCCTCCTATCGGTTTTTTTATGTACAGACATCGACCTTTTACAATATTATTATATGTAGAGATATTTGTTAATAAAACTTTGATTCGGAAATACTTCTATGCCCCATTGTGATAGGAATATGTTATTTCAAAACTTAAATTAGAGAAATCGGACCAGTTGATTAGCTGATTTGCTCGAACAAAGGTTTTGACTTTAGCGAGCCAAGCATAGTGAATAGTGAGCGACTTCGTTTCATGTTTAAGCAAGCAGCTCTATGACATGTTGAGTATATTTTTGAGATTTAAACAATAAATACGCAAAATGTCTATTTTTTACTGCTCAAAATATAAGATAAAATATTTGCGTAAATTGCCTTCAATTAAGAAAGGATTCTAAAACTTCGTAGATTTGGAATAACCCTTATGCCTAATCTTTGTATGTAGAACAGCCTTCATCCACTCATGGCACAATTGTGGCCGCTCAAATCACATAGCTTCTTACGCTCTTTCGTCTAGTGTTTGCGTTCGTTGTCTCTGAGAAAGCGCTATTTTGCTATTATTTATTAGCGTCATATTCGAAAACATATTTTGCAAACAAATTTGTTAAAATCTTTCTATGACTTAATACAATTGTTGATATAAATAGAGCGAAATACGAGTGCTTGTTTGGTATTGACAAACAAAGGTTTGTCAGCCATTGGCGACTTGAAGCCCCCCTATTAAATGTCAGCTGATTGGCATTCATGGACTGTGTTGCTTCTTTACAATAACGTTTGAAAATTGTACTAAAATGCCAAAATCCCAATACAAAAAAATTGCAGCAAAACTGGTCTCTAATTTAAATTTTCTGATATATGTAGTTGAATTTGGTAAGTTTGTTGAAAAATTATGAATTTTGAAGCGGATTGTTTATGAATACATAGATTTTTAACAAAAAATGCGACAAGGAAGTTTTAGGGCCGTTTTCACAATCTTCGGTTAACGTTAACCGGGGTTTAATTGATATAAATCGTTCGGTTATCTATCAAATTAACCGCCCGTTAGCGTTAACTGGATTTTGCGAAAGCGTGCCTTAGTCTCAGTTTCACATAATATATAAAATTAAAGCAATAAAGCTACAAGTCCACACCTAGCCTCCTAGATGTTTCAGGAGTTGTAAAATAGCTGTGGAGCTGTGGCTTTAAGATGGAACTCCCTGACCAGCCTCTTAATCGTTTCAGAATTCAACTCGATTTTCAGCTATATCATTTACACAGACTGTTTCCAGAATATTGCTACGATGCATACACCGATAATTCATAAGAAAAGCTAGTGCACGATACTGGTATCTCCAAAAGTGGTTGCATACAAAACTAGAATCAATAAATCAGAGCAAATACTAGATATACTCGTATATGCATATTTAAGCGTGTTTTCGTATGCACCTTACCAAATTTTAAGTGGAGTAAATCTAGTTTTAGTATCCAGATAAGATAATAGATAAATAGTTGGATTAATTCAAAAGTACCTGGGAGACCGAGCCTTGCTCGGTATTTTTCGAATTTGTCGCATATTCTTACTTACCAAGAGCACTCAGATAGATAGAGCACCGAGATAGTGGTCGATATAAGAAGGAATAATTACAATGCAGTCAGGTGGCAACCCTAGGTGGCAATCCTACTTAAAAATATTCTGGTTGGTATACGGCCTCAAATACCTTCCGTTTGATACCCATATTTCCATATATTGCTTAATATTTAAAAAAAAAACGGAAAGGTGGCAACCCTCTAAGCTTCCTTCCAAATTTCATCGAAATCGGTTTAGCCGTTCCCGAGATAGTGGTCGATATCTGAAGGAATAAACAATCTGCGGTCAGGTGGCAACCCTAGGTGGCAACCCTACTCGAAAATATAGGTGGCAACCCTGTGAACCACCCCAAGTGGCAACACCAAAGTAGAAAATCATAAAACAAAGGATACTACCCATATACCAAATTTCATCCAAATCGGTTAAGTCGTTCCTGAGATAGTAGTGGATATACAAATATACAAATTTACAACTATACAAACATACAAGAATAACTCGTTAGTTGTAAGATATATAAACGTACTAGCAGACCCGTCAGACGTTGTCCTGCCCAAAAATTTACTTGTCTGCATGTGAAAATTTTACTCTCCTTTCTCAGCTCTCGCTTCCTATTCTCCTGCCACTCCATCTCCCTCTCCTTCTTCCTCTTCCACGAAGATACCCAGCTAACCAAAAGAAGGGAAAAAGACTCCTTCATAAATGAGCTCTGTTTGGAAACCAAAACGAGCAAAAAATCGTTAAACATGCGTAATAAAAAACTCCGAAATATTTCCAAAACCAATAATTTTGGGGTATTTTTGACTCTTTTCAAATGAAATTCGGAGTCTTTTTGGAGTCATATGGGAGCTTTTCAAGCTTTTTTATAAACAGCTTTTTTCTGACTCTTTTTAGAGAACCTTTTTCCTCATTTTGATGTTTTTTAGATCCTTTTTGTAGTCATATTTAAGGCTTTTATTGCCACTTTTTTAAAGCTTTTTACACATTTTTAAGATTTGTATCTGTCTCTTACTAATCAGAAAAAAGAAATCAGGAAAAGCTCTAAATCATTCATATAATTGAGTCTTGAGCTTCATACGCTCCACAATATTCACTTCTTCTACCAAGGCACCGTGATTCTTCCTAAAAAAATGTATTTTCCTTTGATGTTTACCAAAAATACTCAAACAGAAGCTCAGTTTACGTACTCCTTTTGGATCATTATTCCGGAGCGCTTCGACTTAGCTGGGGTAGTAACTCGTACCAACACAAGCCAGTTTTAGTTTTGCCGATGCCTGACATAGAAAAATATTTAGTCTGTATATCAGTTTAAGATAACATTTAGCTATTTTAATGTTGCAAATCAACAACAAAAAAATATTTCTTTATTTTAATTTGCTTTAAGCCACACTCAGCTAAGTTGAGCGACGTAACACAAGGTCAGCAAGTCAAGCAAACACTCATTCACGTTTTCATTAAACATGATAGCAGTAAAAAATGGTAAACGAAATGTGGAATACAACAAATAAAATTGCACTAGCTTTAGGCCCGGTTTTTCAGTCATTGGTTAAGCTCAGTTTAAACTAAGTTTGCTTAAACTCGGCATAAATTTAAACTCCAGTTAAACTGCAGAGCGGTTTTTCAGTGAGAGTTTAAGGCCACGTTTAAGATTTGCTTTTTATACGGCAACATTGGTTTTTTCTTTATCTAGATACGGCAACAGATAATATTTGTTTACATATTCAACGCCATTAGTTCTCCTCAGTATTGCAATAGTTAGGATTTCGCTAATTTCTGCATCACTATAATCACTTTCGTCAGATGATATATCCAGTATTTAATTAAATATAAAAATATCATCCTTTTTTAATTGCGTTCAGTTTATTGTTTCACAACCAAAACCATCAAATATGCAAACAGCTGACAGGTTAACTAGAGTTTAACCCTGCCAAATTGGCCGCTTAAACTACGTTTAAACTTCGTTTAAAGTTGACTGAAAAACTGCGTAACAAGTTTAAGCTTAGTTTAACTGACAAATTGAGTTAAACTTGCACTGAAAAACCGGGCCTTAGTGAGATATATACTATGTATGGGCATACAGTATATGTTTGTACATATATTTATTATTTTAAAAATGTGGCGAATAAAATTGTTCAGCTAACTCTTGCATTGTTCTTGTTTTCAAGTAGGTGTAGCAGTTTTGAATAGATTTTTGGTGTGAAAAAAAGCTTAGCTGGCAGTTTCGAATAAGTAAAATTTAAGAAATACTTAACTCGAGTAATGCCGAAAAACAATTAGTAATTTTGTTCCCACATAAAACAAAATATGAAAAAACTGAATCCACGCCCCCATAAACAACCTGTCCACTAGAATAAAAGGAAGCCATACAAAGTTTTGCCGGTTGGTGTACTTAAAATGCACATAACAGCAACAAAAACTGGGGAAAGGGCATTCAACTTGTTGGATATTTCGCCTGGTTAGATACTCGTATATATGTGGGAATGACTGACGGACGTAGAACAAGAAGCGGGCGTAGCTTTAACATAACGACCTAGCCGAATACACCATTGCATTGATCATTGCTTTTCTTATAAATAAATTTCGAAAGCTGCTAGACTCCTTCAACAGAAAAATTGTGCCACATTCTGTAAATTACTAGGCTATCAGAACGAGGGTTTGTTTGTCAGCTAAACTCTTATTAATATTCATTCATAGTCATTAATACTTTGTAAAACTTATAGGCCGAAAAGAAAGAACAGTTATATTTAATTTTTTATGTAAAAAATATTATTCTTGACCTTGAGCTGAATACTTTAAAGCATAATATATAATGGAATTTTTTCCAATAATATTTCCTTGCGCTGAAAACCAGCAAATATTTCTAGAATATAAAAAAAAATATTCTTTAGGATTTTAACTTAATTTCAAATCTGGGACCGAGCTAGTACTAATGTAACCATGAGTATAATTAAAAACAACTAAACATTTCCTGAAACTATAAACAAATTACAAAAAAAAAAAATATTACCAACAACTTTATCAAGCACAAATAATCACGAAGTAATACGAAGATGAGGAATTAAACGCAAATGAAAACAACAAGCCATTAGCCATTAGTTCAAGGAAAAAGGGGCAGAACTGACGAAAAAGAATTTAACTTACGAAATAACCAAAAATTGAGATGAACAAACGAAATAATTTTGTAAACAATTACAAGATGACCTCCTTAAATTGTAGTTAATTAGAGGCGAGAATGAGTTGATGCCTGAGGGTAAAAAAATACAGTTACAAAGAAGATCGTAAAACTAAAACTTAAATCAATCGAAATGAGTCAAATAAATGAAGAAAACAAAATACCAAAACAAAAAAAACAAAAAAAATAACGAAAGAAATAAAAAAAACGTGCAAAAAAAAAATATGTAGCATGAAAAACAAACTAAAAAAAGTTGGCGGAGTAAATAAAATAAGATACGATAAAACTTATAAGACTCGAAATAATTTTATGAAAAAACCTTAAAATATAAAAAAAGATGTGGAAAATAAAGATAACGACTTATAAAAAATATGATATAAAAATAATTAGACACCAGAAGCTCTTATCTAGGAGTTGTTGTCAGTTGGGCTGTGTATATTAGGGTGAATTCAACTAAAAATGGCACAATAAAAAATTCTTGTGTTGCCCAAGATTACTGTCGAAATAATATAGAAAAGTATTGAACCTTACTGGAGCTGGAATAGTTTGAAAATGCTTGCAACAATGGAGTTTCTGAAAATATTTGTTAAAAAAGCTAACCCTAGATGATAGATATATTACCTGTGCGATCGAGGTTTGCTCGGCGTGTTTCAAGAAGCCCATATAAGTTTGTTTGTGACAGATACTTATCAGTATAGGCATTCTGGTCTTGTTTATGTATGGTTTTTCTTACTACACCCTATTAGTTAATTCGCTCAGTTAATTTTCGAGATATTGTCGGATACCGTCGGTGGGATGCGACGAAAATACCATTCGTTTGATACCCACATTAGCATATTTCACTAAATTCTTCAGATAGGTGGCAACAATGTAAAACTTTAAAAGTAGCAACGCTTATGAGATCTATAATATAGCATGTGATCTATGTACAAAAGTTCATCCTAACGGGTCAGGTCGTTTTCCAAATAGTAGCAGATATGTCAAAAAATCTACATAATGACATTAGGTGGCAAGCTTACCTAGATATACTTTCTTTGAAATACGACTTAAAATACCACGTAAAATACTTTTCGTTTGATACCCATACTGTCATATATTATTTCAATAAAAAAAAAATTAAATAAGTGGCAACCCCATAAAAGCATCCTGAGTGGCAATACCTGGGTAGAAATTCTTAGAATATATTACGCTATCTGCACAGAAAAACTTTGTAAAAAATAGTGTTGATATACAAATATAAAAGGATAGCTCATTTAAAGCCATTCATTCCAAGTCACTTTCGAACTCAGTCCAAGCATGGGCTTTTCTCTGCTCTCAAAGACGGGTGTTGTAGGAATATTTTCTGGGCCGAAGAGTCTTTTTTCCATTCGCACACTTGGCAACGTGAGCTATTTAAGTTCGTGATAGAACGAAAAGTAGCCTCAGCGAAGTCACTCGGCTTAGAAGCTCACTTAGAGTTTGCAGCGTCTATTAACAAGGAAATCAAGCTTAAAGCAGCACCTTAAGCGGGCTACTGTCTTGGAGGTTAAAAAAAACAAATTTATCTTCGCTTATGTGCTGCCTAAGGTATACTTTTATGATGTACTAGATGTTGTTGTTGTAACCGAAAAACACTCCCCGAAGCTATAGGATGTGTTGCGAATAAGAGTCCTTAGTGGGAGGGAATCCGGTACGCTCCGATACTAGAACCTTCTGGTACCAGCCCGACTTCTGCGGAAAAGGTTTGTTTGGTCCCTTCAACGGCCGCCGTGGCGTGGCGGTAGTGTTGCTGGCCTATCACACTGAATGTCCAAGGTTCGAGTTCTGGTACAAAGTGGTTCAAAAAGTGGTTTGAAAAGTTTTTTTCAAAAACGGGGTCGCCCCTCGGTAGTGAGAAGCTACTCAGTAAAAATTGCATTTGGAGATGCCTTTCGGAGTCGGCAAAATACAGTAGGTCCAGTGAATTTTTAGGAAAAATTAGAAGCAGTACACCACAAATTGGTAGAAAAGCTCGGCCTCAAACTTCTCGGAGGTATATCGCGTTAAATTCTTATATATTTTTTTAATGGAGTTTAGTCGCCTCTTATAAAAGCGGGTAAATTCTTGAAACCTAACCCAACGCAGGATTCAGCATAAAAGAATACATAAGGTAACTGGCTGTCCCGTGGTGGAAAAATGAGAAACCGATCATCTCGTGAACGGCGGCAGACATACCTCCACCTTTCTGGACTTCAGTCATTCGCACAATATGCTAGAAAGCATATTATGGATCGAACAGATCACTCTCAATCTCTAAACTAAATCAGGTAGGACGACGGAGCAAAAAATCATAAAAATGAAGCACCCTAATGTGCATCTGAAAGTAATCCAATTTATTTCATTCCCCCTGCACACTTTTAATTTGATTATTAATTCAACGAAAAAAGTGATTGATTTAATCTCTATCCAAATACCCGACCAATGGCATCATTTTGTTGTTGTACTCGTAAAACTGTTGGCCACAAACAAACCAAGAATCCAGACCAATGACCGCAAGATTACCAGCAATAGCAGCCTAAAGCCGTCAGTCAACCAGCTGCTGAAAGCGTTCGCTGAGAAGCTGAAGAAGCAGAGTAAAATCAACAGAAAAAATGTCAGAAAAATGAAACTGTGAAATGATGGAAAACAGCAACAACATTGCGATGAAACACGTAAAAGGATGATAAACCAAAAAAGAAAAAAAAAGCACAGCGACACAGAAACCGGAATTCTTGGCAAGATTACTACATGGACCGTGCATGGCATAGATTGTGCGCGAAATGCCTCAGTGGTTATAGAAACCACGTTCACCACTTATTAAAAGCAACAAAACCATGCAAAGTTCGACAGATCGAATGAACGACTCATTGCACGAACTTGATGGCGCTTTGCATGAGGCATGTAAATGCAAAGATGTAGCTGAAGGGAAGCCAAAAAGCTGCAGCAAGCAGTGCTGGAAAATAGTGAAATAAAAATTGGATTTCTACTATTTCTGGTCGACTAGGAGTAGGACGCATGCTGACTGTTTGACTTCGCTTTGAAGGCTAGACTCATAGATACTTTCACTTTTCCTGCGTTGTGCTTATGTTGCTTGGTTGTAAGTAGCGGCAAACAGCTTCAGAAGAATTATTTACATTGCAAACAAGAAGCAGCAGCGAAAACTCATCTCCCAAAAGAAACAACAATAAGCGGATTGATGTTGGGGAAAATGCAGCTGTATGACCGGAAAATTGTAGCGAGCGAAAACACGCGACCTGCTCTACATAAAATGAACAAGGAACCAAATGCGATCGAAACTAGGAGCTGATTTGTATTTATGTAGCAGGTTGCCATACATTTTTTTTTGGGAACAAAACTCGAAGCGAAGAATGCCCAAATATTATTACTAACCGTCCCTACCGTCAAGTTATAACTACTTTAAATTGCTATTTTTGGGGAATAAAACTTTGAAGTTAAAAAAGTTATATTTTATATATGACAATAGAATTTAAGGCGTATTAGCTCCACAGCTACCTAACAGTCGCGTTCACGTAACTTCAACGTCAGTTAGAAGTAGCCGTATAGCACACAGAAACGTAGCAGTTACATTGTGGCTATTCCCATATTGGTTGCCCGTGCGTAATAAATATGTGACTTACGAGCCCATGAGTAGTCAGATATCACATTCAAGTCACAAAATTAGTCGCAAGTTCGGCCCAGCTTCCTTACTGTGCTATTTGGAATAAAGCTAATTAATTAATATAAAAAAACAACTGTATAATTATAAAGAGAAGCTTTAAAAGCTGTAGAATCTGTTATAGCTGAGGGCTGGTTAGTTACAGAGAATTTGCGGTATTCTCTCCTTCTCCTCATTGTATTTTCAGTTCGCTACGATGACAAGTATATTTGGAACAGTCAACTGCAAATATACTTTACATCTATCATGGACGACGGTAGTGTGATGGCGTTCAATTGGTCTCCAAGCGCAATGTATAGCTTCTCCAACTGTAGTGTCGAACTCAAAAAAGATGAAGGGGGCAGAAGATCCAACGTGGTCATACTAAGTCGTTGGCACAACAGTCGAAATGGCACCCGAATACGCTGGAACCCAAAGGCACTGCATTAAAAAGTTACCGGGCTTGTCTTGCTTTTAAAGCAGCAACATCGCAACAACAACCAGTCATATTTGTCTGGTTAAAATGGCCCGTAAATATAGGCATGCAACTAAAGTGTTTTGATTTACCCGAATGATCCTACTTTCAGAATAATATTGAGAGTATAGTTGGGGCTTAAAACCTTGGGTCAACTGCATTAAACCCTATATAAAGAAATGAGTGCCAACGCAATCAAACAACATCCGCTTGGTCTTTATAGAAAAATAGAGATGTGCAGGTGCAATCTATACTGATTTCAGTAAATAAATTTCCATTAGCAATAACCCAACACAAACACATGAAAAGGGGGTTTGCTCCGGGGACAAAATATGAACAAAAAGCATCACTTTTGGTAAAATTGGATCAAAGTGGCAACCATGCACCATCTGCTTGTGCTTCTGTGTTACACTTGCATTTTCAATTGTACTCTAGTTGTTTTTTCATCTTACCGTTGCAGTCATTACTTGCATATATATTGTTGTTGCAGCAGGAGCTGGCCACATGCAACTGCAATTATGTATAAACAAATGCAAATGCCACACACATGTTCATACGAAAATGCATAAATTTATATTCGTGGCTGTAGTCAATGCTGTGCGCTTTTATGTTGCATTTTATTGATATTCCGGAAAAGAGAGCAACCCACCAAAATACCAAATGACTCATCAAGCGAATCAAACTACATGTATTGGGGATGTAATTTTATTTATTTTTACAAACTTTAGATTTTCGGGATCTGATTTTATAAGCGCGGGATTTAAGGATTGCCCCCATGTTAGGGTATTCTTTATTCGCTAAGAGCTTAGCTTATGTAATTTTAAAATATATGACAAATAAGTGGATTATTAATTTGTTTCTTTTTTTTTCAAAAGGAAAATTATTTCATCAAAATCAAATATATACTAGACTTGATAAAACTTTTTTTTTTAATTATTTTATATGATTTTTAAGAAAAGCGAAAAAACACTACATTAAATTCCCTCAAAGAAGTTGTGAATTCAAATTTTTGTCGGGCGTGTCGTTTATGGGAGATCAAGTTTCAAACATTGGTATGGTTTTTTGATTTCAGTTTGACTTGTTTACTTTTCGAGATTTTTCTAAAGCACAAAACTAATTTCGAGAAAAGATAAGTATGAATTTTTCTGGAACGATTTTCCGTCATCCCTTGTCAATTTTGGTTTGGAGACAAACCGGTTTCGGCGTTGTGCCATCTTCAGTGTCTTTTTTCGGAAACAGCAATAATAACAAAAAGGAAAAAAGAAGATAAAGGGAATTTAATGATCTACAAAGTGCCAAAATTTGTTTTTCTAGAAATACTCTTTCGAAAGTTATTTACTATTGGATTGAAGAAAAATATAAAAACATAGGTTTTTTTCTTCTTTTTCTTAAAGAAGTGTAACATTTGAATTTAATAAAATGCAATGTTTGATAAACAAATGGAAAAGTTAAGATGGTGACTTAAGATGGTGAGTGCCGGGACTGCTCATGCTATTTAAAGTACCACAATCAACAAAGAAAAGTAAAATATTTGAAAATATTACACATCATCAAAAAAAAAAAAATTATGAGTAAACACAACCAGCAAATTAAAATACTCAAAAACATTGCAAATCAGCAAAACTTTTTAAGATATGATTCATCCATAAACTCACAATAACTCATTAATATGCGCCTGAAGTAAAATGTTGCAAAATCCCGAAAATTCTGCGATTTATTGCTTACATTTCTATAACTTTCCGGTACACAAAGAAGTTTTCGGAACCTAAACAAGTGAGGAATACCAAGATTTAGGGATTGAGATTCATAGTATGTCCATATGTAGTTACTTGATTACCCTGCAGTGAAATATTAAACTAATAAGTGAACATACTAGTATCCAACTAAAATGTTCTTGTTGAAATCATGCTAGTTAGTCGGAAAAAGTTCAATCCTTACTAGTATACGACTGCTACAATTTTCATAGTATGTGTTTAGGCGACATAAGCTGTAATTATTTCTTTTATTTATTTCATTTGCATTGCATGCTATTGCAATTCGCAACCAGCTTATGAAATATTCCAAAGATATAGTTTATGTTTTGCAATCCAAAATCGTGGTTTTTCACACTGAAAATTATGAAAAATGAAAATGTTGTATTGATGAGTCCATTTTCTTATTTTAATCCTTGCTGGAGGTTTTGGTCCACATTTGGACTAGTATTCTTTTATGTTTTTCGAACTAGTATGATACTAGTATGATTATACTGCAAATTTACTGGTACATTTCCTTCAATTTTGAATTACTATGAAACTGGTATTGTACGACTAGTATGATACTAGTATATTTCTACTATATACAAACTAGCATTTCATGAGTAGTAGATGACTCATACGTTCTGGTCGAAATCTGGCAATTGACATCTCGTAGGACATCGCATTGTTAAAAATACCAGTTGGTTATATGGAAATACGACAGTTGCCTGACTAATTGGACTTGGCGCATATACTAATTTTAAAGAAGTTTGCAACTGACTGCAGGGTACTTACTCGAGTTTCTTTTACATAGTACAAGTACATCTCCATGCACTCATATAAGCTAAAGTGTATTAACTATAAGGAAAAAAAACTTTAAATGGGGTTGGGCAGACACGATTTGGAGCTAATGGAAGGCAATACTTGAAGCAAAATTATATGCAAAGCAATTTTTATAAAATAAAAACAAATTAAGGCAGTTAATAAATGTTTGCATAAACTGTACATGAGAAATGCTCGAAAAAAGTTAGGCTTTTTGCTTGACCAAACTTTGTTGAAGTCGAATTAACAGCCGAAGTTGTCATGCTTTTGAATTTACTATTCAAAGTACTATAAAACAGTTAAGCTGACGAAACGAACATTTTACTTAGTTCTTTTCAAAGTAGAGTAAACGAAATGCCAAGAAAATGATTTGGAACTGAGGCCACTAGATTCCTAATGATAGCAACTTCTTATTTAGATTTTAATTGCTAAGGCGTTCATTTGAAATATATTTAGTAATATGTATAGCAGAGATATCTTTCGGGTGTTTCTATAAATGAAGAAAGCTCTATCCGTCATTCGTTTGCATTGTTGTGTTGGTTTAGCTTTGATAAGTTAGAATACATGACGTTGTCATATCAAATAATTCCCACGAGAGACACTCTAGAGCCCGAACGTACAGGATTGGAATCAAACCACGAACTGTCGTTTCGGTTATACTCACGCAAACCTTCTGGAAATGTTTTTACCAGAATACAACAACAACAACAGTCTATCGTGTTATGGAGCTACACTCTCAAAGAGGGAAATTAAAGCAAAATCATTGCACTCATTATTTTAGGTAGATATCAGGTTCAATACAACATACAAATTATGACTACCGAATATTCCTAACAAAGCGAGAAATAAAAAACAACTAAAGTTGCTTATACTCTTTTTAAAAAAACATAGAAACGGATATACCAGTTATTCTGAACGATATAAGCATTGAAAATATGTTCAAGTTAATATTTAATTCGTAACTAAAAAAAAATTAGTAATACAAACGTGTTAAACACAACAACAAAAACGGTGAACAAAGAGTTTGAAGAATAAAATAATAATAATGCAAAGAAAAAAGTGTGGCTTATAAAAGAAGTAGCTAAATAAAATTAAGATTAGAGAAAAAAAAATCATAAATGGTAGTATGGTTTTCGTATTGTGGAATTTGCCCTGCTCTATGCAGATTTCTTCCGCGTAAAACACCAGGTTTCATGAAAGTTTTGGAAAGTATCCATTAGGTCTCGTTTTTTCAAATCAAGTTTTTCTTAATTTTTAAATTTTTTTTTAAATCTTTATTTTTTCAAAGACCTTATAACACATTCACTTAAATTGCGCTTAGTCGTCTAGACGGTTTTGGCCGGCCAACATGACACATTCTCTAATGCTATTTTTACGCACTTTGTAGAGAAATAAGCGGAGTCGAACATATGCTGTGGTAAAGTGCTGCTGGCCTACCATTCCTCAGGATCCAGGGTAAAATCTCGGGATTCACAACAACAGAAATATTTCACAAACATTTTTTCAAAACGAGCTCGCCGTGCGAAAGTAGTCGGCACCTCTCTAAATGTAAATTTCTCACCCAAAGTTTATCAGAAAAAATGCGGAAGAAAGGGCTCCTAATATTTTCAAAATTTCCGAAAATCGTTCTCTAGCTCTTTGGAAGGTAGTATTTATGCATTCAAAGCTGAAATTTTTAAAGAAAAATAAAACAACCACATAATGCTAATCGACAGAGGTGCATTTGTCTCGACTATACCAATTAGCAACCAAAATAAAAAAATACGCGTTCCATACCCACAAAAGTGAATGAGGATATTTGGACGCTCCTTTTGGAACAGGTTGTTTTATTATTTTACAGTTTACTACGGAAACAACAATGTACATATGTCTGTATGTTTTTGTTCTCAAAACGGTTGTGTTGTAGTTTTCCTTAAAAAATTTCAACAAAAAGAAAATTCGCCTCTTCATACACATTCCATCGTTCTGATAGCCTAATTGTTAAGAGAACGTACCAAAATTAGCCTGATGAAGATGTCTAGCAGCTTTTCAGATATATAAGAAAAGTTGTGACGGTTGTCTCTAAAAGTTCCTTTTTCCTTTAAATAAAAATGTTTAATAATTGAAAACATAAATTTTATTATTATATTATATTATGAATATTTTAAAAATGAACAGGCTGGTAAAACAACAATATGTACAAGGGTTGGTAGTAATTTGTACAATAGAATACCGGTGTAAAGAAAACAAAACACTTAGTGAAGGACCGGAGCATTATTTACAAATATAAAATTTATTTATAAATATAAAATTATAATATCTGAAAAACTATAATCCCCTGCCCATATTTCTCTTCCTTCACATCTTCTTTTTTAAATGATTTTTCCTTTATCTCTTGGTCTTCCAATTTGGGTTTTAGGTTTGTATATGTCAAAGTTTTTGTAAGAAAATGTGAAACTTTTACCTAAATTTTATTGAAATTTAAATTTGGAAAAAAATTTCCATCCATTAATGACTTCAAGTAGTAAAAATAAAAGAAGGTAAGGTTAGGCTTTGGTTGTGGCCTCTCAGAATAGCAGAGAGAGCACGCTGGTCCGTGGGGTACAAAAGGTTTCTTCTTCTCATAAAAGTAATATAAGTTCACAGATCCACGACTTTCACTATTTTTATATATACTAGGCATCGTAGCCATGTTATTTTGAGGCTCTGTAGTGCGAATATTTGTTTTCCATTAGTCCACTAGCCACTCTTCGCACTCACATTGAGAGCCGCTCACAGGAGTAATACAAAGTCATGTCTACTCACACAACAGCGGCTCTATAGGGTGAATATATGTTTGGCATTTGTGTTGGTGTCATTTTTAAACTATTATTTCATATCTTTATTAATTTTTTTTTTAAGTTTTTTTGATTGACGGTACTGCAGTTCGGCCATACCTATCCACATATATATAATTGTTAATACCTTAAATGTATAGTTTGGCCATAAAGTGGGACAATTTCCACCCAACTTGCGCATTTATGTTATAGATTAATAGAGTATCCTAGTTGTATAATTCTCTTAGGCCACTCTCTCTCTCGATTTGTAGACATAATAAGCGCGTTCAACTATTAGTTGTTTCGCTACACTTTTTCCACATTTTTTTACACTTTTCGCTTATTTGTTGTCGATTAAACTTCTTTCACTGCTACTCCGTTTATCCACTTTTCATTTTCATTATTTGCACTAATTATTTACCATTGATTTATTAATTTCTTCCGTGACCCGTTTGATTCACAGCAATTAAGTAAAAGCAAATCGATAACACTAGGCAACTGCACTTACAACACAAAACCAGAAATGCCCAATAAAAGTTTTGATTCTTTTTGATAAATATTCATATTGGAGTATATTTAATTTGAACAGCACGCTTAATAAAAACCCAACTTTGCGATCTCACTCGCGCGTTACCAAATAGCCGCACACACTTCACAACCGCTCTACGTCCAATAAACGAATGCTTTGTGCTGCGCACAGATTTCAGCAGATAACCGAAAGTCAAAGCCAAAACAGACAGTTGTCCAGTCGCGTGAAGTATAATAAAAACGATCGCGCTCTCTGTTGTATATCACATAACAAGTAAATTCTAATGTATACAAAACTCTTTTGTTGTGGGGAGTACACTACTCAGCTGTAAAAACATGCGAGTGCGAAATAAATTCAAACAAAACAAGTAAGGAAAGGGCTGTCTTCGACTGTACCGAAGACTTTATACCTTTCATGAATACGCATCACGGTTTTAAGTGTCCGATCCTTACTCACAATTAGTAAAAACTCTGCAAAACTGATAATTTAAAGATACATAGCCCAAACCCCATTTATCGGAACAATCGATTTTATGGGAGCTATATTTTATGTTGGTCCGATCTGGGTGATTTTCACTGCTCACATTACATATATAATAAGTACCAAACCTGCAAAATGTTCCGTTCCTAGCTTATTAATTGCAAAATTTATAGCCCGAAACCCATTTATCGAAACTATCGATTGTATGGGAGCTATGTGTTGTATTGCTCCGAACTTGCTGATTCCGACAAATGATTAATCTCATGCAAAATGGCGGCCGCATACCAAATTTCATTAAGATACCTCAAAAACTGAGGGACTAGTTTGCGTACAAACAGACAGACGGACAGACGGACATGGCTAAATCGACTCAGCTCATCGCCCTGATCATTTCAGTATACTTATTGGTGGGTCTATCTCTGCTTCTTCTCATATTCACAAGCATCGGACCAAAGTTATAATACCATTTCATGTTCATGAAAGGTATAATTAAGTAAACGACCCGACGACGACGTCAAAATATCACATGGCGTATACAAACCAAATGAAAGAAAAATAAAATTTAATAAAACATTAAACTCGCTCTCAATCTCTCTCTTGAAGCGCGCGCTCAACAGGTAAAGAGTTGTTAAACAATCAAATAATGCAGGTATCAAAGGTAAAAGTAGGCGTTTGGTAAGACATTTATTAAAGCGAGTGTTGAGAGAGTATACAAGTGATCGGACCATGGCTCTCGAAACCAGTCAGTGTGTCGATCATATGGTGGTAGAGTTGCCAACATATTTTGAATCAAAAGCGTTAAGTGTAACGGAATCTTAAACATCCAAAAGCTGGCATTAAACAATTGTATCCAATTTTCTATACAGTCACCATTAATCGGAGAAAATACTAAAAAATCAGAAGTGGCATAGAAATTTGAACCTGAAGACGTCCTAGAAAACAAACGTCGCAAATTCTTCCGATTTTCAACACTACATGAGACTTGTGAGGATTTAAGTTAGAGTAAAACTACTTGGCTAGCAAATAAGGATAACTAAGATATTGCAGAGTGAGTAAGTCTCTGCCATTTAGTAAATGATTGTCTATTTTTTGAAACCCCCTAATACTTTATTCTGTATATATTTATAAATATATTTATTTCGAAATAAACAAAAGACAAGTATTAAAACAGACAACATATTAGCCAAACATTGTTATCAATAGATTTAATTCAATAGAAAATAGCGTCACATCGCACTTGAATTCAGACTTGATCTTTAGGTGAATGATAATGGTAATACTTCAAACTTAAAATGAAAAGTTTTAGTAAGCAATATAAGATTATAACCTTGATTAACTTGAACCTATGTTTGATTTCAAAATTGACAGTTTTTATTAGTTAGAAAGAAAAGTTTCAAAAAATTAAAAAAATCAAGAGTTTAGCCAAGCAAAATTAAAAGAGGGACTATGGGAAGTTAAACGGCTTTTCTTTTTATGAATTTGAGCTCTAAAATTAGGGCTTCAAATCGGTTTCAAACTGACCGGGGTTTTGCACAAAACCGCCTCTGCATCGACATACTATATAAAGGATCGTACCTTACTTAGCTGTTGGCATAATTTCGAATTTAGATTGTATAGATAGGTTCTAAGTGATTCAGACCACTGAACCGATGCTACAAGAGGTCTCAAAATTCGTGGCTTTATTAATAAATGTAATATTTTAATGAAAAATGTTAAAAATTTCACTCTAAAACTACCCCTATGTTCTACGTCGGCACCAATATTTTGTTCTAAAACTTTAATTAGAGAAAGTGGATGAGTGCATCGGTTTTTTTGCCCTAACGTTTTAATTTAAAAATATCCTAAATTTTTTTTTTAAATAAGGTACGAAATTTAAACTGAAACATATGGTATACAGGAGTTAATTGAGACCAAAAGTGCTACCTAGAATGCCCATTCACATGCCGCACAGTATGACTTTTTGCTACTGCAGGATGCCAAAACTCAATTATCTAAATTGACAATGCCGATTTGGATTACATTTTTTTATAAAGGTAAATTATAATCACACCTACTTGAATGTTGACGCTCAAAATAAATTTACGGGGTTGCCACTCTTCTGAGCTTTTTTTTATGAAAATGGAGTAAACTAAAATTGGTATCCAAAGATAGGTAATCTAACTAGGTACCAAATAAAAAAAAAATTGTTCATATTGGTTGCCACTGAATGGTTACAATATAATCTGTACATATTATAAAACAAAGCCTAAAGTTTGAATGACAGGATCTCGGACACCACTGGACGCATTGTGAAGCAATTCTATTTAAATAATCTTGATGATTATCACTACAATGTTAGCTACTTGAAATGATAATTAGCCTATCCATTTTGGAAATAAATGAATATCAAGTTTTATACTTTTTTACGCTTAGCCCAGAATTGCCACAACCGATGGAAAAACCGGGTTCCTTTCTTCTTCCTTACGATAGGAGTGGAGATATGACCTAGAAGTGTGCACTGGTCATAATACTATATCGTTTCTGCAACAGTCGGGCTGGTACTGCAAGGTAGTGCCGGAGAGTACCGGGTTCATATCAACACTTTTCAAAACCAGCGGCAAGTGTTTTTGAAAACAACAACAACAATTAAAAATTGGTTGTGTAACTGGAAGATGTGTATGGATCAGACCTGTTAAATTTGATTAGTAATTAGTAATCAATTAATTAGACGGATTTTTTTAATTGGTAATAATGATTTTAATTGTTTTTAAAGAAAAGGCAATTATTAATTGATTACGTTAAAAGGAAATAAAAATATTAAAAACAAATCCAGAAAAAAAAAATCCAGAAAATAAAAAAAAATAAAATAATCAAAAAAAAATCCAAAAAAATCAATAATAATCAAAAGTAATCGAAACAAATTTTTTTGATTATTTTTAATTTTTTTTTTGAAATTTTCTAATAATCGTAAAACATCATGACTTTTTTAAATTTTTTTAAATTAATTGGAAAATAATAATTAAAAATGGAAAGTAATGGTATTCAATAATTAGATGGATTATCAAGAAAAGAATTAATCAAACCGGTTAGCATTACGTTTAGTAATCATTATTTAACAGGTCTGGTATGGGTACGAAAAAAGTAAATTTCTTTGAACTTTCTGCAGAGTGTCTTAATTTTCTAGTTTGTCGCAAAACTTTGGCTGGATATTTTTTTGCTAGATATTTTATATTATTTCCTTTGCATATAATTTGCTTTCTCGAAATTCGACTGAATTTCCATCACATGCAGATACGGTGATGCATTCTAAACTCTTGCACTAAATCACCACCCCTGAAACCAGCCCCTGTTACGGCCCTGTTAGTATACTAAAAAGTCACATTGTGCGCCAAATATATGAGGAGTAAGGAATTTATAAATTAATTTGAATTGCTTTCTGCATTTCGGAAAATCCACACATTTACGCTCATGACAGGTTTCGTAAGTTTTCTGAATTCCCGCTGTACATATGTACATACGTATGTACCTAAATTAATAAAGTAAATGCTTAATCCGAAATTGTATGTAGATATGTTTGTATATATTTATTAAGCCAAAAAATTCTTCACACCGATCTAAAGCTTCCTTCGAAGCTCTTGTGCCAATGCTTTTTTAATACCAAAATCGGAATTCGATGTAACTCTGTATAACAGAAACTAGCACAGTCCGGTTACACCCTGTAGCGAACACTAAGCGCTATAAACTCTTGTTTTGTTGTTGCCTACTTTTAGGCAGCACACAACTTAGCTCAGCGCTGCATGATTATGCGCGCTTGCTACTACTGCTTAAGTAATTGTTATGCATTCACTGTTGTGACTGAACTTTATTATGGACATCACTAATTTATGACGCGACCTTTTGGTTTTTTTATCTAAGCAGGCGCTTACTTAACATTGAAGTTTTTATGTTTGTTTGAGTCTTTTTGCTTTAGAGTTTACTCACCTTCCATGACATAAACAATACTGCCAACATCGCCTTCCTTGATAATAAGACTCTTTGCCGCATATTTAACTGGATACATGCAATCGACAATTTCACGTATCTGAGTTATATCCAAATTCTTCATGAAATCATTATCCAATATGGCTGACTTGATAATTTCGCGTGATCTGTGAAGAAAGCAAGTGGGAGAAGAGTGCGGTGATTAGTAAGGAAGCAATTAACAAATCAAGTGACACATAATTAATGATTTGAAAGAAAATAAATAAATAAAAATAATTTTATGTGAAGAATAAATAAAGCGCTTAGCGCGTTGAATGCACGCGCGCGCTTTTAAATTAATTTATTTATATTTGAATGAAGCGTTAATTGCCATATTTCTCTCATTAATAAAAACAAACACCCTCTCTCCCCGCTTACAGTTCTGATTTTTGTATTTTGGGCAGCTCATTGTCTGTATCCACTAGGTGTGAAAGCGGTTCAGCGCTATAGCCCTGCCGCTTCATGCGCGGTTCACTGCCTGTTGCTACCATGCGCGTTGACTGCATGCCGCTTAACGAAGCGCTTGTGAATGAATCAAAACCTTCAGCGGTGTGCTGTAAAAATACTTGCGTTAACGGGCGCACCACTTGACGAAATTTATCCAATTCATTTTGCAATTCAGTCACAATATCATCTTTGTTAGCGCACTCCTGCTGTAGGCGCGCAATGCTGCTGCAAAGAAAACGTATTTTATCGCTATTTTTTGTGAGACGGGCATCCTTCAATTGTAGCTCCGTTTGCATTTTTGTTATGATGTCAGTGTGTCCATTGGTAGAGTGCGCATCCTCTTCATCTTCTGCGCTTTCTGTTAATGAATCTCCGCTGCCAGTAGCAGATACCACGCGCAACAACTGATGGCATGTTGCGCATTGACTCTTCTCCACTTCCTGCTGCAACTTTATGCATTTGAGTGATTTGCGGTGCAAAGCTTCGCGCACTAATTGCAACTCGCTGCGCAAGTCACTGAGTTCCTTTTCCAAGTGACGCGCGTCACATTGCACCCTACCGTTAGGGCTGTGGTGTAGCATATTGCTCTCACAAGAAACGAAAATTTATCAATCAAATAATTTTTATTTGCATAGAATGCTTCTCAACACTACGAAATCGAACCAATACGCGCTCTTGTCTTTTGCTGACTGTTCAATCAAAAAATATCAGCTAGGCGCGCACTCCTTGCTTAGCGAAGAGTTTGAAAGTGTCGTCGTCACAGCGCGCCCATAAGCGCCGCTGTATATAACTATTTGTCACTATTCGGCTGCTTCGCGTCGCTTTAGTCAGAAATTTTGCACATGCGTTCTCTCCACGCTGTCAGCGCGTTCACGTTTGCGTACGTGCGTACACTCCTGCACGCCCTAAGGTCGCTGTGAACTTGCCTATTCGCGCCACTGTTATTATTATTATATTTATTTTTTTACTATTTTATTTTGGAATTTCGTTTACGCTCCGCACATTTTTTTCCACAACAGTGTTTATCGCACAACTATTATTTATTTAATTTCGCTTTTGTTTATGTCGCGCGTTTGTCGCTTCTGTCATTTTTTTGAAAAGTCACGCGCTAAAAACCAATTCATTGCGCTTCATGCCACTGCATAGCGCGCCGCTGTTAAGCAACCGCAAACAGCGCGTCACGGCGCTACACAGCTGATATTCACAATTGGGTGGCTCATTGCCAATAAACAAAAGCGTGAATAGCGCGGCGGAGTGTTGCGGCGCGCTGAGTTTTTGTGATTTTTTCTGTTTTATTTTAATTTAATTTTTTTGCAGCGTTGTTGCCGGCGCTCGAATAATTGAATGGACTTTTATTAGCGCGGCCCTGGCCACTGTCACTGCTGTTGTTGTTGCCGCTATTATTGTGCGCTCGTTGGCTTTTTAATCGCTATTGTGTTTGTGTTTGCTGCTTTTATTGCTGTATTTGCGATATTTTGTTGTTCTATGCAAGTCTTCAATTAAAATCAATTAAAGTTGCCCAGCTGACGTTGACGTCTTAGGCTATGTCTCTATTGTTGACACAATGTGCGCGCTGCGCTGCGCGTTATTCTCATGGCAGCAGCAATAATAATAATACTTTGTCAAAAAATAAAAATAACAATAATTGCTGCAATAACAAAATCTCGAAAGATGCAAAGCGTTTGAAAGCGCGTTCAACACCGCTCACCGGCACTTCTGTACTAACAGAGGATACAAAATTCAATTTTGATTGCGCGTCGTTGCAACGGATTTGGCTCTCTAGAAGCTCACAAAAAATTGCACTATACTATGTATCCAGTTATATTAAGCACATATGATGCTTTTTCTAATATTTCTTCTCTATGTGTATGCAAATATTATTTTGAGTCTATGCCAATTTCATCTCAGATGCTTAAAACGCGGCTATTCGAAATGAAGCACAACGCTCACAGCAATAATTTTACCTACAAACAAAACAACAAAAGTCACTCTTTAATAAGTTATGCATTTCCCTTTTCTTTACAAACAAGAAAAAAGTCGGGCTATTTGACTTTTGCGCAGGTAAAGGCGGTGCGGTCTTCCAATTTGTCAATCACTGCTGCACTGCAATGAGGGGCATAATTCGATAAACAAATGAAATTTAAAATGAGCATTCACAAGTCAGCCGGAATCTTTACATTTTCTTTAATGATGATGATTGAGATAATGATTAGGATGCTGATCTTAGTGATAATGATAAAGATGATTATAATGGAGATTATGATGACGATGATGATCATTATGGTAATGATGACGATGATGCTGATGATGATGATGATGATGATGATAATTATGATCAGGACGATGATGATGATGATGATAATTATGATCAGGACGATGATGATGAATATGATTCTAACCTGAGTGATAATGATAATGATGACAATGAAAATAATGTTTATCATGTCCTTATGATGATGAGGATGATGTTAATGATAATGAAGATGATCATGACGATGATGATAATTATGATCAGGATGATAATGATGAATATGATTCTGACCTTAGTGATAATGATAATGGAATTAATGTTTGTCATGTCCTTATGATGATGATGATGATGGAAGATGATGACGACGATGATGACGGTGAGGATGATGATGGCAGTGATGATGTTAATGACGGTGAAGATGATTATGATGATGATGATGTTGATAATGACGATGATGATGATGAAAATGGTGGTAATGATGATGATGATGATGTAGGATGACCATCGTGATGATGATGATTATGATGCCAATGTTGATAATAACTTTGAGGTTTGTGATGATGATGATGACAACAATACGGATTATGATGACTATGACTATGATACTATTAATGACGATGATGATGATGACGATGATATGAAGATGATAATAAAAAAGTCAACAAAAATTAAAACAACTCCAAAAAATAATTACAACAAAAGCAATTCTAAGGGTAAATTCCAGGTTGTTGTTGTAACGATGCTACGCCCTGCCTAGTCGTCACTCTCCTGGTTTCCCTCTGAAAATCAGATCGACACCAGGTTGTACTTGGCATTCCCCAGGCGAGCGCTCACAAAATAGCTTAACAACTCCATGTGGATGATGTTGATTGCTACGAAATCCCAGATACTAGCAACTGAATGAGAAAAAACTGTCGATCGCCAAGACTTATGGCGATAGTAATGGATGGAAATGGAAACGGAAATACCACTGCAAATCTGAATATGTTTTTACAATATATCTGAGGAATGGCCGAAGATCGTTTTTGTTTATATGAAGGTCACATAATTCTAGAGACTAGTTATAACAAGCGAGTCCGAAATATCAAATTTACCTGAATGAGAGTTATAGTTTTCGCACAAACACTGATAAGGTTCATGTAATTGAAAATTGGTCCTGCATTGCTTCAGAAGAATAGGTTTTAAATGTCTTGAAGCTCGGTACGAAATATTAAACTTAACTTCGTTTAAAAGAAATGGACTTGAAATATATCCGTTTAATAGTTTGACCATAAATATTACGCCTAGCATTTCTATACGACTTGCAAGGGTTGGGAGATCGATAAGTTTTAATCGGCTAGTATAACGAGAAGGACTATAAAATGAATCTCATTGAAGATTTCTCAGGACAAAAAGTAGGAATTGTTTTTGAATTTATTCTAGCTTATCTACATTAACTTGATAACGTGGATTCCAGACAAGCGGGCCATATTCTAATATCGATCTAACTAAAGTAGTAAAAAGAGACTTAGTAAAGGTCGCTAAATTCTTTTGAACACCCTTTCACAAAAGCTCATACACCTCTAGCCTTGTTGACAGTAGCCTTGATATGAGGACTGAAACCAGGGCGGTGCGCAGGGGACTGTCTTCGGAGGGGGCTGAACTTTTGGATGCTCAGAGAATATTATGATTTGAGTCTACGAAAATTGCACTTATCGCACTTATGGAAAACTGAAAGAAAATTTACCTAATTTACACGATTCTGCGAGGCTATATGTCGCCTGTAGCAAAATCTTGAAAACCACGCAGATACACGCCCAGTCTTAAGCACTGTGGAGGAGAGAATGATAGGTTCTTCCAACGAAGCATATGACTTAAAATAGTTTTACGTCGTCAGCATACATTAAGATTTTTGAATGTTTTATTGTTGTACAGATATCGTTTATAAAAATCAAAAATAGAACCGGACCCAGATGACTGCCCTGAGGTACACCAGAGGATACGTCAATGGTGTTAGAAATGGAATTCTTAAAAATGACTCCTTGCGTTCTACCAGAGAGATAGGAGGAGCTCCAACGGGTGAGACTAAGTTGAAAGCCAACCAAATCCAATTTGTGAATGAGTAAAGAGTAGCAAACTTTGTCAAGTGCCTTACTAAAATCTGTGTAAATAACGTCAGTATGGAGATTGTCTCTAAATCCATTCGACACGTGGGTAGTGAGTTCAAGTAAATTGGTTGTGGTCGATTAACCTTTACAAAATCCATGCTGAGAATCTGCAATCAGTGTTGAAATCGAAAATGTTAGGTGATCAGTAACGATCGCTTCAAATAATTTAGGAACAGCGGAGAGCTTTGCTATTGCCCATTTGCCTATTATTTGCCTGAAATGTATGGGGTCCGGCTACTTTGATCCCCTTGGAAACTTACCTGGGATAAAATGTTTCAAAATTAATTTGTTTTTAAACTTATTTCGAAAATAAAACTTTTCCAACTTTCGCCTTACTAGAGATGACACGAATATTCGGCAACTTTTCGGTTTACGGCTTAATCCACCTTTTTTTCGTTATTTGGTATTCGGCCGAATATTGAAAACTTTTTGGCCGAATACCGTATGGCAAATCACGAAAAAAAAATAACTCAAAACATTACTCACAAATGTCTTTATTCAAAGTGGTAAGTTATGATGAATGAAAACAATTTTTTCAGTATTTGTTTATAGCGGACAGACCTCTCATTCAATTGAATGGAATCAGCCAAATCCAGTGTTTAACGTTTAGAATCGCCAAATATGACTTACAAGAAACCCTGCTAAGTCCAAAATATGTATGAAAAGCTGCTAACTTCACTGAATTGAGTGTTTTCGTTCTACTGAAAAATTTTGTTGAAGATAGTTAGCGGCTTTTTTTCATAAACTAGCAGACACGGCAGACGTTATCTCGCCCAAAGGCAGACCTGCGCAAATTTAAACCGATGTACCTTGTCCATTTCTCTCTCACATTTTAGGAGATATTAAAATTACTCACATCTATTCCTTCAGCACTCATGAGCACGTTTCGTTTGATAACCATATTGTACTTTTGGGTCCCATGGGGTGGATAACTCCTAAATCAGTCGAGTTATCGAAATAAGGGATATGCAAAATTTTAAGAAGTAAAGTAATGCAGTTGTGAATTCCTTTTCTTAAATATCTGCAATGTACGGACATCGATCTGTTACAATTTTATTATACGTAGAGATGACGAGCTGTAACTTGTAAGCCGTAAAAAGTACTTAGTGCTGACAAATATTTGGCTGCCGAATATTATGAGATTCGGCGGAGACACTCGCCGAATATTCGTGGCATCTCTAGTATGTACATATATAGTTAAGGTAAACAATACATACACGACGTATGAGTAACATATTTAGCTGACTATAATAGTCAGTGCTGCGCAATCCATATATACTAGTAGTAGCACTCTTGTATGTACAAATTTACACTGCAAATGCAAAAAAAAAACACTCTAACTGTTGCATTAGCCATAATAGTCTGCTCTGAGCAAAATCTAAAGATATTACCTAGAAACTAAAAACCATGCATGAAAAATTATATAAAAATCAAAATCTCTGATAAATGGACAAGATGAATGCAATGTAGAACCGTTTTCAAACTATAATTCTAAGGTATACAAATTATATATGTATAGATAAGAAATTTTGAGGTGTACTTCTATCCGTAAATAAAAAAAATTTAAAAAATCATTTTAATATGAAAAATTTAACATAAAAGTCACACCACTACACATTTACTTATTCACACTATAGACACGCTGTGTGTGTGTACTTGCTTTTTGTGTACTATGCTGAATCGTGAGCATGGCCGAGGAGTTGCTTTGTAGGAAAAAATTAAGAGCCGTAGTAGTGTGAGTAGACTTGCCATGCATGTTTTTGTGTTATTCGTGTGGTCGGCTCTCACTGTGAGTGCGAAGAGTTGGTAGTGGACCAATGAAAAATAAGTATTCGCACTATAGATACTCTGTTGTGTCATGCATTTTTGCTTTAGTTGTTGTTATTGTATTTATTACTGGCTACGATGCCCAGTGTCAGCTGCTCTCCTGAGAGCACGAAAAGTTGCTTTGTTGGATACAGTAAACAAGCAATGTAAAATATGAGCAAATATGTAAAATTCATTGCTGATACCTACAAACAGGGTTTACAAAAATAAAATAAATGATTACTCATAAAGAGTATTAAACACCGAACAAAATTAAAGGAAAATAGAGGAAAGGAAAAGAATTGAAAGGAAGGAAAATTAAAGGAAAGAAAAGGAAAAGGAAAGGAAGGAAAGGGAATGGAAAGGATAGGAAAGGAAGGAAAATTAAAAGAAAGAAAGGAATGGTAAAGAAATGAAAGGTAGGGAAGGGAAAGGGAATTAAAGGAAAGGTAAGAAAACGAAAGGAAGGGAAGGGAAAGGAAAAGAAGTTTGAGGAAAGTAAAAAATAAAATAAGAGAGTAAAGAAAGAAATCAAGGAAAATAAAAATATGTTAGAGGAAAGGAACGACATAGAAAGGAAGAAAAAAAGGCGGATAAAACATACCTACAGCAAAAAAATAAAATAAAATAAAGTTTATTGGTTGAATTTCAACTTTAAATGGTAAATGGACCGTTCAACAGCTTTCATTCAAATCTATTTTCAAAAAAAATCCACTTATCGAACTTTTTGGGTCAGTGGTCTCAGAAGTATACAGAAAAGTCGATAAACTAACTATCTCCTTCCTGTACGCTAAGGGATTATATGTTACCTGAAGTCTCATAAACTGGGTGGCCCTTATTTTAAAATTTGAACATAATAATAACCGTTAACAGAATACCTGATGACAGTAGATATTTCCCTGATATATTGTCAGCCTCTTTGGCATTAACCAAGCAAATAATTAACCAAAGCAATACAGAGCTGTTTTTTTTTCAGTTGTACGCATGCGCAGTTAGACGAGGCAGTACAGGCGTGGAGCATAATGGCAACTGCAACCAGCGAAGATTACACGGCTAAAACTTTCAGCCTAAATTTTAAACCATTTGTTGGTTCAAGCAAAATTTTTAAACGTTTTTGTAACAAATTCCAAACCATTAAGAACCTACACCAATTTTTGAATTTATTGCGAATTAGATTCAAAACTGAACTGAAAAAAAAATGTCCACAATTTTTTAATTTCTTTTCATTTATTTCTGAAAGCTTTTTCAATTCATTGAAATTTTGTCATTACAGTTTTGTGTGCGCCGTAGCTCAGTGGGTAGAGCATACGACTCTGATGCGGGGGCGTCGGTTCGAGTGCTGTCAACTGATACAAATGTTTTTTTATGTTTTTTAATTCTTAAGACATTTCTGGTTTAAAATTTAAACTCTCCTTCACGGTCATTTTCTCGAAAACTGGCACAATTTAAATTCTAAAACAAATTTGGTTTCAACATACAATATGCAGCCCAGAAAAGTTTAAAATTTAGGTTAAAATTTTTAACCGTGTATATAACACCTATAACACCCTTCCAGGCATTCGGCATGTAAATATATTATTGTTTCATGTTTATTTAGCTGTCATAAACGCGACAAAGCTGTGGTGCTGCTCCACTTAAGTGCGCTCAAAAGTGCTAAAGTGCCAACGGCAAGCAAAAGCGGTTGAAAAGTGTCCTA
This sequence comes from Merzomyia westermanni, assembly GCA_949987695.1. NCBI lineage: Eukaryota > Metazoa > Arthropoda > Insecta > Diptera > Tephritidae > Merzomyia > Merzomyia westermanni. The sequence goes on along the minus strand of OX465289.1, from coordinate 8,600,702 downwards.
GACAGTAGTGTGTGACAAGTAGGCTGCGCGCAAAGCAATTATGCAAGTATGTTTTTATTTTTGATTATCTTTTAAATCATTCATCATTCAATGAATATTTTTTTGCCATAAAATATTTTTATTAAATTTGTAGCTGCAATTAAAACCGTTATCAAACATTGAACCAACCTCACAAATTCTGCATATTTGTTCAATGTCGTCGATTGGCATCACGCGCGTTTCACTGGGTTTAAACTCATAAATACGACTGGGAATAGTGCAGGCATGAATGACAATGCAAATGCATTTGATAGCGTTAAATGGGTTGGGCATAGGCGGCACAATAAACGGCAACACCAGCACAATCTGCGGCGAATGATCGCTAAATAATTATACACGTACATGGGTTTGTTGTTGCTTTAAGAGGTGGTAATATATGTAGTTTAAAAATTTTATTACAACAAATTTGGTCTTAATTTTGGTATTTTATTGTAGCAATAATATTAACATTTTTGTGCGTTTTGCAGTTTCAGCAATGTAATTTATTCACAATTTTTATTTAAAAAAATTTTTTTTTTTAAGAAAAAAATATTTTTTTCAACAAAAAAAAAAAAAAGAAAATATATCAGTGACCATATTAAAATGAGAACACATCACACCTGAAATGATACGTTTCACATGGCTGCGAGCAAAAAGTAATTGTCGATGTTGATAAGTTTAAATTTAGCACTTTGCTTTAAAAATAAACTTTGTTGTAATTTACGAAATTTTCGCTGCGGGCTGCAATGTAAACTGGTTACTCTGCTTCTGGTTTACAACAAAATAAAACAAAAACAAGAAAAATAATATTAACATACAAATGTTGTCTCAGATTTCCATAAAAGATAGCGCGCAAGTGTTGATGAGAGGCTACGCTGATAAAGGAAATCGAATCAGTGGAAATATTCCAAACCGCTATGAAGGTAAACTATGAGTTTTACATGAGGTCAACATGAAATAAATTTAATACTAAGGTTTAGATGAATCAGATTAAAAATTGATTATAAAAGTCTCGATGTGACAAATGTTAAGTGAATATGGAATCTTCTTTCCTCGAAAAGTAGAATAGTTTAAATATTGAACAAAGTTCCACTTCCTCCTCCTTCGGAAGATTCCACTGGTGACGAAGTATTTCATTCCAATATCATCCCTATCCCCTAATCAGCTTCTATGCAGAATATGGTCGGAGGCATGCATTCCTAAAGATTGGAAGCTAAGTGTTCTCTGCCCAATCCACAAGAAGGGCGATCCTGCAAACAGCGCCAAATATCGCGGAATCAGCCTTTTGAATATCGCATATAAAGTCCTATCAAGCGTATTGTGCGAAAGACTGAAGCCTGATGTGAACAGACTGATTGGACCTTATCAGTGTGGCTTCAGACCTGGTAAATATACCATCGACCAGATTTTTACAATAAGCCAAATCTTGGAAAAAACCCGTGAAAAAAGGATCGACACGCATCATCTCTTTGTTGATTTTAAAGCCGCTTTCGATAGCACAAAAAGGAGCTGCCTATATGCCGCTATGTCTGAATTTGGTTTCCCCGCAAAACTTATACGGCTATGCAAAATGACCTTGAGCAACACCGCCAGCTCGGTCAGAATTGAAAAGCACCTCTCCGAGCCGTTCGACCCCCCTATCGTGCGATTTCTTTAATTTAAGCGCTGGAACCATTTTTATAAAAGCGTGCAACTGTTGGCATAAGCTGACGATATTGATATCATTGGCCTTAACAACCGCGCCGTAACTTGTTTACTCCAAATTAGAAAAAGAAGCGGAGAAAATGGGATTGGTGGTGAACGAGGGCAAAACGAAGTACCTTCTGTCATCATGCAAAGAGTCAGCGCATTCGCGCCTTGGCAACCATGCCACTGTTGGCAGCAATAATTTCGAAATAGTAAAGAACTTCGTTTACCTGGGAACCAGCATTAACACCAACAATAATGTTAGCCTAGAAATCCGACGAAGAATTACTCTTGCAAAGAAATGCTACTTCGGACTGAGTAGGCAATTGAAAAGTAAAGTCCTCTCTCGACGAACGAAAATAACACTCTACAAGTCACTCATCGCACCCGTCCTGCTATATGGTGTAGAAGCGTGGACACTAACAACATCTGATGAGGCGGCTCTGGGAGTATTCGAGAGAAAGATTCTTCGAAAGATGTGTGGCCCTCTACGCGTTGGCGACGGCGAGTACCGAAGAAGATTTGATGATGAACTTTACGCATACGCCGATATATGTAGTTCAGCGAATTAAAATACAGCGGCTTCGCTGGCTAGGGCAAATGATCTTGTAATGATAAACGATGCTAAAAAGATCATGAAAAAGCCTCGAAATGGTCCCAAAATGATCCCGAAATGACGCCAACAGGCTGCCGAATTGATCCCCAAATAGTACCTAAATGGTCCCGAAGTCAATCCCGAAATGCTACTGAAATGAACCACCAAAATCCCGATTTTATCCCAAAATGGTTCCGAAACCAATCCCGAATTGATTGCGAATGATCCCGAAAAATTCTTCTTAATATTCTTTTTAATAAAGTAAAAATTCTACTATAATGCTAAGCGAAAAAAAAAACAAAAACCCGTAATTTAATGTACCCAGTCTCTCCCGTTCTGCGTCAAACAAATTGAAAATAATCTAAATGAATTTGACCAGCATACCGATAGTGCGCAGCGATTCGTGTTCGAAACAACGCAACCAATAGCGAAAGTTAGGTCAAAAAATCTAATGCAGGTCGCTTTCCCCCCTCCTACTACACATTTGAGGATTTTCAATTTTAGGCTCATGAAGTCAGTTTCATTTCGCGAACCACGTGCGCGCCTTAACCAGCTCTAAATCTTGGGTTGCAAGTCTGTTTGTGCGTTTGTAATATTTCTTGTCGATAGCTTGTCCAGTCCAGTCAGTTGTTACATGACATTTTTCGGCAAAATTTACGAGCGACACACAACCAACGCAATATACCTTACAAGTGGTTGTTGTCAGCTTCAACTTTTGTGGAGTCTGTGTGGCGAAGTGGGCCAGCCAAAAAATGCAAAGTGTGGCACGTCATATAACTGTCGAATTTGAGCTATAAATATACGCACAATGACAACAATGAGATTTGCTTACCCAAAAATGTAGAAAAAGTGACTTGCTGCCACCGCCCATGAGACTCACCCTACAAGCAGCAGCAACTGTTCCAGCTGTCCTAGTTGTCCAACAGCTGTCTGTTTGCCTTCGCTTTTAACGATAATGCACCCAATAAACGTTTGTAGTGTTAATTTAGTTGTCATTTCTAGTGTTGAAAATTTTACTTTTCATATTTTTTTGTTGAAAATTTTGCAATTGCGATCTTTGTTGTGGTTTTACTTCTTTTTGAAAAATTGCATTTTAATTGAATGTAAATAAATCAAAATAGTGCTACCGTCGGATTGGCTGCAGTCTACAAAGCTCTTAAATAAATCAAACATTTCAAAGCAGATTAAAGCGTTAAATTTAAGAACGAATAAATTTTGTTTAGCAAAAAAAAAGAAAAAAAACCAATTGAAATTGTCAGAAATAAGCTAAGTCTTCAAGTTCGTGATGCACAACATTGCGGAACCGGTTTCGTGGATCCGGGTCTTTCAAAAACAGCTGACAAATTTCTTAAAAAACTTTACAAGTGCGGAGATGGAGCTTTCTTCAACAACCAAGGGCTTTTTGCTGCTATTGGCTCGACAAGGCAAACATTTTGTAAGCAATAGAAATTCTGGAAATTGAGGTTCTCACAAAATTGCGATAACTATTTATGTATTTACTTCTATGTTATAAATAGCCTTAGCTTCCCAGTAGAACCTGTAGCAAGAACTTACCAAGCAATGAATAAGAGAGTACTCTCTTCTATTGCCATATTCTTTTAATTTTTTGCTCTTATGTTACTCTTTGTGGAGGACAAGGAGAGATACCCCCAGGCGATGAATAAGAGTGTAATCTGCGGCTTAGGGGTTAGAATATGCCCGAGGTAGGCAGAAGCGGTCGTAAGAAGCGACTAATATGCACAAAGGTAATGACGTGGAACTCGATGGTTGATCTACGGATATGATGCCTCTCACCTCTCATTACCCATTTTATCCTTCCTTGCGGAAGGAGGGTTGACATGACCTAGAAGGTTTCACTGGTCATAAATCGCTACCACAACAGTCGGGCAGTACCGCAAGGGAGTACCGGAGCGTACCGGGTTCAAATCCGGCCAAGGACTGTTAATTCGACAACACTCCCTAAAACCTTCGTGGAGTGTTTTTGTCGTTACCACAACAACAACAGTGTAATCCATTTCGGATCAGCAACAGAGCTTTATACACTCTGTGCACCGATATTTCTAAACTTTGAGCAATAGGGGAGAGCGAAAGTAGATATTTCTCCAACTTGTACTCCTAGCTAACACCCTTTTGAATAAGTCAAATTTCTCTGCCAACAATTGCCTATTGCTGTCTAGCTTGCGCCTGCTTAGTTTTTCCGATCCATAGCATGTCTAGTTTTATTGGTGCTTATTATGAGCTGCATTCGATGTTCGATCTTCGCTAGTTATCGAACATCGAAAGGGGGGTTTCAAATTCTTATTATGAGTAGCGCATCGCTGTCGAAGTTTTTCGTCGCATATCTACTTTTCGATGGAATAAGATTTTGCTGTCGACGCTGTATCGAATTATTCAAAATTGCTAAAAATGAAAGTAGAATAGATGTTAAGTGTTTATACTGTTTATTGTTGTTGTAAGTGTGATTTTCTGTTTTTTTTGCATGTGAAAAGTACCTGTATTATTTTTATTGTTAATATCTTGGTTTGTTTTATCTTTATTGTCTTTTACAAAAATAAATAGTGTAGCCCCTGAAGATGCTGGAATATTCAGCGAAAGGTTGGGCAAAAAGGTGAAGTAAGTTTTTATTTGCACCAAAAAAAAACATTAGTTCAGACCAGCCTGCTTTTACCAATAATTAAAATTAAATTGAACTGACCGCATAACACAATAGCAATGTAAGTTTTTATATTTATTTTCTACTCGTTTCATTTAAAATACTGTTTATCTATTTGCACTCATTTTATGTAGGTCTTAGATGGTGAATACAAAAAAAAAAAAACCGCTAGATATATTCTCCAATAATAAAGCAAAATCCGAATATAGCGAAGTTTGCACAAAAGTCCAGACTGCAAAAAGTAGCGAAAAATCACTTCCTTGGTATGGACTTTTATCTATTTTGGGAAAATAACGTTTTTTAAAATATATAGCACCTCTGATAACACCACAGATCTAGTGGTTGGGCAAGTCCAAGTGCATTCTCGTTCACAATGCTCAGAAGGTATGATCCCTGATCACAATCTAACAACTGTTTCCAACTATAAAGTATCATATATATTATTTCTGTAAGGTCTTTTTGTGTTAGTTCCTAATTTTCTGCTCTCATTTGGAACCAATATTAATAAATAAGGTGTCGTTTTAAAGGTGGGGGTTAGCTCTATATGCAAAACCATGTTTTAATTCGCGAAGTGCTTTTGTTTAAGCGTATTTTATAAAAATGAATTCTTTAAAATAACGATTGTGAATGCACAAAAAAATCAATTCGTACTGCAACGCTAATGTGACTGTGACATTCACATGACTCGCGACATCTACATTTGAACATTGCTAAAATAAATCATATTTATAAAAAAGCTATTGCTTTTTCTCAAATTTTCAGAAATTCGACACATGTAAGTTTGTATGAAGGAAATTTTAAAATTTGAGAAAAAGGCTTGAAAAATCCTGGACTTGGACAAATAAAAGATTTCAAATCATTTTTGTTTTTTTTTTGCACAAGGCGCGCACGGGTCCACCTAGTTATTATTATTGCAGATTGCGTTACGTTCGTCTGCGCTGGAGAGCAAGTAAATAAACGCTTCTCTGTACAAGCCAAAGCTCTTTATAAATCTATAAACATTATTTGCAATTGTTACACACTGATTAACTTATTCAAAAAGCTACACGGACACAGCGCTATTCATTTCCAAAGGATTGGAGGCATCCCTCAATCGTTTTCTACTTCTGGCTAGTTTCAGTAAGCTCTCCTCACCTGATGAATTGTCAACCACAATTCCATCGTAGTCATATTTATGTATTCAATTATTTATGTTTAAGAACTTGTGAAAATATATATTATAATAATTCCCAAACGGATTACCCACCATATCCCGCCCGACCGGCGCGAGGGGCGCATTCGCATAACGCGCGGATTATTCGTTCGTGCCGAGTCGTTGAAAGGCTTTGGTTTGTTAATCGTCGATATCCAAAACTGTTCAGCTACAGAGAAAACCTCATCATTATTGTTAGAAGTCAAAGAATAAGAAACAATTAGTAGCTATGAATTTAGTATAGAAAGAATTGATTTTTTTTTACGCTTAAAAGCGAGTCTGAAATATCAAATCTACCAGAAAGAGAGTTACAATCTTGACACAAACAGCGAAAAGGCTCATTTAACTGAAAATTGGTTCGGCACTGTTTTAAGACTAGAGGTTTAAAATGCCTTGAAGGACGAGACGGTACATTGAAGTTCACTTCACTTAGAAGAAGTGATCGAATTTTTCTCATAATAGGACCATTAATATTAAATTTATGTGATATTTAATTTGGTTATTTGGTTTAGTTTTAGTATAAATCTTGTTTACTCTTTAATATTATTTCAGCTTTGAAGTTTATGTATCTACACATAAATATCATAATTCGGCACTGTTACTACAACTTATATTAATGCTATAAGAATTAGTTTATTTGGCGTATTTTACCAGTACAACTCTATTAGAGGACATCAAGGCAGAGCTTCACTTTCAACTTCTGGTGTGCTACTTCTTCTGTTTTCTTGTAAAAATTGGCTAGACCTACATGTTTATGCTCGGTAACGTGAGAAGCTTTTCATTAACCATTGTCGAGGAGCGACAAAGTTTTGAAAAATTTGTTTGAAAACTATTTTTGTTGTTACTTGCACCTTTATTGGAACCTCTGTGAAACAATTTTTTTTACTGCTTACTGAACTGAAAAAAGAACGCTAACTAGTTTACGAATTGTTTTAAAAAATCCCATAGAAATAAATGCAAGCATTCTGTAATAAGATTCGTAATGTTAATGCAAATTAATTTCAATTTACTCAATATTTTTTTAGTTGATTTTTCAAACTGCAGTATGTCCATTTATGTAAGTGATAAATGTGCACTATAGCACATGTTTAGTCGTATTTTAATTGAAAAGTGTTTATACATTTATTTTGCTTGAAAATCATCTATGTTATTTAAATAATTTTTCGGCATGAGATTGAGGTCAATTCTATCGATGAAGAATTGAATTTATTAACAAATAAGCCTCCAGGCGTCTGAGTCTCGCACACACCTGTCTAACTCCGTATGGTTTTCCGTTATGTACTGTTTTTACAATTTTTTGTTTTTTTTTTTTTTGTTTTTTTTTTTTTTTTTTTTGTATTCTCGAGAAATCATGAAATGCACTTGCGGCAAACATATGTTAATTCAATTTCGCGCTCTTAAATGGTTTTTTTATTAAGTGTTAAGAGGGATTAGTTTTAATAGTTAAATTAAAATGTGTACACTGAGAGAAATAAGCGCACTTAAATTGGGTTGCGAGAAATAGTTTATGACGGCACTATTTAATTCATCGATCATCGAATATATACCTTCAAACATAAAGTGTTGTGAGTTTGGATCAATAGATTTGCTAACAGAGTTAAGAGATATAGAGCAATATGTGAACCTCGGTATTGTTATAGGCATCAATACAGGCCGTAATTCATTCCCATAGAGCACAAAGGTTTGGAGATATTGATCAAGAAGTATGTTGACTAAGTATGGAAACCCGGTTGCTTTACTTGTCGGAAATAGCGATCAAAATATGGGTCAAGCTAAAATTCGCTGTTGCAATTTTCCCATCCCGCGAAAGATAGTAAATAAGGTTTTAATGCGAGGTGGATTTTTTTTTCGATATCCAAGCCAGTTATGAAAACTTTAGTTTTGATTAATCCAGTATTTTTTTTTTGCTCAATTTGTACCCTTAAGTGGCGCGATAAAAATAGAGGAATGGGAGGAATTACTAAAACCGAAACGGGGGAGACCACCACTCCGATGGAAGGACCAAGTGGGGGCCGATTTGAAATCCCGTGATATTTCCCACTGGCGATAGCTAGCAAAGTTTAGAAGCGACGTTAATGAAATCTTAGACGTTTAAGCGGTAATTAAGTAAGATAGACCAGCAGATGTTTAGTGAGAGTCATGGGGAGAGAAATAAATCTGTTGAGAAACAAGACGGGCAGAAAGAGGAATTACAAAAGGTAGTACGACACGTATTGAAGGGAAAAACAGAGTTTAGGTGGGAACTGGAGAGGAAGAGACTAAAAGAGGAAACTCGATAACGGTAGTCAGAAAGAGTAGGAGAAAAACAAGAAGATGGAGATGAAAAAGGAGACTAGACGTTTTTGGGAAATGTTATTGGAAGAAAAAGGAGAAGAGGAAGAAAATGGAGCACGAGGAGGAGCAGGTGCAGGTTAAGAGAGGGAAGAGGAGAAGGGGAAGGAGAAGTAGAAGGCGAAGGAGAAGGAAAAGCAGAAGCAGGAGATTAAGGATAAGCAGAAGGCGAAGGTGAATGAGGAGAAGGAGAGACGAGAAGAGAAGAAAGAAAATGCCACAAGGAAGAAAGAGAGGTGATTGTTTAAACAATGTATGTTTAATTTAAATACTGTAATGCGGTCATGTTTGCTCTCATAAATCTATATCTGTTACCAACTTCTATTGATCATCGGCGCTGTTTGTTGTTTTTCAAATGGATCGAATTCGCACGATCCTGCAATTATCGCGAAAGACCAGGACAATAACTTTGCTGTGAACGGTAAAGTTTCCTTTAAATATGTAATTAAAATCCAGTAATCTAATGAAAATATCGTTTAAGCGTAAATTTTTAATTAAAGACCACAACATACAACCTGTTATTTCGCTTCTACAAAGTTACATACTTACATATTTACACACAATGAAAAACGAGTAATGCTCACTGAAAAACGTCAAACGTTTAGGCGGACACATAAAATAACTAATATTATTTTGTTAATTACTAACATTTTTTTTGTAATTAAATAAATCGCTCCCCGCAGCTAATTAAGTAACGAAAGCTCTACAAAAACAAAAACAAAACTGGATGTATGAAATCAAGTTACAAATTGAAATGAACGATCAATAAAAAACCCAAAAAAAAAAATAAACACAACAAGCTCGATCTGTATGTAGTTACGAATTTTCAAAATACAACTTTGCATGTGGAAAATCAGCGAGAGAAATCACAAATGATAGGATAACAAAACTAAGCCGACGGTGATGATTGACTGCAGCACACTTGTTGCATCAACCACAACAGCAACAGTGGCAACGAGTTAATCAAAAGTGATAAGTATCAAAATCAGTGTAAGAAATTCATATGAGAGGTATGCATGTATAGAAATAAAATATTTGTGAAAAGAATTTGTAGAAGAAAATAGTCCCGAAATTCCGGTGAAAAAAAGAAGAAACAGAAAGGCGGTAATGTTGTGAGTGGGATAATGATATAAGGAGACAGAGGATAGAGTAGAATGAGAGAGGGAGGGAGTTTTCAGGCGTATAAAGCATAAATAAATGGGGCAAGATACTAACTGAAAAGTAACACATTATTAAAAACCATTAGAAATCAGCATGTGCCTGGCTAAGTCGAAGCTCATAGGAAAGAAGCAAGCTTGATATATAATATCTAACATTGTCATCCGCCAGACATTATCGATGTAAACCATTGCTAGATTAACAGAAGTCAAAACAGTGATTTTATTTTATTTTATTTAATTTTAATAAATTTTTTTATTTTATTTTACTTAATTTTAATAAATTTTTTTATTTTATTTTTTTCTGTATTTTATTTTATTTTATTTTACTTTATTTTATTTCATTTTATTTTATTTTATATTATGTTTCATTTTAGTTTATTTTACTTCATTTACTTTGTTTTATTTTATTTTATTTTACTTTATTTTATTTTATTTTATTTTATATTATTTTATTTTATTTTATTTTATTTTATTTTATTTGATTTTATTTTATATTATTTTATTTTATTTTATTTCATTTTAGTTTATTTTATTTCATTTTATTTTATTTTATTTTACTTTATTTTATTTTATTTCATTTTATTTTATTTTATTTTATATTATTTTATTTTATTTTATTTTGTTTCATTTTAGTTTATTTTACTTTATTGTACTTTGTTTTATTTTATTTTATTTTACTTTATTTTATTTTATTTTATTTTATTTTATATAATTTTATTTTATTTTATTTTATTTCATTTTATTTTTTTTTTATTTTATTTTTTTTTATTTTATTTTATTTTATTTTACTTTATTTTATTTTATTTTATTTCATTTTATTTTATTTTATATTATTTTATTTTTTTTTATTTCATTTTAGTTTATTTATTTCATTTTACTTTGTTTTATTTTATTTTACTTCATTTTATTTTATTTAATTTTAGTTTGTTTATTTTATTTTGTATTATTTTATTTTATATTATTTTATTTAATTTTTTTTGTTTTATTTTATTTCATCTATATTTATTTTATCCTGAGCTAACTCCTCTTCGGGACTATTTTCTATCCTGGTTTCGGGACCTGAGCCTACAACCCTATCTGTAATATACTCCAGCAAGAGGACGTTGTGACTGTAATTTAAAGCGAATTGGTGCTGCTGCCGCAAGAAAATTAATCACTGCCAACACAACTATTGAGCTGCGGCTCATAATACTAACACTTATACGAGGTAGCAGCAGAAGCGGTAAACTGAAATCTCCACACTGAAGAGTTGAGGTGTAAAATTAAATGGATTTGCATGCCAATTTCATATCGAATTGAGATTTGAATTTTAATTTACCAATTGAAATTAGTATTGTTGTAATTGGGTGTTGGAATTTGTTTAATGGATTTGCAATGCCAACCAAATCAACATGAAAATGACAAATCGGTGTAACAAACCAGCATGCGCTATACATTTGCGATATCTAATTGTGGCTGTCATCTGTCAGAGTGACATTCGACTTTTTTTATCAAACAACAACAAATGACAAGTGGCACACTTGTGGAAATGAATGAAGCAAAAAAGGCGAATAGAAAAATAAGGTGGCAAGCTGCATGCCAACACTATTGACGGTGTAGCGCAGTAGCAAAATCGAAAACAAAAAGTGAAACAGAAGCACAAACTTTATCAGAAAAACAAATTAACAATAACCAGCGGCATATTAGCGATTCAAAATTAAATTTCGATTGAAAAATTGCACAAAAACTAATCGCTCCATACCCCAACGACACTTGCAACCAATCGATAAAAATGCTGGCATGCCATGCTGCCACAGATTTTTTGCAATTTTGAACGACGCACGGAGGAACGCTTCAAAAAGTCACGCTGCGTTGCACTGAAAACGTGTAAGCCGTACCTTAAACGGAACTAATACAAAAAAATTTTCAGTGCAAGTAACAACAATTGCAAGGAGAGCAAGCAGCACAAATCGCAACACAGCATGCCACTTCCAAAGAGGTCCAATTGCTAAACGCTGTGGCTCAGCATGGTACGCATGCGCATATTTTGAAGGCATGCAATAACCCACTCTGGCGTGCTTGATACGTACATATTTATTTCGCGTTTATGTTCGTTACTTATTTGCTATTGTATGTTGTAGCGAAATACCTAAATTCCCTTGACATAAATGTGAAGCCCCATTATGGCAACTCTCAGGAACGCTTGTAATCTTCAGCAGTTTGTTTGACTGATTACAAGCGCGCCTCGTACAAAATTCAGCTGCGGTGGCAGTTTGTGTTGAAGCGGTTTATCCAGCGGCGCCATTGGCGAGCTAAAACCGATAATGGATAAATCATGGTGATCGGCAATGGTTTGTGCGATTGTCACAGCTAAATTTGTACTTTCAGGCATTTCAAATGGATTTGTGGGTTGTCAATTAAAGGAGATTGAAAAGGTAACGAGGAAATTAATTAGTTGTGTGCAGACACAAATTATTGCAAATGTGAATGGTTTTCTAAAGAGATTGAAAAATCAATTTGTTGTTTTTCTCTTGACTCTAATTAGAAGACTTGTTTGGTTGTAAATTATGCTAGATGAGTGCGCTGGTGCGATACTTCGCCCTGCACCCATATGAAAACTGACAGCGATATTTAACTTGAGAGAAAAGCTATTGCTTATGTCTGTTTCTCTCAAAGTGGGCGGAAATAAAAAAATTTAGCTCATCAAAGCAAAAATTTAGTTGCTTCTGATTATTGATATTTTGAAAAAAAAAAAAACGGGAAAATCGCCAATTAATTACCGTCTGAATAACTTTTCCCAAGAAAGTATGTATCTAAGCAGAGTTTTATAATTTTCAAATCTTTTTTAAATGATTATGAAACTTGACTTTAAAAATCTTAACTTTCTCGAGAAAAGTTGCTCAAAATGATCCGTAGAGCACTTTCGGCACCGTCGATCTTATGGACAAAAATCGATCCTCTCTATTGAATATATAATATACTAGGTGTCCCGGCGGACGTTGCCCTGCCTAAAATTTGAGTTGCCTACATTTAACAAATTGTACTCACTTGGCACTTCCTAGTAATTTATTCCTATGTCTTAATTTTTCTTTCTACTTGAACCAAATATATCCCTAGCTATACGAAATTGCAGCTTTATATAACCTGGTGGTTTTTCCAAAAACTATATACAGCCTCCGTCGCGCCCAACGAACTCCTGAACCTATTGTGAGAGTTTCAGAGACATCGAAAATAAACGTAGACATTATTGAAGCACAAAAAAAAAAACACTAAATGTGTGGGAGTGGCACCGCCTACTTTTCAAAAATTATGTAAATCTTGACTATAGGATACATATTCCAAATATCATTATTTTAGATCTAATACATTTAGAGTTATTACAAATTTAAATTTTATATGGCCTGAGGGGCGTGGCATCGCCCACTTTTCCAAAACTATATATAGCCTATGCTGTAGCCAGTGAACCCAAGTATATATTGTGAAAATTTCATAAAGATCGGTTGAGTTCTTTGGACGCTTATAAAGGACAAACAGCCACACAGACACGCAGACACACATTCATTATTATTGATAGGATGTGTACTTTGTATTAATCTGTTCACGTCCAGAAAAACTTTTACTGTATACCAATTTGACTACTTATATACGTACATATATTATATTTGTTATAGAGATCCTGTAGAAGTAGAAGTGGAAAAGGAAAGGGGGCAGTAAGAAGATTACAGGAGAAGAAGAGGATAGTAGAGAAGAAAAGCAGAGGGAAGCATAGAGGAGGCGGGACAGAAAAATGATAAGTACGAAGAAGAGGAAGGGGTTATGGGGGCATGAAAAGTAAAAGTAGGTGGATGAAAAAGAGTTAGTTATAGAGGGACGTTGCCCCATAACACCAACCCTTTGCTTACACCAATGGCCTCTCTAATTGCAGCTTTCGACGTAGATAAGCTGGCCCTCTGCAAAAAGGTTAATTTTGTAGATAGATTAACAGTTTTTTTTTTTAGAGGAGACAAAAGCAAAACTTCATCATCGCTATAACAACAACAAAATAAGGATATCCTATATTTTGAAATTTGTATTGCAGAGGTTTTTTGTTTAAGTCAGCAGCCTAGATTGGTATATATTCCATTCGGCAGAGGATGGTTAAGTTAGTATTTTACCTTGGAACTCAATACTTTACTTCTTAAACCACAATTTTTTTTAAATTCAATTCAATAAAGCTACAATTGTAGGCGTTGTTCAAAACAGGCAAGTGAAACAAGACTAAAATAGCCTAGTTTTATTCGTAAGCACTTAAAAACATGCGAATAAAAAACAACTTTGTCTTCAGAGTTTTAAATTTTCTTTGAATGTCAAACATGAATTCGAGCAGAACTTGATAATATGCCAAATCCGGGAGAAGAGAATCATCACAAGAGAGTCGATGCATAACATTTCTCTTTCGATTTTTAAATCTATAGACGCTTACGAAATAATTGGAAAATCCTGCATGATATAATTGGGGGATATAAGACCTCGCTTTTTAGTGTTTTAGCGTTACTACATGATTGATTTGATGATAAGCTTTTTCATGGCAGCAATATACTCGGAGGGTTTGCCCACCACTGCCATAATTTTTAATGAATTAAACCTATGCCACTAAAACATTTTTTGTGGTAAATATATTTATATATACATTATGGTGGATGGAAGAAAAGGAAATATATTTTAAGCTTTTAAGGAAATTAAAAAAAAAATTCTTATTTAAAAGTTAGAGGTCGCAAACTACACTGACGGAATTTTTCTTCTTTGTTAAATACATAACAGGCTTAGAAAACTTTTGGAAACTTCATTCTACAAAAGAAAATGCATTTAACTTTACTCTAATTTACTTTAAATCTGACTTTTCATTTGGGGGTTCTTTTTCCCCGTAGGAACAACTCGTTTTGATCAATTATTTATTATTAAGTGGATACGTCAAAACGCAGGAGGGTGAGTTCGAATCCCACTCCCCTAAAAACTTTTGAAAAGCTGAAATAGCTGTCGGCTTGACCATCCACTGTACGTGTTTATTATTTTTTCTCATACAATTTAATTGGGATATTTCGTCCCACATATTTTTTTCAATTCTTTTTTTTTTAAATAAATAAATTCAAACTAAGAAAAAGCCAAAAAAGAGAATTCTAGCGACCCTTATATATATACAAAATTACTAAACACATACCTAACCCTTTAAACGGTCCAAAAAGCTAGCCAGTCGATTCGTGGTTTCGGAAATTTTAAACACCAAGGCACCCTCAAATCATTCTCCTTTTGGTCCTTCGAACGGAGTGAACTACTTGAGCATTCCTATTGTATACATAATCGTAAGCATTTATGTTCTTCTCAATTGATTGCAATTCAATAAAACAACTTCTTTGTCCTCACTTCCGTATACCATACGCTCAATTGAAATATTCAACTCTTTTGACCGCTACTAATGATTCGTTAATTGGTTATTGACACAACCGCAATTAAGGAAATGTCTGCCATAAAGAGAAGCAACAACGATATTAGTTCATTAGCTAGAAATTGCTTCACTTCTTCGGAATTATATAGAGAAATATGCATTTAATAATTAATTTTTTTTTATTAAATTTATTATACAAATGGAGGCTGGTATGTGATGATTAGAAGAGAGGGTTATAAGTGGAATAGAGATATTAAGATGGAACAGAATTTAAAATGGTTAAACACTTTCTGAAACTTGTATACGTATATCTGGCAAGTTTTTGTACGTTTATAAAGCATGTTAGAGTCAGCGGAGATTTTGGAACGTAAAACGCTGAGCTTTGCTCTTGTCGTACCGCTGGCATAACGTGAAGGACCTTCCGGGGGAATTTTCTTTCGAATACTTCCATGGACAAAACATTTAATTCTACCGGCGTCGTGAACATCTTTAAATTCTGTCCTCTATGTGTTCTCGCAGTAGAACGCTGTTTTGAAAGCAATAAAGAGGTGATGCGTGTCGGTTCTCCTGCCATAGGTATTTGAGAAGATCTGGTAGGTAAAATACTTACCAGGCTATATCGCTGATAAGATCCAATCAGCTTATGATCAATTGTGCTTGACCTTTCAGCTTCGTAATATATGGTTTTTGTATTCATTGAAATACCGTCTCAGGGTGTTTAGTTCATATAACGAATTGATTAGGAGTATCAAACTCTAGTTTCGAGAGTCTCTGCCTTTTTTGCGAAATTGATGGATTTATCGGTCTTAGATCATAGCGCAGACTAAAGTGTCTTATATTTTACGCCGTGCGAGCTTGCAGGCCCTTTTTGACTTAATTAATTAATGGGGTTGATACTCCTTTTGATGGAAGTATAAACAGTTTGGCCTGTCTTATCGTTGTTACACATGGTTACTGTATGTGCATTTTGGTGAGCCCACATAAAGTCGTTGGAACCTAAAATGTTGCTATAGCACACTGCTTGATTCATTTAATTCATTCTCCTCATTCCAAGGAAACTTTGAAGGACTTTTGTTTCGAATTACTTGTGTAAAACTATAATTCCCGTGAGACTGCATGGCTGTCTAAAAGCATACAGATCCGCCAAGAGGATAAACGTCTTCCAAGGCTTTCTCTACCTTCTTCTATATAAATATATATATGGATTTATATGGGGTAGGTAATCGTATCGGTAACTGTCGGCGGAAGCAGAGAAAGAGAGAGATTACCGCCACGATGGAAAGACCAAGTGGCGACCGATTTGCGATCCCGTGGTATTTTCCACGACTAACGAGCTTTGTTGGATGGCCAAAATCATTAACAAGGTTAAGCGCCATTTCAAGAAGAATAAAGAAGCTTTAAATCGGTATAGGTTTCTTGAAACTCGGTTCATAAATATAAGCTATCGCCTAGCCATTATCCACTTTCGATGAACCGGTATACCCAGAAACTGAATAAGAGTCAGTATATAAACTCCCTCTTTAACAGAGTGCTGGATCGCAGATCTGGAGACATACGTTCTTCCGACCATATTTTGTTTATAACAAGTATGAGCAACTCGCCAGGAAGTTCTCCAGTTCGTCATTGTCGAATGGTGGAAAGGGATATTAGGATAGTCTACTCCTTAGCTTTTCAGGAATAATTTTCGCTTCCATAACTTGAGTAAGCTTGTTTACCAGATGGCTAACATTATGCTGACGATATTGATATCATTGGCCTTAACAACCGCGCCGTAACTTCTGCTTACTCCAAATTAGAAAAAGAAGCGGAGAAAATGGGATTGGTGGTGAACGAGGGCAAAACGAAGTACCTTCTGTCATCATGCAAAGAGTCAGCGCATTCGCGCCTTGGCAACCAAGCCACTGTTGGCAGCAATAATTTCGAAATAGTAAAGGACTTCGTTTACCTGGGAACCAGCATTAATACCAACAATAATGTTAGCCTAGAAATCCGACGAAGAATCACTCTTGCAAACAAATGCTACTTCGGACTGAGTAGGCAATTGAAAAGTAAAGTCCTCTCTCGACGAACGAAAATAACACTCTACAAGTCACTCATCGCACCCGTCCTGCTATATGGTGCAGAAGCGTGGACACTAACAACATCTGATGAGGCGGCTCTGGGAGTATTCGAGAGAAAGATTCTTCGAAAGATTTGTGGACCTCTACGCGTTGGCGACGGCGAGTACCGAAGAAGATTTAATGATGAGCTGTATGAACTTTACGCAGACGCCGACATAGTTCAGCGAATTAAAACACAGCGGCTTCGCTGGCTAGGCCACGTAGTGCGAATGAGCGAAGATGCTCCAGCCCAGAAGGTATTCTTATCGGCACCCGCCGGTGGAAGCAGAGGAAGAGGGAGACCACCACTCCGATGGAAGGACCAAGTGGAGACCGATTTGCGATCCCGCGGTGTTTCCAATTGGCGCCAGTTGGCGCAACGAAGAAACGACTGGCGAGCTATGTTGGACGGTCAAAATCGCCCAGGCGGTTAGATGACCATTTAAAGAAGAAAGAAGAACATTGTACTGTAGGTAATCGGCTCGGTCTGGAAACATTTTTCCAACATTCCGCGGATTCTATTTCAAAAATTTCAAGCAATATTCTCTTCAGTCAGCATCTCGAGCACGTACCAAGGACCTTTAATTTGTTATAAGTGCGCATCTGAAATGTAAACTAAATTCGTCCAATGACCGATTCTAATGTTCCTGCATATTCATAGTTGTAGACACCTTCAATCGCTTCCGAATATGTTTCACAAATTGACTCTATTAATGTTGAGAAATTATTAAAAATTTCTAAGCTACTTCACCCGCAGCGAGAGAGAATGTCACTGCATTAGCGGTGAGGCATAACTCCATTGCCGACATGAGACATGTTGCCGGCGACGGCCATAGCAGACAAGTGGCTACTAAAACGTGTCGCAATATCTGTAATATGCGTTCGACACCCAGCGAGTTCACCATAAAATATGTTTAGTCTATATTGCAACACATTTGTTGTGGAAATTGCGGCTTTCTAGCAAAGATAAAAAATCGCCTGAAGCTCAAAACATAAAACTGCATCGACGTCATTATTAATCTTACATGTAAATGCCCACAAAACGGGTGATCAGCAGCGTGGCACGTAAAGCATTGGACAGAGGGTGAGTGAGCGCATGCGTGCATGGCAGCCGATCGATGCGGAGTTGTTGTTGTAGATAAATATTTCCTATGAGTTGGCTGGGCATTGCAGGCGCCTGAATTGGTAATACAAGTCGGTAGATGGCCAGTTGGTCTAACATTGGCTGCTACCTCAGGTGTCGATGATAAGACGTAAAAGGACATAGCATGAACAAAAATGAAAAAAATTTAGATAAGTTAAGAAGGCAATCCATGGCTATGATTCAGCGTAAACATTTAATTAAAATACTTCACCGGCCACATTACAAAATTTTTTGATGAATTGATAGCGGATTACGAGCTGGTACTGATGATTTTTTTTTTGATTACTTTTGATTTGTATTGTTGTAGAAGCACTTATTCACATCAATAATACTGGAAAAATCTAAAAATAATCAAAAGTAATCAAAACAACTTTTTTGGATTATTTTTAATTCGTTTTTGATTTTTTTTCGATTTTTTGTAATCGTAATCAACGAGTAATGGAAATTTCCTGAAAAACAATTAAAATAATCATTACCAATTAAATAGCGGTCTAATTAATTGATTACTAATTATTAATCAAATTTAATAGGTCTGAACCTAAGTAAATGGCTCGCTTTTTTGGAAGGGAGCTTTAGGCTCATTTAGGTTGAAAGACATCTCTAAATATGTACATTAGAGTGGGTCGATTTGTATGGACGAAAGTTAACCGATATCGCGCCATCGATTTTTCGATAGGTTTTGGGCTCAAGAAAAAAAATTTCCACTACGCATACCCAAAAAAATAACTTTCGAGCCTGCGAAATTTAATTTTTTTGACTTTTTTCGACTTTGATTTTTGGGGTTTTTTTCATGACCTACTAAAAAAGTTTTCATTTGATTTTAAAATTTTCATGTATACCCTGTCCGACCCAAAAATGTCCGCTAAAAACGTTGGCGATAACGATGGAACTTTTTTTTCCTGAACCCAAAACCTATCCTAAAATGAATGGCGCGATATCGGTTAATAAATCGACCCAATCTAATAACCATACTCGTTTGAAGCTCAAATGAATGCACATATAAATGTATGTTTGTATTGTTCATTTCAACTTCTGCTTCATAGACCGCACACATAAAAATATTCATAAAATGGGATCAATGACAAAATTAGGCATTTAAATTTTTATAAAAAAAAAAAATCTACAACAAGAAAAAATTAAGTGAGCCGAACTAGAAAATAAATGTAAAAAACACTGATTTATCATTTAAGTATGCTTCTATGACTGTATTTGATCTAATTTAAAATAATTTAAGTCCTTTTTATATTCAACTCTCAAAACGTATCCTACGCTCAATAAAAGATCCCTCGTTTTTCGTTAGAACCATAACCAAACCTGCCATGCCCAATCCATATATTTATGCCCTAAACATTTTAAAGTACCGTAGCATCCCGAAATTGTTAAAATCCAAAAAATTTGCATCCCTGATGTTTAGTTATAGTGGTTGTCAGCAAGTTTATAATTTGTTGTAATTTGTTGCTTAATATTACATTGTAACGTCATGAAGACAACACTCAATTTTCCAAATGATAGGCCATACACAATGAATTTGGACATTAAGTGATGCATCTCCGATAGCCCCTAGGCACCTTGATTAAAAAAAAAAAAAAATACCACAAGTACCGTTGCATAATCAACACAGTGGGCGATGGTATTAAAAAAATACAACAAACAGTTGAGAAAATAGGTCCGTTCGTGATGCAAGTAATTGTAACAAATTGTTACGAATTATGATGATTTTTGTCTAAATCGCGGTCTTGATGTCTAAAAAAATTCCAAGTGAGAGGAAATTGAGAGAGCAAAATAACATTTGATTTTGGAAGAAGTTACGACTTCTTGCTGGATAAATTTCGGCCAGCAAGAATTTGCAGTCAAGGAAATCAGCTGATTGTGACCAGGGTTGTGTTTTATTCCACAAAACATTTCAATTAAATGTTTTGACTTGCGTATGTATCTAATTTTTGTGCAAAAAAATATTTTTATTCTCACAATGTTGCAATTTTGTTTGTCTGCTGCACTGTGGCGATCAGCTGACGATCAAGCTGCCACTTTTTGCAAATTTAGCGTTCGTTTGAAATTTTGCAAGCATCTCTCAGCGTGAGAGAATATTAAAAAATTCGAGAAAATCTCGTTGCTGGATAATTGTTACTGGACTCTTACACGAACACACCTAATGTTGCTTTTCTGCCTTATACCATATCTATTCGTTCGAGGTTACCATATAAATATTTTAAGAATCGCCAACGTTTTCCCGACCCGGATGATTTCACCTGCGGCAGGGATCCCAATTATCCAGTTCTGGAAAATACCTCAACTGCGAATTGCCGCTGCTGAGAGATTCTTTAATTGGCTCACAGTGGGAACAGTTTTATAGCAAACTTTTATAGAAAAGGTATTTATGAGCGATCATTCTTTTTAATAGCAAACATTTTTATAGAAACCATATTTAAAAGAAATAATTTTATAGCAAAAACTTTTATAGCAAATGTAATTACATCCATCCACATCTATACTCGTATATCTTATATATAAATAGACAAGATGAATGCAATGTAGAACCGTTTTCTGCTAAACTATAATTCTAAGGTATACAAATTATATATGTATAGATAGGAAATTTTGAGGTGTACTTTTATCCGTAAATAAAAAAAATTTTAAAAATCATTTTAATATAAAAAATTTAACATAAAAGTCACACCACTACACATTTACTTATTCACACTATAGACACGCTGTGTGTGTGTGTACTTGCTTTTTGTGTACTATGCTGAATCGTGAGCATGGCCGAGGAGTTGCTTTGTAGGAAAAAATTAAGAGCCGTAGTAGTGTGAGTAGACTTGCCATGCATGTTTTTGTGTTATTCGTGTGGTCGGCTCTCACTGTGAGTGCGAAGAGTTGGTAGTGGACCAATGAAAAATAAGTATTCCCACTATAGATACTCTGTTGTGTCATGCATTTTTGCTTTAGTTGTTGTTATTGTATTGATTACTGGCTACGATGCCCAGTGTCAGCTGCTCTTCTGAGAGCACGAAAAGTTGCTTTGTTGGATACATTACACAAGCAATGTAAAATATGAGCAAATATGTAAAATTCATTGCTGATACCTACAAACAGGGTTTACAAAAATAAAATAAATGATTACTCATAAAGAGTATTAAACACCGAAGAAAATTAAAGGAAAATAGAGGAAAGGAAAAGAATTGAAAGGAAGGAAAATTACAGGAAAGAAAGGAAAGGAAGGAAAGGGAAGGGAAGGGAATGGAAAGGAAAGGATAGGAAATGAAGGAAAATTAAAGGAAAGAAAGGAATGGTAAAGAAATGAAAGGAAGGGAAGGGAAAGGGAATTAAAGGAAAGGTAAGAAAACGAAAGGAAGTGAAAGGAAAAGAAGTTTGAGGAAAGTAAAAAATAAAATAAGAGAGTAAAAAAAGAAATCAAGGAAAATAAAAATATGTTAGAGGAAAGGAACGACATAGAAAGGAAGAAAAAAAGCGGATAAAACATACCTACAGCAAAAAAATAAAATAAAATAAAGTTTATTGGTTGAATTTCAACCACTGGGCGAACTCTAGTATAAAAGAAAGTGACGTTGGCTCCAACGCTCATAACTCAAGAACGCCTGCACCGATTTGGATGATTGACACTAATTTAGATTGTGACCAGAATAAAATTTCCGAAAAATTCCTAAAAAAAAAAATTTATTTTCCCATACATTTTGTATGGTGCGAATTTATATCTGGGCAGGACAAAGTCTGCCGGTCCCTCTAGTTTATATTGAAAATGTATGCCAAAATATGATCTAATACAAAATATTGTGCCATAAAAACTTTATAGGAAATTTTCTATGTCAAGCAAATTTTATAGGAAAAACTACATAAGGTATAATTTTGTATGGCAAAAACTTGAAAAGCAAACGTTTTTATAGCCACTTACATTTATGCCAACGATTTATGTCAAAATATGAAATAACTAGAAATGTATTGCATGAAACACTTTATGGGTCCTTTGCTATGGAAAGCGTAGTTTATTGAAAAATTACATAAAATCTAATTTTATAGCCAACAACTTTGCAGCAAACATCAATAAAATCAACAATTTATGCCCAAAAAATGAAGTAATAAAATAGTTTTTGTCAGAAAAACTTTATAGGAACTTTTTTATGGCAAGCGTAGTTTATAGAAAAATTTAATAACATATAATTTTATAGCAAACATTAACAACTTATGGCAAAATATGAAATAACATCAGAAATTGATGTCCAACAAACGTAATCATAAAAATGTCTGCGTCTGAAAAACTTTATAGGAAATTGGTTATGGCAAGCATAGTTTATATAAAATTTATTTTATGGCAAACTGAAATTTTTAGAAAACTTTTTAAAGAAAAAACTGTCAAGACTTCTTGCCAAGCTTTTTTTTTTATATCACCAACATACAAACACAAGAACATAACTTTGAACCAAATTTAAAAAATAAAATGACCCACTGTGCCCAACCAAGTATGTAAGTAGTTGTAAGTAATAAAGCTGCTATTTTTTATCGACTAATTTTGCAAGTAATGAATGCGCCAACAAGTGGACAAGTTGAATGCCCGATCGGCCAATTCACTACTGTCAATGAATTCTGAAGTGACTTGACTCGGCTTGACTTCACTCTTACCATGCGCATGAGCAGCTGCGCACCGAGAACATTGCAAGTAGCAACAGCAACAGCAATAAAGTAAAAAACAACAACACTAAAATTGTGCTACCAAACCAAACGACGGCGAGGTTCAACGGGCGCATAAATTTATGTTTTTCAATTAGAAAGCTTAGTCATGGTTGTTGTAGCAGTTCAGGCAGTTGATGGTGCTGTCATCGCCACTGCTGATGGACAAAGAAAACGATGAAGATGACAACGATTGCAGCAATAAATTGCGTGTTGGAGCAAATCATTGGCGCTGGTGCATGCGCAGTAACAACATGTTCAGAGCAATTTCTTCAACGATGTGGGGTTTTTTTAAATATTTTTTTTGTATTTTTCGTTGGAAAAATTCGTTATGGACGAATGACAACGATAGCAAGATTGCCCGATGATGCAGCGAGCTACGTTTGGGAATTGATTGCTATCAATTGCAATGAATGCAGATAATCAAGTTCTGAAGTTGTTGGCATTGCGTTGAATACGTATGAAAAAGCTATACGACGTTGAAGGGAGTGGAAAAGGTTCAATTGAAATGATGTTAAACGACGGCGTTATCGTAGTCATTCGGTGGCTTGTTCTGTTGCATTAAGCAAATCGTTTTGTAGAAATTTAAATAAGTCTTTATTATGTACAAAGCGTTTCTTGCCAGACTGGTGGTGGTCTGTGGGGACACCAAAATGGTAAGCAAAGGAGTTTGTTCGCTTTTTGTAATCTTTTTGCAAACTAGACGTCTTGTTGTCGTGGGTGATGGTTTGGAAACTTAAAGCTTAGTTTCCAGTTAAGAAGATAAAGGGGTTGTCTCTTACCTAGACTTTATTTGATGGCGTTATGTCATGATAATCCGCTCCTCGAGACACTAAAGACTAATTTTACTTTTTGTCTAAGCTTTATGGAGGGCGAGTAGTTTTTTTTTTTTCAATTAATGTGTGTATATTATTTTATTATTTGTTTAGAGAGTAGAACGGGGAGTGCGAGGCACCTTTACATTGTATTGTATGTATTAATTGTGGCTCTGAGGTATTAGCGCGGAATTGGCCTCCTCATTTTCGCTGTGAAAAATTCCGATTTGAGGTTATTTTATTTTTTTGGCTCAGACCGTCCTGCTTAAAAGTTTTATTAATTTTTTGTTCTTCATAGAACTGGGGGTGCGGGGCACCTGTTACACCTTTTATGTATCAATTGGGGGTGAGCACTTGTTTCTCTGAGGTATTAGCAATTCCGCCTCCTCATTTTCGCTGTGAAAAACCCCGATTTTGGATTACAAAACATAAACTATATCTATAGCGAATTACAATAGCATGCAATGCAAATGAAGTAAATGCAAGAAATAATTACAGCTTATGTCGCTTAAACAATTTTTACAACGTCTTATTACTATATAATTTATACGATAGAAAAATTGTTGTTGTTGGAAAATGAGATTGTTAGAGTTAATCCCGATGAAATTTGAAAAACGGCTTGACCAATTTCAAAAATTTTTTTTTTCTTTTTTGCAATCATATTCAGGGACTATTTAAAAGAATTTATCTTTTAAGAAATAACGCAGTATAACTTTAATCAACAAATGAAACGATGTCGACATAAAAGCAAAATACATTTCGCTCTCTAACAATTTTTAAACTTTGTTTGTGCTTTAAGTGTGGCAATAAAAACGAAATTGAGAATTATAGGCCGATTTCCAAACTATATCGAAACTGTTTGAGTATATAATTAAGGATAAAATATACTTTGAAGGAAACCCGCTGCTCTATCGCCCATGGGTTTCCTCCATGCAGAACTACCCTAACTTATTCAGCTGTGTTTAGTGATGACTGTTTGGATGCCTTTCAAAAAAGATTCCAGATCGATGTGGTTAATACAGATTTTTCAAAGGCCGTCGAATTTTATTGCCTAAACTGAAGGCTTAGGATTTCACTGTAAACAACAGACGTTGCGTCATTAGCCTCGAGTGGACTTCTTCTGGTTCTCTTGTAACTTTATCTGGGGTCCACAAGGAAACTAACTTATGGAAAATTAGTTTTTCGAAAGGTGCGCATGAAATGCCTAACAGTCAAACATTGTTTTTACAACAAAACTTTTTATGCAGAAATCAGGTGCCGATTAAGTGCTCATGAAATGGGCTACCCACAAAAAAGTAGAGCCGCTTTTTTTTTTTTTAAAAAAAAAAGTGGATTTTCTGCTAGCTTTAGGCTAAACCTAGCAGAGCAATAGGCGTAAACAGTCAACTATAATTATTACAACAAAAATTATTATGCAGAAATTACTTGCTCATTATGGAAAACCAATATGGGGTAACTATATTTGAGGAACAAAAATATTTGTGTCCGTTACATTTTCCAAGTTTTATTTCGACTGAAAATTTTTGAAATACAAAATTTCAATACTGAAAAATAAAAATTACAAATTTGATTTCAAACAAAAAAATACAAAGTAATATGAAACTTAAATATTAATACAATTAAAATTAGTATTTTAAATAAGAACAAACAACCCTACACTCTTTAGTTGCTCTACCCCCAAAAAAATTGCTGCCCTTTTTTTAACTTTTTGCATAAAGTCCTTATTCGTTTATCATTCCCTTGGTTTTGTTGGTGGCTTTGTTAGGAATTAAATGATGCTTAATAAGCTTTCGAAATTCAGGTTTTCCTATTTGTGTTACAACTCATAACTCATATAAATGTGTCATATACTCTTCGGCATTTAGCATTCCTTTTTCACTGACGTTTAACGATTTATAAGAACCGACTTCATGCACAGGCATGCATGAAAATAGGGCTACGAAGTAATAATGACAAAAATATTTAAGATACCATACAACCCACTTTTCCGAACTCTTGCTAAAATCAATTTCTTAAAAGATATTTGTCAAAGCCATTTACTTTGTGGGTGAGCTATAATGGCTGTCCACAGCTTCGGCTATGTAAATTACAGTCATATGTAACGGCGCTTTGTGTGTACTTGTTAATCTTAACGCGCGATAACTATGAAAGAAAAATGATTCCATACATACTTAGCTGGCATATCGGCGATGGCGAAAATTGTCGCCAAATAAGCTGAGCTTTTATAGCATTAATGCCCGCTAGTCCAGCTTAAATATTTTATTGCCGTTATTAGTTATAAATGAAAACCGTGAAATTGTCGCAATCTAGTCTACAAGAGCTTGCATACACAGGGCCGGATTTACTTGAAATGCCGCTCTGTGCCCTGTTAAAAATGCCGCCCTTTTATCTTCATGAAATATAGTTAAAATGTATTTTACGTATGCAATTCACAACTGAAATATTTGCATATAAGTAACTAAATCCCTAAAAAATGCCTGCAAAAATTACCAAATTATTGGAACATACCTCCTTTGATGAAAAAATGATGTAGCTTCGGAGTTTTGCTCAAAATTTCCACTTCTTTTTTAGTTTTGTCCAAAGCTCGCTTTTTATATGCAGCATCGCTTAATCTTTTGCGCCCATCACTCATATTTTGAAAATATTAAGAAACTATTTTACCCAAAAGGATTATTATCGATTTCAGTTATAAAAACTTCAGAGTTAATTGCTAATAAAATCACAGCTGATTAGTGCTGACCAGAAATCGAATTACGTTATACGTTCCGTGATCGAAAGCGAATTTTTAAATCGCAATAGCTCTAAACCCATAATTCAGAATGAAAACATACGTGAGCAATTGGCTAGAAGTACCGGTCGGTTCAATTATGCATTATTACTTTTTTAAAAAGTTGGACAGTTTCAAAGTTATGGTGACTTAAAAAACGGTTTACGATCACGGAACGTATGTCGTAATTCCGCCCCAGGGTTAGAACTTTATTACGATCGTATAGGGTTTACTACTTTTTTGGAAAAAAAGATTTGAGAAAAGAGTGATAGGTATTCTGTAAGTAGTTGAGGCCGTGTTGTTCATATGAAAACTGTCATTTAAAAAATGTCCTAATGAAATTTGTATTGAATAGTATGTTTCCCGACTACATATGTTACACAATGCTAAGTAAGAATAACTAAAGCCTTAAAAATTTTTGGAAAAATTTTGTGGTTTTCACGCAAGATATACTGAAGGAAATGTTTACAGTTCCGGAGCATCCAGTACTCAAGTAAAGCAAGAGGGTCCCAAAAAATATTCAATTCAAGTTGACAACCCACGGTTGGATATTTGCTATTCTGGTAATCACCTTGGACTCCCTAATAATTTCCATTTCACTTCGACAGGCAAATCGAAAAATGATCTCGTTTTTGGGAAAAACAGAGTAGCTGTCAGAGCTGTAACTTCGGAAATTTTAAAACTACAAAAATTTTTACGATTCGAGCAGAAAGAAAAATTGAGCTCATTATCAAAAATATTTGTAAAAATTTTAATTTATATTTCGAAATCTGCCGCCCCCAAAATCTGCCGCCCTGTGCCAGTGCTCCGAGAGCACCTAGTGTAAATCCAGGGCTGTGCATACATGTAAACTGACCAACTGACCGTCCAGCTGCTTGATTTATGACACCAAACACGTAAACCATGCGACATGCAATGTGACACACAGCAAAATGCAACCGCACGAGCGCACGCAGCCAAGCACGCCAAAACGCAGCGTGCACTCATCCACTAACAAGCTTTACAGGATTGGTCCAACTGTTAAACGGCACAACGTTAGCAGCTCGTTAAAGTTCAATTTTATGCCAATAATCTATTTGGATGCCAAAAATTTGGCTTTGGTTGTTTTTAACGTTTTTTTTTTTTTTAAATGAGTGTATCTTTTTTTTTGTTACACTCAGCTGAAGATAGCTATACCATATTATTTTACTCGTCTGAGGCTAGGTCGTAACGGTATAAACGAATCTAGATACATATAAACTAATATACTTATAGACGAATATACGAAGGCAGTTTGCAAATTCTGTGACTTTTTGCACAGCTTAAATGTTATTATGTTGCAAAATAAAATAAGTTTTTGTCAAAAAAAATTTTATTTTTCTAAGAAAGTCACAGAATTTTCAAACTGTCATCGTAATACACAATATCCCCCCCAAAAATTCTTTTTTTTATATCAGACCTGTTTATTAATGATTACTAATCGTAATGATTACCGGTTGGATTATTTATTTTCTTGAGAATCCATTTATTAATAGATTTTAAATTTATATTAAACTTTAAATTGTAATGATTATTTCCCAATTAACTAAACAAAATAAAAAAATCATGATTTTTTATAATTATGAAAAAAATAAAAAAAAATCTAAAATAATGCAAAAAAGTTTTTTTTATATTAGTTTCAATTTTTTTTTCAGTATTTTTGTAGAAGCACATAAATATACACATCAACAATCATAAATAATCACAAAAAAAAAAAAAAATAAAAATAAAAAATTTATTTTTAATTTTTTTATTTTTTCTAATCGTAATCAATTAATAATTGCCTTTTTTTGAAAAACAATTAAAATAATCATTAGCAATTAAAAAAACCATATTATTAGTTGATTACTAAGTACTAATCCAATTTAAAAGGTCTGTTTTATATCAATTCTATGTTACTTCCAAAATGTCGTGGTAAGAACAAAAGGAAAAATATGAACTTTTGAAAATATGTGTGGCACTGCCTATTTCTTCACCAAGCCTATTCTAAGAGAAAAACAAGTAAGAGAGGGCTGTCTTCGACTGTGCCGAAGACTTAGTACCTTTCATGAATACGCATCATGATTTTAAGTGTCCGATCCTTACTCACATTTAGTAAAAACTCTGCAAAACTGATAATTGAAAGATACATAGCCCAAACCCCATTTATCGGAACAATCGATTGTATGGGAGGTATATGTTATGTTGGTCCGATCTGGGTGATTTTCACTACACACATTATACATATAATGTGTACCAAACCTGCAAAATTTTGTTTTCCTAGCTTTTTAATTGCAAGAGTTATAGGCCAAGCCCCGTTTATCGGAACTATCGATTATGCGGGTGCTATATCTGTGGTCGCAAACCATAACAGCCTAAGTCCTTTGAAAAAGTATAGGACTTATGCGGTTATGGTTTGTAACCACAGATATGTTGTATTGGTCCGATCTTGCTAGTTGCGACAAATGATTAATGTTTTACAAAATGGCGGCCCCTTAGCAAATTTCATCGAGATAGCTCAAAAACTGAGGGACTAGTTTGCGTTCATGAGAAGATCGGCTCAACTCATCGCCCTAATCATTTCGGTATACTTATTGATTGGTCTATCTCTTCTTCTTCTCATACTTACAAGCATCTGTCCAAAGTTCATGTTCATGGAAGGTAAAAAAATTACAACAAATATATACAGCGGGTGGACATACCGGAAGCTGTTTCGATGATACGACGAGACATATCTTAAAAGGGTTTTCCCGAAAGCGGAATTCCAACTGGCACTCCTGCGTTGTTTTTGTTATCGTTTGTTCATTGCCTTCTATTCTCATACTTATACTTTCATAACAAACGAAAATGTTTCATTCAGAGCTATCTGGTAGCGAGGGGCATAACTAAATCCTTCTAGGACTATAAAAGCGGAGAGGATGTTGCCTCTCTAGTAAGCTCGTCTGGTGTCTCATTTCCTGATATGCCACAGTGTACAGGCACCCATATAAGAAGCATTAAGAGTTGCTTAGTCATCTCATTGAGAGACTTGCGGCAGCTTTCCACAGTCTTGGAGTTATATGTGATAGCTTTCAGCCCCTATAGAGCAGCTTGGCTATCTGAGAAGCTAAAGACATGGGCGTTCCAGATATTCGCTGTCTTCAGTATTTCTATAGCTTCATGTAGAGTGGCCACTTATGCCTGAAAGACACTACAGCGGTCGGGCTGGCGAAATCTATATTTAGTTAGTGATTAATCTCTTGGTAACAGGTGATCCTCCATGTGAATATTCTCTCTCCGGTATCATGGAAGTCAATGGAGATAGATATCAAAGTTCTTAGAATGAACAGAGAAATCCGTGAAGACATGTCCGTAAGTCCGTTTGAATGAAATTTGGCACACAGGTTGCTTTCTGCCCAAGGTTGCTTTTTAAAAGGTTCGAAATCAAACATAACCACGCCCCCTTTTTTCGATATCGAAAATTTCGAAAAACGTTTAAAATGAGATAAGTCAATAATAAACGCAACTGCAATATTGAAATTTGGTATATTTATTTAGTTGCTCATCCTATTGACGATTTTACCAAAAGTGGCGTCGCACCGCCCACCTATGAGTGAAAAATTTTCAAACTTCAACTGTTAATAACTAAAGAACCGTTTATGCTAGAATAACGCAATTTGGTAGGAGGTATACTATAGAAAATTAGCGAAATCGCTTTTTGACCACGCCTACTTTTTCATAGAAGTTATCTGAAAATGACGTAAAAATACTGAACTGCTCATATCTATTTCCAAGGCCTTTGTTGCCGGTCCACCTTATCTGCTAATAACTGCGCTCAATAAAGCTATAATAAAAGGACTCTGAAACACAGATAAACTCAATAAAAGTAGATCTCAAGTATTGACGAAACTATTTTATCTAGGCAAAGCTAACATCAAGGAACAAATAACGATTATACCCGAGTTTGAACTCCCTTACTTGTTTCTATTTAGTTTTATATTAAAACAAAAATTTTATTTTTAAAATTTGCTCTTAGCGCTTTACGCATATAATTTTTCACTTCATTTATCATAATTTTTTTGTCGTTTCACTGAAACGCATTTAGAAGCGCTAAATTGTTACAATTTTTGTGAAAACTGGAGCAAAAATGCCGTCTTGTTGCTTTTGTAATAGCACTTGTAATTGCCGCCTGTCTTTTTGTTGGAACATCGATTGGTTTTATTTATAATTGATGCACCTAATTGATGTTTGAATGGTTTATGCTAATGCGGTCGTTTGTTTTCTAAGCAGGCAGTTGAAGGTGGAACTTTTCGCCAGGCACCAGTGATCGAGTGGTTTGTGTAAACGTTTGGCTATTCAATTTACAACAATATTGGGTTTTGAGAAAAAAGTGGTTGATTTTCTGTAGGCAGTAGCTATTGTTAGAACACTAGGTGTTTCCTGGAAACTCACCGACTTTATAAATATTCGAAGCACAAGTTAAAAGATTATTCGAATGCATACCGCTTATAAAAGTAAGCTTCCGATGTTCAGCATATCGGTTGTGGCACGTGCAGTGTGTGCTGTTGCACCGTCTTGTTGGAACCACATGTTTTCCAATCCCAATTCATCAAGTTGCGGCAAAAAGAACTCGTTGATCATTGCTCTGTAGCGCTCACCATTCACAGTAACCGTTTGGCCCCGACCGATTATTGGTCAAATAAATAGTCAGCAATATTCCGCGTTCTGGAGCAGTGTAGCGTAACATTGTTTATTAACGTGTATTTCGCATGTGTTTACTACACAAATGTCAAAACAGAACTCACTTTAGGGGCCAATCGCAAAATTTATAGCATTTTCTGATAGGAGGATGACTTTTGCGCCACCCTGTATATATCGAACAGCTTTGTTATATACATTTTTTTTACACATATTTTAAGTATTTTTAGCACATCTTTTTATACTTTGACCTTGTCTACTTGCCGGAAAAAAATGTTTAAAAATGAAAAAAGTAAACAAAAACAGAAATAAACAAAGAGCGCGGCGAGCTATTCAACAACACCCCCGCACAGCAAATTAGCCACTAAAAATTACAAAAGACTACCGAATTGATTATCATACAAAAAATTCAATGACAACTGCATGTAGAAAGTTAATAAATTTATTGCTAATAAAAATAGTATTTGTTAAAACAAAGGAATTTTGAGAGCGCCCTAGTTTGAAGATCTAGCAAGCTGGGGGGGAGGGTAAGTAAGATATTTTTGAAAACTGTTTATCTAATAAGCAGGAAGAATAGGCTCGACAGACAGCAAAAGCCCTAATGGCTAGTTTTATTAAATCTCAAAAGTTTGGTTTTCATCTATAATAGAGGGTTTTCATGTATAATAGTGGGGTCTCCATATGTAATAGTGGGACCTTTATTTATAAAGAGAGGTTCTCATATAAGGTGGGTTCGCATTCATAAAAGAGAGGTATTTGTTTATCATAGGGGGATCTTCATGCATAACTAATAGGGGCGGGTCTTCATTGAAAATTGTCCGGTTGTTGTTGTTGTAGCGATGCTTCGCCCTGCCAAGTCGTCACTTTTCTTTCTTAACATTATCATCAATATCTTTTTACGGGAGTTCCGAAAAATCATGCGCCTGTAATATGGTTGGACCACATTGAAGTTGTTGTTAGAAGAGTTTGCTCTGTCGACCAGTTGAACAGATATTTGGTGTTATGAGGATGCCGAGCAGACAATCTGCATATCAGGGTTCAGGTGGAACAACTCGAAATAAACTGAGTAGGCAATTAGGAAGGAAAGTCCACTCTATAAGTCACGTATTGTCTCTGTCCTTCTGTGTTGTGCAGAATCTTGAACACTAAATACATGTTATGAGGCGGGTCTGAGAGTATGCAAGAGAAAGGCTCTTCGAATGATTTATAGACCTTTTCGCTTGGTGTTCCAGCTGCTGTTTGTTTCGAAAACAAACTTGAGAGCTCGCCCAAAGACGTTGCCGATTTGTTTGCTGACTATTTTAAATTTAACTTCACTCTCGATGATGTTTGTACTTTAACCTTTGATTATTACCATGATAATCATACACCTGTGAATTTTGGGGATCTGCAGCTCACCGTCATTGACTTAAAACCATAAGAAATAAGAAGGAAGACTCGTCGTTATCTTTCATTTATAGAGTAGTTAGCAGTGACATTGATTGCTCCTCACTGCTGGAAGTGATCAATTTTCTTATTCCTACTAGGTCTCTACGCTCCCATTATCCGTTTTGTATTAAAAATAGTTCTATGAACTATGCGAGGAATGCTCCATTAGCGCGGTCGTTGCGTGAGCTCAACGAGATCTCTAATTCTGTTATGCGGGATTTTTCTCTTCCAAAATCCTATTTTCATAATCTACTTAGCTCTACTTTTAGTTAGGTTTAGAATCGTTTTAGTCAGTAAGAACTCTGTTGTTTTTGACTTTTTGAAAAAACTACATAAATAAATAAATAAAGAAGAGTTGAGTTTCTCCATCCGATACTATGTAGCTGAATTGGAGCGCGGTGTAAGAAAAAATTCTTAAGGGAAATTATCTACTCTGCGGGCTTAAGATGAAAGCCTTTAACATGGGGACCTCTATAAATTATCGACGGAGTAGATTTAACAAAGATATATGGGCTTTAGGATATAGAAATGCTTTGAGTTTCGTGTCTCCTTTAATCTTTAGAGGATGCAAACGGGTGCAATAATCTAGGCAGGAATAATAAAAGTGTTGGAGAGAACTGTTTGTCCTATTCTTCAAATTGTATTAGATTCCAGTAGCAGCTTAGCTGAGATTAAAAGAAATCTAGAAGAGGTGCAACGAAAAACTTTAATGGGTAGAACGTGTGATCCCTTTAACGGGCAAGGACTTGGAGCTGTTTGTAATGAGAAATAAGGGTGGAGCTCTTCCTTCCAAATATACGATCCTAAATCGTTATCAGACTCAAGTGCCGGGCCGGTTGTTTTATAAAAAACGACGAATCGCAATTTGACAGCATTAGAGTTGGTTCTAAGTGGGCAATAGAAATGTTGCAGGATAAAAAAGTCCGAGAAGAGGACTATGAAGAACCCGATGGTTAGGGGTCGTGAGAGTACACTAAAATCCACGACCTGAAGGCTCAAGCGCTCAAAAATATCCTTCCCGCGGTAGTCGAGCTAGCACCATAAGGTGCTAGTACTGAATCGTACCGGATTCACTCTATCGCAGGAGCGCGCATATCCGTGACACTTCTCAAAACTTCGGGGAGTGTTTTGCGGTTACAACAACAAATATGAAGTGAAATCGGCGCATTTTATATTAAGCTCTTCCGCTTCGAATCAGTTTCACTTCTTTGTCAATTTTCTGGTTTTAAAATTGACTTAACGTAGCTATACTTTTAGCACAAGTATTTTCTAGGATTTAATTAAAGGAAAAAAGTGTTCCACTCACCTCTCATCCTTGTCATATTTCGGTAGCGCTCCCGTCTCCAACAACACCGATGATTCACTCTGCGGTTCAGCTGAAATACCCTGCGCACGCTGTCGCTGATATGCCTGACCACTCTTCCGTTGCTGCACACCTGCGCCCGGTGTCGTGGCTGTACTAGCATGACGACTAAATGGAAATACACTTTGAAACTTATCCAGATGTGATTTCAATTCTGCAATCTCTGTGTCCTTCTGCTGCAGCGCGCGTTGCATTTCTTGAATTTTCAACTCTTTCGCTTGTATGATTTGCATAAAACGCTCCTCCTGCGCATTCGCTGGCACATAGCTATTATTCAATATACTCATTGTGGACGAATGATCGAGTAGCGTACTCATGGCTGCACCGCCCACGCCTACTGGCGTTCCGACGGGTGAGGCGTTGGCGCCTCCTATGCACAAACCTTGCAATTGTTCGGCTAACAATTTTTGTTGTTGCGCCGTACAATAATCCGCTGATGTGGGTGTTGTGGTGAAGATTTGTGGCGGTGTACCAACAACAAATGGTGTGCCACCTTGCGCTACAGCAGCCGCCGCAGCAGCAGCCGCCACGGTGCCAGGTGCGTTTGTATTCAAAAATAAGCCTTGAGTTTGCGCTTGCAATTGTTGTAATTGATGATAGCGATGTTGTAGTTGCAACTCCTGTTGTTGTAGTGAAGTTAGTTGTTGTGCTGCAGTTGGCGGTACTGCACCGTAAATAAAAGTTTGCGCGATCACGTCTTGTGATAACGGTAACGTAAGTGTACGTAACGCGCCCGTATTCGTGGCAATTCCGGTGAGCGCGGGCAAATTATTGTTGTTCACCAGCCCCAGTTCGGGTTGGAACTGAAAATTGGCATTCGGTTCCTGCTGCATATTGGCGGTATTTTTGTTCGTTCGTTCGTCTTCGGCGTCTGTGTTGCTGTTTTTGTCTGCGCTTGACTTTGTGCTGGCGATAATGCCGTTAGCCGTGACGTTGTCTGCGTCGTGACGCAAATCCGCACTTAACGCGTTCGCCGCGCTGTTGTCGTCGTTACTTGTGCGGGTGGTGGCGGTGATGGGTATGGGATGCGCTAAGGAAATACTTCTTGCGCGCAGCTCGTTTGCGCTATTCGCGCTGGCGTTTGTTTTCGTTTGTTTGTTGTATCTGCAGCTGCCGCCTCTTAAACTGCTGTCAGCGGCGCTACTTGTGCTATTATTAAATTGACTATGATCATCCACGTGCTCGTCACTAAAACTATTTGTTGTGTTTATTGAGTTTTTTCCAATATTGACTATTGACTTTTTATGTGCTGATGGCCGTTGTGCCGCTAAGTTGTTTGCCGCCAGAGAATCTACGTTTGACTTTGTAGTCTCCGAAGCGCGCGTGCATGCGGTTGTAGGTGGCGTGAGTGTGTTGTTTAGTATGCCGTTGAAACTCGGTGACGCTGTTGTTGTCGTGTTGTATTTGAACGTGCCTGCACACGGTGGATCTAAGTTGTTGGTTGTTGTGCGCGGACCGAAGGGCGCACTGGTATTATGATTTTGATTACTAGTTCTACCGTTACTATTGCTACTAATTAGCCAAGGTACAATTGTGCGTGGGGTGGCGGGATTCGTACTTTGTTCATTACTTGTCGTTGACGGTTTGGTCGTTATCACATTCTTCTTATGTTGCTCATTATTGTTCTGTGACCGATCGGGCGGTAATGTTGTATTTATTGGTGGTGATTCACTATCACTATGCTCTGTATTGGCTGGCCTCTTGGTAGCGAAGCACAGCCGATCAAAACAAATTCGCATTCAAGCGAGTTTTTTGAATCGGTGCGCGCGAAAGCAAAATGGACGTGACGACAGCAGCCCTAATGAAACCGAACGCCGCCAAAAAAGAAAAGAAAACAGAAAATGAAAAATTAGTATTTAAATAAACATATACTAAGGTAGAGCAAAGTAAATAAAACAGAAATTTTTGATAAAGTAATGAAATATATATAGTAAATAAGCGCAACAAAAATTTCACGTATTGCGTTGGGAGATAAGCATATTCGAAACCCCAGACATCATAATCACTTTGACACTTAAACCATTTACGCGGAAGCATTGATTTGGTAACAATTTCAAAATACGTGAACTTATAAAAATAACGTTTGCAATTAATTAATTAGGCAACGCTACGATAAATATAAATAAACGCTTTCAAATCAAAACATTTGCATCGAGAAGTGTTAGACCATAGTTTGTACCACGTGAGATCATAAATTTAATGGCTTTCACGCGCCAAATTTTCTAAGAACATTTTTTTTGCATTCAATCACAGAAATGTGAAGCATTTGAAACAAAAATTCAATGGAAAGCGGATCCACTAGAATATGTGGACGAATGAAGAACTGGAAGCGGTCTTGTTCGAGGTTACTTGTCATCTAGAGCGATGCAGAGAAACAAGAGATAAACCCCTGCTAAAAACCCTTCCCTGAATTGACTTCCGTCAAATCCAAAACCAGTTGTTGTTGAACGTCCCTCGGTATCCTGAAAAGTACTCAGAGCGAGTGAATTGTGCTCCAGAGAGAGCTACACTTGGTTTACTTTCGAATGGAGAGCATTATCCGTCGACATGCCCTTGCAATATGCGTTTTGTGATGTCGATAGTGACATTCGAATAATCGTATCTCTTATGGAACTTTTGACCGGCTTAGGAATAGAAGTAATCTTGACTATATTCAAAGAATTCGGGACCAATCCCAGTTCTTCGAAACGTCGTACACGGTAGTTAACCAACGCCAGGAGATCCTCGGAGACTTCTCAAGTAGGAATAATACCATCCTGCTCCGGAGTCCTCTAAGCAAGTTAGCTTCTTGAAAGCAGAATGACATACATTTGTAAAGAGCACTTAGTTCCTTCATTCTTGGTACTCATCGCTATTAATGGTCCAACCAACATTCATGCCAATCAAGAGCTACTTTTTCTGAGCATTCATTGTATCCTTCAATGCTTCCACAGAAGCTGCTCCAAAAATCATAAGCAATTTTCGAAAAGCTGACATCGCAGATTCGGCATGAGTTGAGTGGTGTTAGAGAGAGTTCGTCCCCAAGTACCCTCTTGATATCAGTTGAAAGTTCCGCTTGGACGAAGAAACATCAGCTAATGTAAAAAGACTCAACGACTTAGCCACTGTCGGATACATATACCTATTTAGTAACAGGTTTAAACACCATTAAGATGATCAAGCTACATGGCTGCCCACCGATCGGAAACAAATGCATCCGACAAAATTAGATA
This sequence comes from Merzomyia westermanni, assembly GCA_949987695.1. Lineage (NCBI taxonomy): Eukaryota > Metazoa > Arthropoda > Insecta > Diptera > Tephritidae > Merzomyia > Merzomyia westermanni. The sequence goes on along the minus strand of OX465289.1, from coordinate 8,563,481 downwards.
AAGATGTCCTCAAAATAACTTGTGATATGATAATGAGTGCTAAAGTGAAATGAAAAGGAATCACACTGCCTATAAGGTCATGTTGAGAACAAATGTCTTCTTTATCAGAAGACAAAAATAGACTCAGAGATGTATGTGTCTCTCGTACTTGAGTTAACAACTGCAACAAAGACTTTTCAATCCCGCTGCGAACTCTTACTTGTAAAAGAATGACAACGGTAACCTGGTGCCAGAGAACATGTAGAATAGATATGAAGTACTTCTTTGCCTTATTGAACGGATAAAGATAGTAACCATGACGATGATGACGAAACCGAGTCCACAATTATCATCACAACTGACTATTATGCCGTATAACCCGATTAAAAAATACGGCCGGACTCTTTCCCACACAGTGTTGTGTTGCTTTTGAATTTTTTCCTACAAATTGGAGGTACCAACATGCTTTATGGCGATCACATCTATCAAGCAGAAATTAAAATCATACCAATGTTCGAAGTTTGCTTACTCCGTAACGACCCGCATAACGAACATTTTTATTTGCAACTTTCTTCTGGAAAATTTATTATACTAAGGAATTTTTTTGGCTTACCAGTTTTAAAGCAATATGGAGATTTACTATCAATAATAGACATCTACTGCCACTTTCACGAAACAACTTAAGTCAAAAATAATATTTCACGCTGTCAGATTTCATGTAGAATAGAAGTAAGAAAATAATTTTTCATTTCAATTTTAGAAAAACCGGTACTTTTTCACTCTTCATATATAATTAAAATTTTTTTTGTCACAGTCTAATGTGTTTTAAATTAATTGCTTACGAACGCAAAAATATTAACCACCTACACTTTTGCTTTCCCTCTCCTTCTTCCTATAACTATCCCTCTCCCTCTCAACTTCTCTCTTACTATGCCTCTCCATCTCCGACTACCTCTTACTCTACGACTCTCCCTCTTCTATTTCCTTTTCAAGCATTTCATATTAAAAATAGTTTCTCAGCATTGAACTTCAATTAGCAATGCTAAGATTTGTTGATAATATCAGCTCATTTCATTTTATTTTCAAAACAACAATAAATACAAACACTTCGTGCACCGCACACGGTAAAACGCTGTTCGTGTATTACAATCGCATTGTGCGGAACATTTTTACCTCATTTCCGCTTAGCGGGCGTCACTTCACACACCGCTCAAAACACGAACATGTCAATGAGACATTAATTGTCTGTGATTTTAATTCACCTTCGTCAAGCCTGAGTGAACTGATGACATGTTTTTACTAGACAAACATTGTTTGACAGGTGTGTCACACTCGTAAATACCGCTAAATACTCACTGATTATCTACGAGTATTTAGACGATTCACATAAAAGGTTTTGGTATGTATATGGAATGAATAACTGCATACCTTGTTGAAGCCTGAACATAGCACATGCATTTGTATATAATGTATGCAATTTACGGTATATGTAGTACATACGAGTATGTTTTATTCTTTTTTTGGCCTGCAAATTTGTTATAAAATATGACTAAACTAGTTTAACCGTTATACCGGTAACACGGAAATAGAGCAAATCCGATAAGCAAGCGCTGGTAAATTTTAGCAATAAATTCTCTATTAAGCGGCTATCGGTATGTATTTAATGTATTTATATATGGCAGCCAATTCTATGAAAGTACACGAGTTCGGGCCATTCGTATCATATCGCCATAGACAGGTGTTTCAACTCCGGATATGCCATGCCATTGTGCGTATTTGGGGTGTGTTCACACTAAGACCATTTCGGTCAGATCTAATTGCGAGGCGTGCACGATTTTGGTTTAATTCAAAACTAGTCTGAGTAAAGGTGTTTGAATATTTCATTTTGTTGTGCGTTGCTAATGATGTTATAGTGTGCATTTGCACTGCATTCATAGATTTACGAGTGTTCAAAGCTTTGTATATTAATATTTGTGTGCGGTTGTTGAGTTTTTTACGACTGCAACCAATGAAATTTAATAAAGTTGTTCTTTATGCTGATTGGTTATGGCAGTTATACGCATGGATTTGATTGCACAGTGAGACGATTTCGTAAAACAGGCTAATAATATTTTTTTTAAGGAAGATCAAGAATATTAAAAAAATTTTTTGTTGTACCAGATACTGCAAGGATATCCTGATTTTGGAAGTCTAAAATGCATATATATATTTTTTAAAGAAAAAGCAGATTTTAAAAGCTGTCTAGAACTATTGCCGAACATAATTTGACTTATTAGGTTTGATTTATTGTTTTGTGCCAAATGTGATAACAGCTAAAGTAAAGATGTGGAAATCTTATAGGGCTCCACAGAATTTGTCTTGCCCAGATATTTATCTATCCCTATTACTATCCTTGTCCCTTTTGCTACCCTATTCCTATCCCGCTCTTCTGCTTCATATAAAATATCTCTATATTAAATATTATATAGCTCGTACAAATATTTGCGGAGCAATATAACTTAGATTATATCAAAATGCGTCACGCCTCTTTTTTCCCTACCGACCTTTTTTCTAGAGGTGGTAAAGATCGACCTTGAACATTCTACCATGAATATTTGCTAAGATACGCAGTAAAAACATTTTTATTTGTACGGGAGTTGCCACGCCCACTTCTCTCTTCCTCTCATGTTAAGGTGTTGGAGATTGGTCTCATTTAGCTGCTTATTAATTGTTAATATTCTAAAATAAATAGTTACTTTCAGAGATATGCAGTACGGAAAATCCCATTTGTATGGGAGGTGCCACGCCCACATCATCCAGTGGTGCGGATTAAGAATCTAAACCATCCTCGATCCAACTTGAGTATACAAAAAAAATGTCATCAATATCGGTCCAGGCGTTTAGAAGGAGTTCAGTGACAACGGACACACAGAAGATTTGTATATATAAAGATTAGGTGGCAACCCTGGTGGTAACACTGCTTAGAAATATTTTTGTGGAAATTTCAAGTAAAATACCTTCGATTGGATACCCATATTGTCATATTATATTATTATTTTTTAACTGTACATATATACTATGTTGGTGGCAATCCTTAAAATTACTATTCATCAGCAAATGGCCGATTAGATTTCGTTTAATCGAAAAGTTAGAATTATTGTTAATATTTTCTTGAAACTAATTTTTTTTAAGAATAATTCGATTTTCAAATAAATATAAAACAACACAAAGAAAACTACTTGGTTGTTGACTTTTTATAAAAAGTGTTTTGCATGTTTTAATCAATCAAGTTAATCCATCAGCTTTTTAGAGTGTAATGAAGCCCTGTGAAATAAGTAATGATTATTAATCGTAATGATTACCAGTATACATAACAGGTAATTTTCTTGAGAATCTCACTATCACTATCACTATCATTATCACAATCACTATCACTATCATTACCACTATCTCTATCACTATCTCTATCACTATTAGTATCACTATCACTATCACTACCACTATTACTATCACTATCACTATTACTATCACTATCATTATCACAATCACTATCACTATCATTACCACTATCTCTATCACTATCTCTATCACTATTACTATCACTATTAATATCACTTTCACTTTCACTATCACTATCACTATCACTATCACTATCACTATCACTATCACTATCACTATTACTATCACTATCACTATCACTATTACTATCACTATCACTATCACTTCACTATCACTATCACTATCACTATCACTATCACTATCACTTTCACTTTCACTATCACTATCACTATCACTATCACTATCACTATCACTATCACTATAACTACCACTACGACTACCACTATCCCTATTCGTCTAGCTATCCCTATTTCTATCCCTGTCCCTATCCTAGAAACATATGCTTGCTAATACTCCAATCAACACTTTAAATTTTGATACCCATATCGTGAAAATATCTTCTAGGGCCACACCTGGTTCACGTTTTGGTCAACAGCTCGCACTGAATCCAGCGCCATCTACCGACTAAATTTTTTATAAAAACGTTTCCCAAAGTAACAACACATGTTCCAAATACGAACCAAAACTGTTAAGCGCTGTAATAGTCCTATTGCGAAATCGTGACCTCTCAGCTGTTTTCATTTTTCGGTCGCAACAACTGAAAGTTTAAAAAATTTTTTTTATCGAAAAAGCTTCCACAGAGAAGGTCCAAGAAAGTACTTTTTACATAATGGAAATCGGTTTAGCCGTTTAGACATCCATCGCGGTCATACGAAAGACATTTCATTTTTATATATATGCTGTTGTTGTTGTTGTTGTTGTAACGACAAAAACACTCCCCGAATTCGGTACGCTCAGGTACTCCCTTGCGGTACTGCCCGACTGTCGTGGTAGCGATTTGGTATGACCAGTGGAACCTTCTAGGTCATGTCATGATGGATAATGAGTGGTGAGAGGCATCATATCCGTAGATCAACCATCGATTTGCACGTCATTACCTTGGTGCATGTTAGTCGCCTCTTACGAACGGTATGCCTACCTCGGGCATATTCTAAACCGCTAACCCGCAGGGGTCTTTTTATATATATAGATTTTATTACCTTTCATTATATTTAAATATTATAATTTTTATAATTATCGAACTATTTTTTTTAAATTTTGTTTTGTAATGTTAATCAATTGATGATTGCAGGTTGCTGAGAAGAATTTTAAAATAGTAGTTTCAAATTAAAATTCTAATGAATGAATTATTTATCCTCAGTTTTATTAATAATTTTAATGTTTAGTCCTACAAGCGGAAAAATTAATTTTTTTGTACTCTACTAAGCATACTTTTCCCTCTTCATATGCGTCCTACTAAGTTTTTGACCACAACTGATTATGCCCCCTTAGCACACAGCCCACAGTCCACAGTCCACTGTACAGCAGTTACACGTCATCAACTGTTTGACATCTGGTAGACCTTGCGTCGCGCCTAATAGACAACAAAGTGAAAAACTTTTATGCATGCACATGCTTGTTTGTGTACTCTTTTTCTGAATTTATGCGCATAAAAATGGTGTTTGCTTATTGCATTTACAAGCAACATTGACGTCTATACGATCCGCATACTTGTTTTGCGAATACACAAAAATGTCAGCGTAAAAAGAGAAGCGCGAAAATCGCGAAAATGCCCTGACAAGCAACACAGACCAGATCGCAAGAGTAGTGCGCATGCGTAAACGCGTAACCTATGCATTTTGATTGTGAAATGGGTGGAGACTGACGCCATAAACAAACAACAGTAGGTACATTTGTGTGTATATTTGTGATTCGCATACACTTTTAATGCAGATAAATTGAAATGTAAATATTTGTTATAGAAAATGCGTGAGCGTTTATTTACATCTTTATTAAATTGATGGCAAATGTCAAACGCCTACACAAAATAAATAATACCTTTTTTTTGCTATGTACATATATACCCTGCTGTGAATTCAAGGAGTTCAATTTGGATCTTGATTTCAAAGAGAACGACAACACAACTTCGCTTCCCTCGCTGGGTAAAATTTGGATATGCAGTGCGTGGCTTCAACCAAAAAAGTTTATAAAAAAATTTGGTAATTTCTTACCATATCGAAATTGCTTCTCTATATGTGTGAGGCTGCATACTTTTAGGCGCGTGTTCTCATCCACACAAATTTCATAAATATTTCCTAGATGTTAATATTCAGAGACTCAACCTCTAAACCAAGAAGACTTAGGTAGGGGGTGCCACAGGGTGGTGTCCTGTCCACCATTTTGTTTAATTTCTACATAAAATACATAAATTACCCTGGTACAATACTACTCTCAAAAAGTTGAAAAATAAACGTAATAAATATGGAAAATTGTACAAGGCTGATTCTTCGAATTCTGCTCTTAGAGATCAGTATTTAAATAGTGTGAAGGAGTTCAATGTTCTTGATAAATTTTTGTTTAATCAGTATATGAGTAAGGTAGAATCGGAGTTGAATGAAAATCCAAAAGCATTTTGGAATTTTATTCGGTCCAAGCGTGGTTCTTCCAATATACCTATTTGCATGAAGTTCAATGACAACTGCTCACAGTCTCTAAATGACACTGTTGAATTTTTTGCAGAATTTTTCAAATCTAATTTCGAAGATGAAGTTACTACTCAGGATACCCTCCATTCTAGCCCATACTTATTTGAACGCATTGATTTCGGTTCACTGTCATTAACTGTGCAGGATGTCAGTAAAGCTATGTGTACGTTAAAGCCTTCGCTGAAATGTGACCCTGATGGACTTTCTGGATTTGTTCTGAAACATTGTAGCTCAACTTTATGCATTCCTCTTTGCTACATTTTTAATTTGTCTCTATCTTCTGGCTTATTTATCGACAGGTGGAAGACAGCGTCAATCACGCCGATCTTTAAGTCTGGAAATAAGAATGATGTCTCTAATTACAGACCCATTGCTAAGCTTTCAGTTTGTTCTAAACTTTTCGAAATAATTATTAAGGAAAAACTTTTCTTTGTTGTTAAGAGTGTTATAGATCCGTGCCAACATGGATTTGTTTCGGGTCGCTCTACAGTCACTAACTTGGCATCTTTTTCGGAATTCTGCATATCAGCCTTTAAAGTCGGTTCGCAGGTGGATACCATATATACAGACTTTTCGAAGGCATTTGACAAAGTGTCTCATCAGATATTACTAAAGAAATTGGAGTTTATTGGTTTCCACTCGGTGTTTTTAAGTTGGTTGAAGTCTTACCTGTCAAACAGATCCCTTTGTGTTGATATTGAAAATTGTAAGTCGCACACTTTTGTGGCAACTTCAGGGGTTCCTCAGGGTAGTATCCTGGGCCCGCTCTTGTTCGTTCTCTTTATCAATGACATTGGTGCTTGCTTTCAGTTCTCCAATTTTCTTCTGTATGCTGATGACCTGAAGATCTTTCGTAGGATTGATAGTCCATCAGATGTTTCCCTTTTGCAACACGACTTGGATAAACTTGTTGAATGGTGTAATACTAACAAGCTCTATCTAAACGTTAAAAAATGTTTTCACATGTCTCTCTCGAAGTCCAGTAATAATTTTGTTTCAGATTTCTATTTGGCAAGCAGTCGCTTGACTGCAGTCAAAGAATTTGTTGATCTTGGTGTTGTATTTGATACAAATTTTTCTTTTGTTAATCATATCTGTTATGTTCTTCCGAAAGCTTATAGAAATCTTGCTTTCCTACGTCGTTATGCAAACGACTTTAAGGATCCCTACACTAGGAAGACTTTATATATATATTTGGTTCGCTCAAAGCTCGAGTATGCTTCTATTATTTGGAACCCTATTTACAGCTGTCATGCGACTAGAATTGAAAGGGTTCAAAGGAAATTTATTCGGTTTGGCCTTGGATCTCTTAATTTCGAGGATCCGATGCCTTCTTATGTGTCTCGGTGTTCGCTGATTAGCCTACAACCCCTTTATTCCAGAAGAACTCTGCACGGGCTTATGTTCGTGTTTGATCTCGTTGCTGGTTCAGTAAATTGCCCTGACCTCCTCGGGAAAATCACGTTCAATGTGCCCAATAGATCCCTTCGTTTTTTCCTACCTTTTTATTTGACCTCTTTCAGGTCTAACTATGTCCTTTTCGATCCTATACTTCGCTCTCTAGCGGAATTCAATATTCTTTCGAGAAGGCTAAATATTGATTTCTCTCTGTCGAGGGATGCTTTCAAATCACAAATTCTTTTACATATACATTTAGATATATAGTTAAACGTTTTCTATTTTTATGCATATACTTTCTATACTTTCTATTATCAATATTAAAAGTTTTTATAGTTTTACAATTTCTGTATCTAGTCTGTAAGATGTAAATCATAGACTGAATAAAAAAACTGAATATATATATATATCAAAGCGCCCCCCTGCACCCGAGGGTGTATCCGTAGTCCCCAACGCAGACGACTGTTCTGGTATGGTTTTGGGGAAATGCCCCTCCATTGACGAACTCTGTACAAGAACCAAAAGTTTTCTCAAGGACCTTTTCTGTCTCTTTACCGAGCGAAATCTGACGCTATCTCCGACTAAATCGACGTCGACTTTTTTACGTGGAATGTGCAGATGAGACAAGAGTTAAACGTCCACGTAGCTGACGTAGCACTACCTACTGCCAACCATCGTAAAATATTGGGTGTGACTTTGACAACGGTTGCCGGTATGAGGCTATGGGACGCCAATTTTTCTGACACCAACGAAAGGGAGCTGTAAGTGTGTCCTTTTCGCCATTTGAGTCTCACCTTAATCAAGATACAAAAATGCTTAATGTTAGAGAGCAGGGGGGATTGTTGACAGGCATGGTCACCCGAACCGGTATCTATTGGCTGAAGATTCGCCAACTAGGGTCATAGGGAAGCATTACCGTAAGTACTATGGTGAGATCAGGCATTACATTACCAAGCCGTATGATCGACGTAACCACAGGCGGGCCATAAAAGATCTCCACACCGAGTCGGTACAGAATTCCCTCAGATCTCGGCGTATCAAATGCGTTAGTGACATACAAACAACTGAAGTGTGCTTTGTCTAGGGAGACTAGAGTCCTACTAGCACAACTTTGTTTTTGATATTGTCATAGTTTACTTATCTAGACTCAATCCCACCATACAAAATACTTGCCTTGCATGTGGTATGTCCCCTCATGACCCTAAACTTCTCGTTATCGGTTCAATTGAAGCTACTCTTTTAACACCAATGCCACTATGATGCAACGCTTGCTGGTTTCCTTGAGCTTCCGTTAGAAGAGCTTGATGATGAGCGATTGTGCCTTCTGTTAATAACCAGGAGAAATAGTCTTTGACTGTGTTGGAGTCCTAGTTCTGACCTGGGCAGAAGTGTTTAACTAAGGTTGGTATTTACGTAGTTAAAAAAATTCTCGAGTTTTCTTCTGTCGCGGTAATAGGTCGAGAACATCGAGTATCGAAAAACATATACATAGGTAATCGAAATCAAAAAAAATAAAAATATCTATGTATCGATATTATATCGATGTTTCTTCCAGCACTAATTTGAAGTATCGAATATCGATAGTTACTTAAGCATAATTAGAGGTGGAAAAATATCGAAAATACAATCGATATATCGATTTGGCCACACGTGATTCATGATAAACCTTCGAAAATATAAGGGCGCCTGTGAACTCCTTAAAAATATTTAATAAAATAACCTTTAACTGTGACGTTGTCATAGCAGGTTCTTTTCACAGAATACGGAAATTGACAACAACCTTTATATTTTACTAGCAATCCAGTGAAATTTCTCTGCAAATGTGCAAATCTCGTTAGTATAGATATGTCGATAGTACCCTTTATTAATATCGCTATATATCGATACTGAACACTATCGATAGCTTTCCACCTCTACACACAGCCAGAACTACTCATGCACTTTTCGAATGAGTAAGGTATTGGAACTAGCCGAAACATAGACACCTTAGAACAGTCCACACTTGAATCGGCTGAGAACAACATCGCCATATAAAAGTGACAGTTGTAAGCATTTGATGGGTACTGAGCTAAGACCACTACTATGATCACACGTTTAGCTTCGGTTAGTTTGTAGCTATTACATTTTTCTGCATATTTCATATGCTGGGGCACGTGTAAGTTTCACTTGCATGAGATGACTTGACATTACACTGAGCTCGTAAAACAAGACGTAGCTTTGTAAATGCATTCGAAAAGAAATTCAAGTCGGCAGTCCATAATTTATTGACTAATAAAAAGTGGAGCGCTATAAAATGTAAGTAAGTAAGCTCACTAGTTGTAAACTCAAATATTTGAAATGAAACTATTTTTGATGGTGGCACATGAGACGCTTAATGACTTTATATTTCTAACCGCTAAGGAAATTGTTTTATGTAGCTGAAAAGCAATTGCTGCTGAAATCGTCAGACAATCGTGTACTCGTACATATGTTGCTACGTATGTAGGTACGTACATTCTTAAGTTCAGTGTAATGTGTATATATGTATATAGATAGATATATCAAACCATTTGTGAACATGTCATCAATACGAAATCAACTGATTCTAAGAACTACATTTTCTTTTAGAATTTTAACTTTTCTTAGAATTTTTTCAATACATTCTTCTATAAGCACTGAAACACTGAACAAAAATGTTAATGATTTGTCTGCATCTTTATACCCTTCATGAACATAAAATCAGGAACCGAATACAACAGTTGCATATTTTCTAAATCTCATTTCAAAAAGTCAGCTCTAAAGTACATAAATAAAAAAAAAAAAAAAAAAAATAAAGAGGTTCATCAGTAGGATAAGAGAATCGCAAACAAATATTTTTACAATTTTGTGTCTGTGTGTCTGTATGTTTGTACGCACATCACTCAATATTTTACACATAGAATCAAATGATATATTCACCAAAGTATTGCTAGATACCTAACTTAAAGTTTAAGACTAAATTTACCGCAGAAAAATAGTTAAAATGCAGTATACAGTGATGGCAATAAAAGTAAGCTAAAAATGTTTTTATATATTAAGCGAAGTAGTAGCAGGTCTATATCTGTGTGTAGCAAATATTATGTAAAATTGCAAATGTGGTGTCTTTATTGGAAAATTTTAATTTCTATTTAGTCGATTGCAATTTTTTTAATAAAAATTTTAGCATTTTTCAATGCATGTTTGTAAACATTTCACTAAATAGCTATGGCATACAATTAAATGTCTTGTTGACCAATGTATTGCTGGAGATCGAGCTTAAAATATAGGCTGAAAATAAATTTAATGAATTTAAGTTAAATTAATTTTAATCAAAATTTTAGCATTTTTGAATGCATGTTTGTAAATTAATTTTTTTTGTATTTATGACTACAAAGCTTATGGCAAGTGTAACAGTTTTTATGCAAATGATTAGTATATTTTTATGAAAATAAATATTGTTTTTAATTTTTCATATTTTTGTAAGTTGTGCGAGCTCAATACCAGTTGATAATCATTATTAATCAATTATTATTAGTTTTGATTTTAACGGAAAAATTTAAAGCAACAAACATATACAGGCTATAGTTATAGTACTATTTTGAAAACAGCGACGATTTCTCGTCCGAGTAATTCGATAGTGTTTTTGCTTTTCAGAAAATCTTGCGGTGAATCGAGCCCGCGCACTTCTGATTTTTGCAGGTGCAGCTGCCTGTAGGCTATGCTGCGTGTAGTTTGCAAGCTGCTTAACCCTAGAAAGCTAACCTTCGCTCACTCCCTATGAAACCTAACCATTCGTCGTTTTATTTATTGTACGCATATGTGTACCAGTTTTTAACCCTCGAAATAAAATATCGAACAATTCAGAGATATTTTTTTAAGCCTTTTAGAAACGCAGTCTTAAAAAGAGACAGAAAATTGTGAATTGCGTATTCGTCGAATCGACGAAAGTTACGTGTCTAGGGTTAAATAATTTTTCCTTTGATTGTTGCTGTTAACTGTTTTCTTTTTTTTGTAATAATTTTTATTAATTATTAAAAGATTTTATTTGAGTAATAATATAAAATAATACAATTATTTCGAAAGCTGCTAGACTTCTTCACCACTTTAAAAAAATCAGACTTTGTTTTTTTTTGACTAAAAAAAAATTAAAAAAAAAAAATTATAAATGTCCAAATAGTTACTGGCACTGCATATAGTATTAAAATAACATTGAGCTGCTCATTGTTTGAAAGTACAATAAAAACGATGTATCACCTCATTATCAGGAAATTCAATGATTTTTCATGTATGTTATGATCATGAAAACTATATGCTCTTGTGGGTAACCGAAGGCAGCACAGCCCTTACATCTTGTTTTAATTTTTACTTTTTTTTACTCGTTTTCTTATTTGGCTTTTTCACGCATTCTTTACTCACATCATTATTCCGGTTCAATAAGTATGGCCTTGGCTGCCTATTTTTAGTACAAAAACAATAATTAAGCGGCTCGAGAATGTGTCTTCAAAAAAGTATAGATCAATTGTGTGGGTTCTTACAGAGCTTAACATTCCATTTTAAAGAAATTATAGCCAAAAAAAAAAATATTGAATCGCCCAGTGTTGTGCACATCTATGTAGATAAGTAAATAATTAGTCATTTGAATTCAAGCAAGCTTTTCAGTGAAATTGTCTCTGTGAGCTATTAATAGTTCTTTGGCTTCATGCTGTAGGAGTTTCTATTTTATGAATGTCAATTAGTACAAAATGCTAATTGATAAACTTGATTACTTAATCAGAGAGTATAATCACTATCGAATAAGCGTGTTGCGAAAAAAAATTCTCAAACCATTTTAAAAGAAAAACAATAAAAATTTTGCACACTTTGCTTTTGGTTTGCTTTATAAATTTTGGAAATATTTTGTTCACATGAAATTCATAATAGGGCCCAATTTATTTGATTATTCAGATACATATATGAATAATGAGAATCTAAATAATTAGAAATTTTAATTGTTTGTTATTTATGTAATTGAAAGACTCTCCATTCTGCGTAATAATAAATACAATTCTTTGGGAAAAAACTGCTGAAAATATGTCTGTAGAATGCATTTAAAAACTGAGTTTACTTTGGAAGCAAACTAAACAATTTAGTTTAATTTGAAAGAAAATTTAAAAAATCAATAACTTTTTCTTGATTAATTAAAAAAAATATTGTAAGATTCTCTATCGATTACTCCCGAAAACCCAGATATCTAAGCTTCATGGAGGGGGAGTAGTATTTAGCTCTGAGGTATAAGCACGGATCGGCCCCCTCATTTTCGCTATAAGCGGCCCCGATTTGCGATTGTAAAACATAAACTATATCTTTGGAATATTTCATAAGCTGGTTGCGAATTACAATAGCATGCAATGCAAATGAAATAAACGAAAGAAATAATTATAGCTTATGTCGTTTAAACGCCAGATTCTCATTTTTGGTTAAGTGAGAGAAGAGATTTCACTTTTTGGGTTGATTTGTTGAAGCTTGTGAATGTCGATCTAGCGACTATTTACACATTTAATTCATATAAGATATCGATAATTTTGATGCATCGATAATTATGCTAAAGCATAAATATGAAATATGCTAAAGCTAATTTATTTTAGGCAAAAAATGCGTGGCCGGGTACATTTGTATGTACGAGTATGTACATTGTACATATTTTAGTTTCTTACATTTTGTTGGTCTAGCTTCGTAGTATTTTTTTTTTAAATTTTTTTATGTGAATGGAAGAGTTCTGTTGTTCCCTCTAACTTATTTAGTTTATTTTGCTCTTGCGAACAAACACAAAAAATGTTCCTCTGTTGTTTCACAAAGTTAAACAAAAGCAACAATGAAGAGTATACAAACCAGCTAAGCTTTGCACTTGAATGTTTGATCAGTCGCTAGACTAACACCTACGTTTTCATTTGTTGTATTTTCAATTCGCCTTTGTTTATTTTGACTACTCAAATATTGATTTCGCATGCCTCTATCAATAAGGCTATGTTGATATGTAAATCATTTATGGCTAAAATATAGAGATTAAATTTTGCTAGGTGTTTATAGATGTGTTGTGTGTGTGTGAGAGGTTACGATTTCTTTATTATTTTCGGTGTGGCTCCTTTGCTTTTTGGTTCTGCGCGAGTAAAAATATAAAACTAAAAAATAAGCATGCAAAGCACTCAGTAATTGATTGATTGACAATTGTAGAGAGAATGTAATCTACCTTTAATTAAAAAAAAGGAGTTATGTATGCATATGGGAACACATTAAAACCCTGCCGGAAAGGAAAGTACTTTAAAATGTAGAAATAGCACCGAAGGCGAAGTTAATTTTTGGAGATAACTATTTTCGAAAGATATTGAAATGGGGTTTGCTTTTATGTATGGATTTTAAGGTGTTGGGAATTTCGTTTGTTTCAACATCTGCAAAGTCTTGCTTATATTGATATAAGGAGTTTAAAAAACCGATTTACTGAATTGAGGAAAACCAAAACTCAACCCAGCTTGACAAAAAAAAATAAGCACGTACATCAAAAATATCTCGGCAATGGCTAGAATCACTTTGAAAGATAAAATTTTTAGATTTTTGTGAAAGAATATTATCTTATCTTGAAAAATATTTTCAGTATAACAATGTCGACAACAGGAAGATCGACTGTTTCAAAATATTTTTAAAGAACACCTTGTCTTAGGTTTTTTTTTTCAAAATCGCCTTATTTCAATTTTTTTTTTAAACATGACCTGTTTCAGATATTTTTTAGCAAATCCCTATCAAAAATGCCGCATTATTAATACTAACTAGCTTATACCCGTGGGTTGCACCCCACATTTCTATAAAAAATATTCCAGTTGTATGGGAGGTGCCACGCCTCCTTTTTAGTTATCACCAGTTTTCATGCAGGTGTGTTAGGGATTAACCGCATATAACCACCCAAATACTTCCAGAGATTAACTCAGCAGAAAGCATTTTTGTTAAGATGGCGCTTAGAAACTCATTTTGAGACAGGGCATTCTAGGAACAAATTCTGAAACAGGGTGCTATTGGATAAAGTTTAAAGAAAATACCTGCTACTGCACTGATTTGAAGTTTGAAATTGTTCAGACTTACCGCTGATTTCGGACAATGTTTTTTTAAATACATATGTTTCTGTAATTATTTTAAAGAAAATTCGAAATAAGTTGAAATTTTATTTGACTTTTACGATTAAAAAATTCTTGAAATGAAAAAATAGAAAAAAATTCAAAATGAGTTTCAAAACCCTTTTTTTTAATTTTTACTATTGTTCGTTTTTTTTTTATTCCGTCAAATAATTAAGCTTTAAACTCGTTACAGATTATTGTCTAACTCTCATTGCTTCAAACTTGTATCGAGATATTTGCTTTAGAGACAGAATTTTGCAAAATATCATAGAAAGTACAGCTAAGCTCTTGGTTTAATAACTTTTTTATTATGTAAGTTTTTATAAAATAAAGTAAAATAAAAAATTCTGAATTTCGCACATTGTAAAGTATTTTAATATTTTTTAGTGAAAAAGAAAATGTCTCGCTGTCTAACTTAATCACTGTAAGTTCTGTGCTAAAATCATAGCTATAAATATATTTTTTCTAAATAAATCTTTCGAAACGCCTTTCATTTAAATCAATTAAATTTTTGGACTGACCGCTTTTTTCTGACAGGATACTACCAACTTATCTGAGTGCAGTGCCATTTTGCTTAGGGATTACTCAATAATCGATATTTTTGTTTACCGATAAATTGGTTTGTTAAAAATTAGATTTTGAAAAGAAAATAATAAATTTTTGTACATTAAAAATACAAAAATTGTTTAACAAAAGTGGCTATTCGATGTATTAATAAAGATATATTATGAATAATTAGTTAAAGTGAAAATAATTGAATATAGTAAATATAATAAACAAAGGAATGATTCTCCGATTTTACTAATCTAGATTCGATGTATTCACAAAGAAATTTTCAAGACTCTTAAATATTTAATTACAATAAAAATTATACAAAATGATGAGAGCAATAAGTATGTTATTATTACAAATGATCAGTATATTGTTTAACATTTTACTTAATTAAGAATGATATTAACTGATGAACATTAAAATAATTAAATCGGAAATCTTATGGTCTTAAAACTACCAAATACATACAAATACAGTTCTTCATTGAACTTTGAATTTAAATAATAAACCTCAAAAAAATAATTACCACGCATGTTCAGTGTTAAATAACATTTGACTAGAATCAAAACGGACTTTAAGGGATTTATACGAAATGATGTGTTTTCAGATGTAGTGTGGACATGGGTTTACCTATTTTTTCATCCCTCGCGCAGATGACACTATTTAAAAAAATTTATTTAAAATGCGTAGTTCTTATAATCGATTTATTAAAGTTGATTCCAAAAAAATCGTCAGTCAAAAAGTAATCGATTAAAGTAAAAATCGATGATTTATACACAGCTCCAGCTATGACCATAGGGTTTTAAGAAGCTGGGTGATAATATACAGATTTAAGAAAATATCTTGTGATCTTAGCACAGCTCTTAAGAGTAGGGATGACTGACCGTTAAAATTCGAAATGAAAAAAAAAAGCAAAAGTGTTCTGCTGGCGTTTTTGCGTGTTGTACTAATATTCCTACTACATACATTTTTAAATATTGTGGCAAATATTCCCAAGTGTGTACCATCCCTAACTCAATAACACGCCCACCACTAGTTTAACACAACAGAGATAACGATGCCGATACTTATGCATACAAGCAAGTGAAAGAGAGAACGCCCGAGTGTTTGCGAATACGAGCCGAAGAGGAGATGTCAATAAATAACACCGACCCTTCGAGAACACGAAGAGGGAACAACCAAGAAACTTCTGGGTGCGTAGGGTAGCACCCTGTCGGACTATATAAGGCATGCGCAAGAGGATCAGTTTATTTTCAATTCTGTTCAGTGAACTACTGTAAAGTTACTAAACTCTTAAATTTGTATTGCGTTTATTACTAGTAAATAAAACTAGATATTTGTAACAGTATTTGTGCGTGTGTTTATTTGACTTTATAGTAATCGAACTTGGGATTATTAATCGAGGAATCATCGAATTCGTCACAATATGTTTATCTACATTGATTTACTTAACAAAATAAATGACAATTTTGAGTTTGCTTGTTAGCTGCTGAGTAAATATTTTTTTGTTTTGTTGTTTTAGTATTTGTATTTTCTTTTATGAACGTTGCTTTAAATAAAATTACTCATACGACACGTCGCACGGAAGCGGTCAAAGCGTAACTATTTATAACAAATGATGACAATATTAAACAACAATCCGTGCTTATGCAATACTTCGGTCACCCCAATTAATTTTCAATTAGCCAATAATGACGGGCAATCTAAATATTTGAATGGAGTTTGTTTCTTTGTCTTGCCAAGTCAATTATCCGGTTAGTAATTGCGATCATCTTTTTTCAGTGTGAAATGTTTTCAAAGGGCAAGTAAAGTTCAAGGGCGATTATTACAGACATAACCGTGAAACGGGTTGTGCGTTGGGTTTGGGACCCACCACATAAAACAACGTTCCAATGAAATTCAACAACAAAGACTTTTGGCGAGCTATGTTGGACGGTCAAAATCGCCCAGGCGGTTAGATGACCATTTAAAGAAGAAAGAAGAACCGTTGTAATACGTTATAAATATACCTTTTGAGTGATTACTTAGAACATGTGTAAGGTAATAAAAATGTATGAGGATGAAAGTACGAACAGCACACATGCCCACTACAAACATATTAGGCCGGTCAGAAAAAATTAAATACCTACTCGAAGGCTACGGATTTAAAATTCCCTTTTAGTTTATTAATTCGAAAAGATTAGAAAACATATCTGCGAACTGAAGTTTGAAAGCGAAATTTGTGGATTTTGTGTTTTTTCTCTGAGATTTTTCATAACATTGTGAAATAATAATATAACAAGGAGTTTAGTTCTTCCATGAGGATACAGTTAAGAACTATCTAACATGAATGAAAAAGAAGCTTGAGACCGAGAAGTCTAAACGTTTGATGCGTAGACATTTGAAGGGTTTGTTGGCCTTGTCTGTATGACTAGGGAAGGAATGTCCTTGAATTACGAAAAATTCCTATAAGTCTTATCCCCAAAAATTCGACAAGAGTTTGGCCTAACAAAAGACGCGTTTCAGTATTTTCTCGACGGTTAGATACATAAAGAAATATACCACACTAAAATAGTTCAAAATAGACCAAAAATATCTTAGTTCAACTACGGTAACTGTAATGAATTATAATACCGCCCGGGGAAAGTGGAAAAGTACTCGGCTCACACAGGATGCGGCATAAGCTTGAGAACTGGTGCTGGAAGAAGATAAATTTAAAAAAAAAAAAGCCCATACTGGGATTTTTCCACATGTGTATAATTAATTATAATCCAAAACTTTTAACCTTTCTTGCTGCGGCTTTGGTCTTTTTCTAACTATTTAGATCTTAGTGATAACTACTAATATTTTGTTAGACTAGTTTGGTGAGTAGGGTATAAATATATACATTTATGTGTACAAAGTTTTTAATGCACTAATTGCTTCTACGTTCGTGTTTTAATCACATAACTTTGACACATTTCTTTTTGATATTAAAAACCAACAAACATCGCTACAAAATGCAAAAACAAAACACCAATCTTTCTGTTGGGCATTTGCACACACATAAATATTTGTGTTATTTTTCGACCCATCTGTTTTACACATTCTCGGTAACTGAATATTTCGTTGGGTACATGGTTTTCTGAATTTGGCTTTATTTTTATTTTTAAACATTTTTTTAATCAAACATTTTCTGTAGCTAATTGTTCTAGCGCAATTGAAAGCTTAAGGAAGTGAGAAGATCTTTTCTCCGTTTGATCCGTAAAAGGCGGTCTACAGTAGTTAAGTAAATAACAACCATGTCGTAGCGACAATAAAAAAGGCTAAAGAAAATGGCAGCAGCAACAACTATAGCTGAGAAGAGCAACACATAGTAATAATAAAAGATATATACTTTATTGGCGATGATTAAGCTAAATAGTTTTCACTTTATGCATGTATCTGTATGTATTTACTTATAAGGGATAACAAATTTTTTGGATTTTTACAATACCGGGATTTTAAGGGCCTGATATTACAAGCCCGGGATTTCGGGACTAACTTGGCGATTTGCGTACTCGCTACTCTCTTACACTGCGTTACAAAAACGAGCTTTAGTTCTGTCCTATGAACCATATATACTTTTTCGGAAAGGGGGGAAAAAATAAAAATACACGTGTATCGGCGATTTTCATATACACGACAGAATTTTTATTTTTTTATGTATAAAGTATAAAGCTCGTAGTGTCCGTCTGTCCGCCTGTGTGAAAGACTTTGGATCGATTTGTAACCCTTTTCCCGTGATCCAATCGAGCTGAATTTTTACAGGCAGACTCGTGGAAATGTCTGTATCACGTCAAATTTAAAAAAAAATAGATTTTTATCAATTCTCAGATTTTCCTGAATTAAAAAAAAAAAAAATTTTTTTTCACTTTTTTCGGCATAACTTGAAGGGACTCCACATTTTTAAACTACTAAAAAAAAATTGTTTTTCGACCTATCCTACTCCATATATTTGTAGTTTATCAATAGTAACTTTCTAACACTAAACTGTTAATGACTTTTACAACACTTAAAACTGGTATGACAGATGAAACATTGAATTACACAATTGAATTGCAAAAGGGTTAAAAATCGATCCAAAGTCTTTCACACAGGCGGACAGACAGACACTACGAGCTTTACGAGTATACTTTATACATAAAAAAATAAAAATTCTGACGTGTACATGAAAATCGCCGATACACGTGTATTTTTATTTTTTCCCCCCTTTCCGAAAAAGTATATTTGCTTCATAGGACAGAACTAAAGTTCGTTTTTGTAACGCAGTGTAATAATATAATAAGTCGCGAGTATAGTTTTAACCAGATTTGGATGAAGCTTTAATGATTTCTGGGCTACCGAAACATTGGTAGTGTTTTCTAGACTAACCCTGGAACAGTTTCAGGTATCATTTCGAAATAATTTGGTTTATGCCTTAATTAATTTGGAACCTTTATTATAGCAGCAGATTTTTGGCACGATTTCACTATTACTCACTTTTCTAAAATAGAATATTCTTTTTTTAGTGTATCCAAAATTTGTTAATATTTTACGCTCAATGTTTGTTAAATAAAAGCATTAGAGTTGTGTTGTATTCGCTGACGCATTATTATAAACCAAGCAAATTGATAAGCTGCTACTTATTTGCTTATA
Organism: Merzomyia westermanni; assembly: GCA_949987695.1. Classification (NCBI taxonomy): domain Eukaryota; kingdom Metazoa; phylum Arthropoda; class Insecta; order Diptera; family Tephritidae; genus Merzomyia; species Merzomyia westermanni. The sequence goes on along the minus strand of OX465289.1, from coordinate 8,543,716 downwards.
ATATTTCTCACACAATTTTTTTCTTCAGTTCACACAAATTCCTCTAGCTTAATTTATTTCTTTTGTTTATTCCCACTTGATTTGAAATGCAAGTTATTCCATAATACCACTTCAAGTTTAATTAACAAACAATCAACACTTTAAAAACGGCAACAAAAACTCAGTCCCGCACGCCTGCTTTAATTTCGAATAAATTTCTTTTAATTCCGCAATTCAGTTATTTTCGCATGCAATTGAAGGAATTAATTCAATTTGTTTTTACAGTAGGACAGATGCACAACTGAAGGTATTCTCAAAAGTTGCAACAAAAATATGTAAAAATTGAAAATGAAATGAGCTAAAACAAAAACCAAATATTAATAGGGATAGGACTGTCTACGGTTGCGACTATGGTCTTATAGCTTTCATGAATGTAATCTAAAGTCAATCTGTTTGAACTTTTGAGAAGTAATAAGTGCAGAAAATGTAAACTCTCATTATGACAGAATCAATATTTTTGAACGGTGCCAGTCTTAGAACAACTTTATTGAGAGTTATCACAGAACAATAATATATATCATCGATATTGGTGTTTTTTTTTTAACTTTCCCGTGATAAATGGATAAATATCCCAATCAGTACCTCGCCATTTCTCTTAAAAGTTGTATATTAGAACGATTTTCCGTCATGCCTTGTCAAATTTGGTTTTGAGACAAACCGGTTTCGGCGTTGTGCCATCATCAGTGTCGATTTTCGTACGAATCGTTCCAATATACATCAATTATTCACCCTGTCGGAAAAACAACAAAACAAAATAAAATCTCTTAAAAGTCTTGTGAAAATGGCTGCACCATAAAACCAATAACAAAATATTACGAAGGCGAAGCACGAGCTATACCTGTAATAAACATCATCAAAAAAATAGAAAGAGTTAAATACAAAAACAAAAGTCCAGCATATATGATTTAAATATAAATATAACAGTAATTACTAACATCGGTAAAAAATATAAAAACCATTTCATGTTTATGAATGGTATAACATTTCAAAATGGCAATCTTTTGTTTACAAACTTTTCACACATCAAATAATGCAACGACCTTGGCAGGATTGTAGAAATTTTAGCAAACAATTTGTTGTTGTGCTTAATTTAAGAGCATTTGTTAAGCATCTACTTATTTTTAAAACTAATCACTTCACGTTCTCATGCAATACTAGTACAGATCAAATTGAGGTAAATACTAGCGCATTTTACCGTACACGTGGAACGGGGCATACATGACTAGAAAACTCGACCAGTTGAGATATGAAATTTAATCACATCGCTTATTGCAACATTCCTTAGCATATTTTGTTTGATATCCATTTTGTACTTTTGGGTCATCCCTGGTCCACATATTGGTCGACAACTCCGTAACCGGTCGAGTTAGCGTAATAAGGGATATATTAAACTTTAAGTTAGACATCTACTAATACAACGGGAGATGCTGTATTTAATTTCATTGAGCAGTTTTTGAGTGATGCGTGCCCAAACAAGCAAGCAAACAGACAAAAGTTCTAAAAACTGTCGCTTTGGATTCTGTTGGCTAATTCAAAATAATATTTTCCTGAAAAAGAAATCCCTATAGGTGGCGCTGAGATTGAGATAATGAAATCCTTGCATAGTTTTTTATCGCTAGGTGGCGCGTGCGTTGCTCTGTTACAAAATACGAATGTCTGTTTCCGTTGTCGTTGCATTCGTTTTTCAACCAAGTTTCCGTTGAGTTAGGGCCTTAAAATTTTCATTATAGGTCAGGTTTCTACAACAAATTCACTCGCTAGGTGGCTTCAGGGTTGAGATATTGAGACAAAATTTATTTGCGATTAATCGAGTTACCGATGGCGCTTTTTTTATGAAATGCAGATGGCGGTGGTTCATAGCCAGTAAGTGGCGCTGGCGTTTGCAAACTCTAAGGTCGACGATTCATGCATAAAGCATAGTACGCAGATCGCAAGAAAAGCGAAAACTCCATACAAAAAAAAACGCACAAGAAATGCTTAAGAAAATCATTTGTGTTCAATTTTCTTGAGGTAGTACGCAGTTCTCAAGAAAAATAATACGAAACTTTACTACTATTTTATCGTGAAATTTGAGGTTTCCGCAAGAAATATATCAAGTGGCATATATTTCTTGAAGGAAACAGCAATTTCCTAATACTTTACATTCAACTGCTAAAACACGTCCAAAAATATCGGGAGAGGTATCACCGCGTTTTGAGCTCGGTATCAATAATCCGAAAGCGGAAAATAAAAATTTTGTTTCAGTGAAAAGTTATTGACAAAAAACCTTTATTTTGTTTATTTACTTTTCGTTTGCTTATGTGCTCTTCTTTTCGTTTGTTTCACTATTTACCATTTATTTTTAGACGTTAAAATTACTTGCCTACTATGTACTATTTTTGTCGCCAGAAACATAGCTCAATTTTTCTTGAGCAATTACTTGCGATCTGCGTACTATGCTTAGAGGATCCGTACACACACCAACTGCATAAAATTAGCAGACGGATATGTTCTCAAGTCGTTAAAAAAAACCACTCTCTTGATTTTATATGAATAGATTGGCACTAGAGAGAGAATTACTTGAATCGCAAAATATTATATAAACCAAATAACGTAGAGCCATTTCCAATACCATGCTTTTTATCGAAGTCACTAGGTTTCAGGGGTGCGGGGAAGTCAGGAAACCTGCAACTCCCTTCATTAAAACGATACCCAGACTTATGTATATCTGTCCGATATCTAACAATCGACATCTCCTAGGACATCGCATATCAGCCGCTTATATGAAAAAAAGACAGTTTCTTGGCTACTTGTAATTGATATTCGCACTAGTTTTAAATTAGTTTAAAACTAGGTAATTTGACTGCAGGTTAATATCAAAAATATCCAGTAAGCAACCATAAGAAATTCAGAAAATTCAAGGGCCCCTCTCGTTGCTATCAACAAGTTGTGCGTCTTCTCAATCACTCCCCGACTACTCAGACCTCAATGCCGCTATCTTGGCTTAGCGGCTTAACGGATCAAAGCTGTCGTGCTGTCAACACGTTAACCAACTAAATTCACAACCAACTAGCAAATGTCATTACTTTCACAATTTTTATAATAAACTGAAAACAAGATACGATGAAGATATAAATAAAAATTTAAAAATGCACAATTTTAAACAAATAATTGTCTACTAAGGCGATTTGTGAGAAACCAAAAAACTCGTATGCGCCGTATCAGGGGAGTTTGCCTTTGTCAGTTTACGTAACGTACTCAATAAGAATTATCAACGCTTTGGACGATAGCCGGCTTATAATATTGTCAAATAAAAAGTATTTTAATTCACTCTAATCCCTTGTGTGTTAAGCAAGCTGCCACTGCTGGATTATTGTTCCTCCTTGTTTCGAGTAGTTATCTATTTGTTGTTGGTATGTAGTATGTGTATAAATAGGCTGGATTCTACTGTACCCTCCTTATGCGTTGTGTCTTTGGTATTCTTTTGCTTGTCCGCCGTATGGTGTTTTGAAGGCTTTGATTTATGTTTATTGATCGCACGATCGTAGTGAAGCGTAAGTCGCTTGCTAATTTCTTGATTTACAACCTCGTTATTTACTTCGTAGTTTTGCCAGCTCATAATTTAGAATTTTTAGCCATTGGAGTATACAATTACTTTTCGTAGGCACTAGTTAATTTTATAATTTTTGTTGGTTTTGCTAAATTTTTATGTTTTTCATTGGAGTGAACAATTTATATGTTTTACTTGAATTAGTTGGGAAAAATCCGGTTCATAATCTTTCTGAATTGCGAAATGAAAAGCTACCGAATAAGCAAAATACATTAACTATAAGCTTACGATAAACTTACTTTAGCAAGATTTTCATTTGGAAAACGTTTACTATAATCATTGTTGAATATTTGGAAAAAATTGGCGAATCAACAAAAGTGTTCCATTTTTAAACAAATGTAAATGAGGCTTGGAAAACAATTTTTAATTAACGTTTTATTCAACGTACAGTAAGGGTTTGTTGAAACTGATTGCTAAAACTCAACCTTAGGCAAACACAGTGAAAACGGGCCAGTAGCTTAATGAATATGTACTAGACCTTTGCTCGGAAGGTTGCTGGTTCGAATCCTGACAATTTCCTCACCTTTTTTTATTATAAAATAAACTATTAGGATTATTTTAAAATATCTTTTATAGTTATTACAGTTCCATTTATTACTTTTTTTACAATTCAAGTACAATAAAATAAAATTAAAAAAAATATTTAGCGCGAGCTTTTTTACCAATTTGTGGCGTGCTGCTTCCGATTTTTTACACGATTTTACTACGTTTTTGCCGACTCCGGTCAGCATCTGCAAAGCAAAGCAGATGAATTCTTGCTAAGAAGCCTGTCATGGCAGAAATACCCTCGGACCACGTTCTGAAAAACCTTTTTCAAACCATTTTTGATGTTACCCGTCCGAGGACTCGAACCTTAGGCCTTTCGGTGTGGTAGACAGGCAACACTTACCGCAACACCACGTAGGCCATATAATAAAGCTCATATAAATCACGTAGATGCCGTTCGGAGTCGGCAAAAAACTGAAGGGCCCACCAATTTGTAGGGAAAAATTCAAATCGGCACACCACAAATTGGAAGAGAAGCTTGGCGCAAAAATCTCTTAGGAGGTTTATGATGATATACCTGTTGTATATCGCGCCATAGAGAGAGAAAGAGATATGATATGAAGGCTATATTTACTTAGTAAACATTTTTTTTTGGAAATTTTTTAGTTGCAAACCCGTTTGGAAAACATTGATTTCAACGCTTGGAACAAATCTCTTTCTTCAGGTACCTTTTTTAATGGCTGAAAACTTACTACTATCGCTCCTTCTTTCAATACTTTAACTATTTGTATGCATTGTTAAAGAAAATATTTTTTTCTGTTAAAGGTTTAATTAAACCTAATAAACATGGTTCTGTCCAAGATCGTACTATACTCTCTAAGTTGTCAGTAATGTGGCTTAAATCATATTTAACGGGTAGACGCTGGGTATTTATAATTGAGGTTGCTTTCTGGGACCACTTTGTATTGAACTCAGGTGTTCCCGAAGGAAACATATTAGTTCCGCTTTTTTTATACTTTTTATTAACGGTATAAGTGAATGTTTTTCTTTTTGAGGGGTTTTTGCTCTATGCTGGTGATCTGGGGGGTTTTTGCTCTAAGCGAGATCTGGAATACCTTTCTATATAGGTGGTGTGAGAAGTCGCGTCTCTTCTTAAACATTAAGAAATGTTTTCATTTAACATTTTCTAGCCTTCAAAATATAATCAATGCAACGTATAGGATAGCTAGTGACGTGCTTCAATATATAACATAATTTAAAGATTTGGGAGTAGTTTGTGACGCTAATCTGACGTTGAGTAGTCTCATCAACTTCATACCGTCAAAATCATATTCCATCTTCATATACATTGAAACAACTTTCCACATCGCTTGTACGATCACACGCTGGCTGAGTGGAAGATCATCCTATTTCAAAATGTTTTTCAAAAGTTAAAATTTGTTTTGTTAACTCTTTATTTCAGAATTTCAGCTAAAACTGTATTGAGTTTTCCTTCAGATAAGGCTATTTTCAAACTCGTTCTGAAATGTTATACCAAATTTTGAAATAGGGCGTTGTTGAAAAAAAATTTGTGAGGTGAGGGCGTTCTTTAAAGAAATTCTGAGATAGGGCGTTTCGAAAAATATTTGTAATAAGGGGATCTTCCACTCAGCCGTCGATTTGGAGTACGCTATTTTCATTTGGGAGCCGCATGACATACTTTCGATTAATATAATTGAACGAGTTGAAAAGATTTTTCTTAAACATGCATTACATTACATGGACTTACATAAAAATATCAAATAATATCCAAAGCTTAACATTTTTTAGTCGTCGTCCTGGTTGGATATATCTTACTATCACTTTGTATTTTAGGTCAAATTAGCAAAAAACTATTTAAAATTTCAAATATTTTGTTCAACTTTTCTAAGAAGAAATGGAAAATATTGTTGTCTATATAAAGGGTGTTTTTTTTACAGGTTTGTTTTTCGAATAGAGATAAAACTGGCATTTTGTGGTCAAATCTGGCAACTCTAATGTCGTTTATGTTCAGTTTGGTTTGCCATTTCATCATGAACAGGTTGACAAAAGAACAACGCTTGCAAATCGTGCAAATTTATTTCGAAAATAATGGTTCAGTTCGCGAAGTTTACCGTGAGCTCCGTCCATTTTATGGTCGACATAATCGTCCATCAGAGCAATTAATTCGGTTAACCATGGATCGTTTTCGCACTACGTTTACTCTATGTGACAATACGCATCCGCAGAGACGTCGAACAGTGCGCACCGAAGAAACAATTGCCGCTGTAGAGCAAAGTGTTGAAGAGGACCCGAATGAATCGATTCGCCACCGTGCACAGCAATTGGAGCTTTGTCCATCAACTTTATGGAAGATTTTGCGCAAAGATCTTGGCTTGCGACCTTACAAGATCCAGCTTGTGCAAGAATTAAAGCCGCGAGACCATGCAATGCGTCGTGATTTTGGTGTATGGGCCGAAAATGAGATTGATTTCGATGCTGATTTTCATCGCAAAATTTTGTTCAGTGATGAGGCTCATTTTTGGTTGAATGGCTACGTCAACAAGCAAAATTGCCGCATTTGGAGTGAAGAGAATCCACATGAGACCCTTGAAACGCCATTACATCCACAAAAACTGACTGTTTGGTGTGCTCTATGGGCTGGTGGAGTCATTGGGCCATACTTCTTCCGCAATAATGCTGGAGAGGCAGCTACCGTTAATGGAGACCGGTATAGAGCCATGATAACCGACTATTTTGTTCCCGAATTGGATGGCATGAATGTGGATGAGTTGTGGTTCCAACAAGACGGCGCTACATGCCACACAGCGCACGTCACAATCGATTTATTGAAGGAAACATTCAATGAGCGCATAATTTCGCGGAATGGACCTGTCAATTGGCCACCAAGGTCGTGTGATTTGACGCCATTGGATTATTTTCTTTGGGGATATGTGAAGTCGCTCGTCTACACCAACAAAACAGAAACGTTAGGGGAATTGGAAGCCAACATTCGTGGCGTTATTGCCGACATACGGCCCCATATGCTCGAAAAAGTGGTTGAAAATTGGACCTGTAGAATTGGCTTTATTCGAGCCAGCTGCGGCGGCCACATGCCCGAAATCATATTTAAACATTAATGGCATAAAATTATCATTCCAACAAAGCCAAATTGATGGACCTTAAAACGATTTTCTTGTGTTTTATTTCAACTCGAAGTTCTATACCCCTAAAAAAAACACCCTTTAGGAGAGAAATATTTAAAAGATTTTAGTTGACCCCGTTGAAATACGCAACAGATTTTTCAATCACCTTTGTATTGCGATTTCTAAAGTGTCCCTTTGCTGCTTGAAGAAACACTCAGTCAACTGATGTGTTCGTTTGCAAAGAAAATGCTTCTCCGAGAAACAATGAAAAACTGTTGCATACTTCGAGGCAACAAATCCGATTTTTTACTCTTTTTAGTCTTTCATGTTATTTGTACATTTTTTTTTTGTTAACAGCACCTTTAGTAAAATATTTTTACAAAACTTCTTCAAAAGGCTTCCATTTTATGTGGCTATTTTATTTGCACTAGCCAATAAAAGCGGGCGAAGCGTCCATTTAGTGAGAGCTAAATGATTAAAATAATCCACAAAATTATTCTTGACATAACTCAACTATATTCACAATAATAATATGTGTGACAATACGCAATACAAGCCATAGTCATTTTTGAGAGGGTTTCGAAAGACTTTTTGAAAATAGATTTCGTTGGCTGAATCAGAGATTTGATATTGACTTCAAAAAATCACTTTAAAGGTAATTAAAACAGTAGTAATTTCGGTTATTATTCGATTTAAAGTAAAACTAGTATTTATTTTGTTGTGTTGATCTTCCGACAGGGTAGTAAGCTGATTTTTGTTGGAACGATTTTCCGTCATCAAGTTGTCAAGTTTGGTTTTGTGACAAACCGGTTTCGGCGTTCTGCCATTTTCAATGCCTAGTTGGAACGAAACAAAACCAAACTTGACGGGATGACGGAAAATCGTTCCAACACAAATAAAACTAGTATCTTTAGGAGATATTGCACAAATATAAATTTTTTTTTTTTAATTTTGGTTTGAAACTATTATTCAAGTATTCATGAAACGAGCTCAAGGCAAAGAATAATAATTTTTCATTTTTTAATTTTTATGAAAATTATTATGTTTTTAAGTTTTTAATAACCATTCGTTTAATTAATTATTAAAAGTTGTTTAATTGAATAGAGTAGGAAAAATTTTAGATACAAAATTATTATTTTTATTCATCACTAGTAAACCCGTTTCCGCTTCGCTGCATCTCAGAACTTATAATAGACTGAGTCCGATTTTAATCATTATATCTCCCACATATACCTTAATACCTTAATTATATCGCTTATTGAAGCACTTATTATCATCTTTCGTTTGATACCCATATTGAACTAAAAACATTTTGGGTCACCTTGGTCCACATATTCGTCCATACCTCCGAAACTGGTCGATATATCGAAACATGTGATATCTTAAACTTTAAGTTAAATGTCTAGTAATGTAACGGAACAAATTTCACTTAATTCTAGTCAGCAGCTTTTGCGTGATGCGCGACCAAACATACAGACCGAGAGACAGACAGACAAAAATTCTAAAAATGGTTGATTTAGCTTCTACTGGCTCAATAATGATTCCTCCTATCGATTTTTCTTAAATATCTGCACCAGTTACAATTTTATTATATGTAGAGATTTCCTTGCTAGATAAAATTGTATTTACTTGCCTAAAAAAATTTTGTATTGAAAACATCAAAAAATAACCAACTAGAAAAACTTAAAAGTTTACAATTTTTTTTTATCTTGCAAGTGACAAGTTCATATTTTTTTTTCTTTTTTTGTAAGCACTTTGCAACTTTTAAATAAAATAGCAACATGACTCGTTTGGTCAAATGTGTTTTGTCGCTTGCTAGCTAGCAAACAATATTGTAAGCGTTTATAATTTTTTTCTACTTGCTTATTTTGTTTGCTGTTGTCAATTAAATCTTTTTAGGCAAGCAGAACTAATTTTATTTAGCATCGAAATGACGAATAAAAAACTCACCATTAATTTGAAATTAAAAAAAAAAAATTTATTTTGCTATTTTATTCAAATGTCGCTAACTGCTTAGGAAAAAAAAAATCAGCTTCAACTCAATCTATTATAAATATTAAAATTTTTAAGGCTGAAATACGACCTATACCACCCCGTAAAAGGCTATAGCACGGTGATATGAGATTTTAAAAGATATTGCTTGCTGTATCTGGATATCGATTTGCTTTTAAAGTACTTAAATATATAAGCCTTTCTCAGGATAGCAGAATAATCTAGTTTTGTGTTATAGGTTCTCATCCACGAGAACAAAATGCGTACCTCTTTTATGGACCCGTTTTTCGTCACGCCCGTTGGTTTGTTTACTTTTTTGTTTGTTGCTGTTTTAATTTTCAAGCGCTCTGGGCCAGCAATTGCGCGCACGCGCCTTGCATGGGCTCACTAGGAAATACTTTTAAAATGTGTTTATTAAAATTTTTTTATTTTCTCATTTAATGCTTTACAAGCGTTTAATATAGGAGCTTGTATTTATTGAATATGCACTTCTTACTTATTTTCACTTTGCGGTTTAGGTGTTTAACTGGTTGAATATTTTCTTCCGCAACTTGATTAAACAAGAACGATCACAACTTTAAGTATTTCATTATTAAGTAAGTTAAATTAAGTAGCAATACATTTATTTACTTTTTTCAGTTATTTTTTGCAAAAACTTTTAATTTTCTTCTTTTTTTTTTTGGTATAAATTCCAAAAACTCTTAAATCACTTATAACCAATTAAGTAAAAACATATGTCTGCTTGCGCACATTTCACTCACAAACATATGTTGAGCCAACTAAGTACACAAACTTCTAGGTACTTAAGTACTTCAGTAAGTAAATAATTAAGTTAACTGATTTAATTTTTTTTGTTCTGTTAAGAATATCTGCTTTGCGTGCTTAAGTCGCGTCGGCGCGTTAAACACAAACAAAACATTTTTAGTAAGTGAAATATATTCGTAAAAATCGACACGCGCTTGAAGAGTGCTGGGAGCGTACTATTCAACGAAACGCTGGAGATGGGGGCATAGAGCCCATTTGAAACGTGTTTATAATGTTGTTTGCTGCTTTTGTTGTTGCTATCGCTGGCAAAACGTGTTGTGTGACGGTGTGTGCTGTGAAAGTTATCGAAAGCAGGCAGCAATTGTTATACAAATGCTTGTTTATAACAGTATAACTGTTGTTGCGTTCGCTCAAGCAGATAGCTCCATTCTTGGCTCCACCATGATCCAATAATTTATATGGTCGTCGCAATCGGCCAACAACACGAAATTACCGTTTGACGTCGTTTAATTCTTATGTCAAAATGCACATGTAAGAGGGAACGCGCAAAAACGATTAACCTATTTTTTAAGCTTTTCACGTATAACACACACATAAATCACACATTTTCTTAAAATGTTATCACAAAGCACTCGTTAAATATCAATTCACAGCGAATTTTTATTAAAAATAAATAAAACACGAAGCGAACTCAATAGCTTTTCCAAGAACTGTAAACAAAGAATGTAAACAAAAAACAAAGATATGATAGTTTGACATAAGGTGTGGATGAGGAAGAAGAAGACGCTATGTCATCTGAGACGACCATATAAATTATTGGATCATGGGCTCCACTACAGCGCCAGCTTATACTTGTTGTTTGAATTTCGGGCTCTTCGGCAATTCCCAAACATCCAGACTCCTTAAAGCGCTCCAACTTTAGAACAGCTGTTTGTAAGCTTTGCTCAGAACTGAAACTAAGCTTTTGTGTGTACCCAATTGTGTGGCGTGTGGCGCTCATTGTGGGAGGCACAGTGGCAAGTTATTGTTCTTTAATGAAATGGCGCGCTCAGCGCTGCATTGCTTTTAATTTTCGATGACTTTTCTGCTTAATGCACTTCATTCATGCTTACGATTATTTTTATTTATTTTATAAATATCTAGCTTACTAATTAGCTCGTTATTAAACTGTAAGAGTTGGCAAAAAATTAAACATGCTCAAATGGCTTAGTGATAGACGAGCGGTGTCATAAGTTCGTTAATAAGTGAAGTCGACGGCTTTCGAAATTGAAAATAATTATAATATAATAACAAATGGAATAATTAGAGTCTTAGGGGACTCGCCACACGAACCTACCATGACATTTATATAACAATTGTAAAAATAAAAATTTTACTCTACTAACGAAACCGGTGCTGAACTTAAAAAGCTATTGAATAATTTAACATTTGCAGACAACTAAACTTCAATCAAATTTTCAGAAAATGTTTGCTTCCACTTAGGTTAAATTAGTCGTTCTTGGAGAAACAATAGTTGGACCTGCTTAGTTAGTGTTCTGAATAACCAGCCCTTGATGCGTAAAACTCGAATATTTCCAGTGCATACACTTCCTTCCGATATATCGTTATCTGGGTAATTTTCGCGCATCTCTTCTTCTTGTAGTTTAAAGTTTCACTGACTCCAAAGTTCTGCTGAAGCTACCTTAAAATTTCACTGGAATACAACGAAGAATTTTACTGGCCCCTAGTACCTAGTTGTTGTTCCCCTCCTTCTCTCTTGTGCAACTATCTGGCTAAAGCAGTCCGCAAACATATCTCCTAAGAAAGTGATACTTCATAGTCAATTGTAATAGATTTACTGTTGGACCATCCTGATAGTTTTCTTTTTACATTAACCCTTTCGCGCCCTTTGCCTTATCTTAATTCAGGCTTTGAAAGTAGTGGTCAATATAAACTCATATCGTTAGTGCTTTGTCTACTAGGATTTGAGTCTCAAATTCCAAAGACGCGTGCAGAAATTACTGTATCGCTTCAACGGGAGCGTAACGGTTATGACTTTTGTAACAAACCGCTCAAACCCGCCCTAGTAGTCAATATTTTTAGCCGATAATGTAATTAGTACAACATACAAACAAGCATGCAAACCCAACAAACATTTCTGTGAGTGTTTTTAAAAATACTCTTAAAGTAAACTTGCTTTAATAAACGAAATATAAGCTTTTCCAGTTTCAAATTTATTAGCAGTTTTAAAGCAGACCTGTTAAATTTCATTAGTGGTTAGTAATCAATTAATTAGACGGCTCTTTTAATTTTTTAATTGGTAATGATTATTTTAAATGTTTTTCGAGAAAAGGCAATTATTTACGAAGGCATTGATTACGACTAGAAAAAATGAGAAATAATCAAAAAAAGTTGTTCCAATTACTTGTGATTATTCTTGATTATTTTTGATTTTTTTGGATTTTTATTTGATTATTTTTAATCACTTTTTTTATTTGCAGTATTGTTAATGTGTATTTATGTGCTTCTACAACAATACAAAAAAAAAAAAATATAAAAAATTATCAACAAAAAAAAAATCAAAAAAAATTCTTAAGTAATCAAAAGTAATCAAAACAACTTGTTCGATTATTTTTGATTTATTTTTAACTATTTTAACGATAATTATTTTTTTAATTAATTGGAAAATAATCATTAAAATATGAGAGTAATTGGTAATCAATCACTAAATGGATTCTGAAGCAAGTAATTAATCAAACCGGTAATCATTACGATTAGTAATCATTATTTAACAGGTCTGCTTTAAAGTAAATTTTCTATAAGCTGCTGGAATGAACTTCAATATATTATTGAATGTTAGACTTGAAAATACAGAAAAAAAAATACTTGTAATTGATTTTTTATCATTAAAGTCTTTGCAAGATTTTGATCAAAAGCAGAAGTCAACACTACATCTCAACCTCTCCCTTATTCAGTAGCAATTGTTAACAATGGAGCATTTAATGTTTGAGTGAAAATAAATTTTTTTTATTGCCTGAAAAAATAAAGCTAACTTTTGTGAAAAAGATAAAAAAAAAGAAAACCATAGATAAAAAGCTTGCTTTCAAAATTTTGTATGCGTTTAGCTTCGGTAATAATCTCTTTTAGGTTCTGAGATTTAGGATTTTGCAAGCTGAAAAATTATGTGTTTCATAAATTTCTTTTAACTTTACTTTTCTTGTTGGGTAGTAAAAAAACAACTTATAATTATTTATTAAAAAACAAAACCTTTCATCGATTCCATTTAAGATTGCGAAATGTTTTACATGTGTGACATGTGTAATTACGTTAGATAGTCGTTGTCAATGTTATTACCGCCTCACTTAATAATTTAATATATACATACAGTTATATTATAAATACTTGCGCCGTCCTTATCTTGAGTGGAAGTTTTTGCAAAATGTCTTCTTGATAATATTTAAGTACTTAGTAATTATGCGATTTCATTGATTTATTTTCGATAACGGTGCTAGGGGCAGTGACAAAATTTATTACAGTTATTTGAAAATTTATTTTTAGTTTCATATGAACATTTATGAAGACATGACAAATGACGTTAAAAGTGATAAATTTAGTTAGTTTTGAATAATCTAAATTGGATGCAGTCGATTATATCTTATAACAATTTTCGACTTCCTGTTAGTTTTAAAATTATTATTTATATTTTATTCAGAACCCGATTTATATTGGCAAATATATCGTAACAAAATACCTAGCTAGTTTCGAATCAGATATAGTTCATATGTTTATGTAGTTAAGAAAGAAATTTTATTTTAATTATCCGAAAAAAAAGTTGAGTCTATTCTACAAATATCTATGGTATAGGAGAGTATCTTAATCCGGGAAACAATAGTAAACTAAAGCACGCTCTCGAAAACCGCAAGAAGATTAAAACGTTAGTGGTATTGATTATAGATACATTTATATTGCTAATCGATACAATAATTATTGCTAATCGTATTGATTTCCACTTTAATTTTTTTGAGAATCCATTTAATGCTTATTTCCCATTTTTAGAGATTAATTATGTTAAAGGGAAAATATTATGATTTATTATCAGGACTAATAAGAAAAGAATGTAACAAAAACCCATCCTAGCACAGTACACATGATAGAAGTTAACTTTTTACTTTTTCGGGATCCCGAAATTAGCCTTCAATGAGTCGGAAATTATACCAAAAATCCAGCAATTATCCCTTAAAAGCCTCGAAATGGTGCCGAATTAATCGCGAAAGGTTACTGAAATTATTGCGAAGAAGTCCCGACATGATCCTGTAATGACTTTGAAATGACATCGAAAAAGTTCCGAAATGATCCCTAAATAGTCCCGATATGGTCCTGAAAACGTCAAGAAAACAATCCCGAATTTATCCTGAAATTACTCCGAAATCATGCCAAAAAGTCCCAAAATGGTCGCAAAAGCGATGCGGAAATGATCTTGTAATGACGCCGAAATGATCCCGAAAAATTTTGCAAAATCATCCCCAAAAAGGTCCCGAAATCCATTTCGAAATGATCCGAAACTTGCCTAGTTCTGCTACAGTATGTAATTTTTTATTAACTCTGCTCCAAAATACTTTAAATTTCACTCTCAATCAAAACTTTTCATCGGCGCCTAAGAAGTTAGAAGCAAATTGTATTTATATTGAATAATTTTAAAATTTTGGATGTTAATTAATTTTTTTTAATATTTTTATATTTTAAATTTAGGTAATTTTAAATTATTTTTTAATATTGTAGTAAATGCTTGCGCTATCGCGAGTTATACAAAAGTTATAAAAAAATCTACAATTATCATAAATAATAATGTTTTCCTTTTTTTTAATCTTCAAACCTATTTATTTCGATATTCAACATTGCAGCGATATATTCTTAAACTATTAGACATCAATTTTGTAAACATGTAAATACTCCACAATAAGGAATTATTAGTTATTAGTTAAAAAGCAGCTTTTTTGTACCAAAAAGTTAATTTTTAGAAGTTTCATAAATACACTAAAATACTTAAAAGATCTGGCAAGGCTTTTAGTCAAGAATGCACTCTGCAAAATAAAAGCTTGCACTTGTTCTTTCGCTTTGGATGCAGGTTAAATACATGCACACACACATAGACTTTTGTATAAGAAATATTTGCTCTTCAATCAAGCAGAACATAACAAAAGAATTCATGCCAACAAACAGAAAAGCTGCCAAGTGGAAAAGCATACAAGCGCTTATTCAGCAAAAGCTGCACAATGTTAAAGCTTTATTAATAAACAAACAGTTGTGATGGGAAACTATCGATAGACGCAATTATCTGCGACGAACGATGTATTTTTATGTTATCGATGATAAGAATAGTGTTGAAAATTTAACAAAAGCTCAAAATGAAGACGCAGATATGTTTGGAAATTTTTTTTTAACATTTCCAAAAGTATGTTTTATTTTTTTTTATTTTTCATTGTTCCGTTTAGATGTTAAATGAAATTTAATGATTTGATGAAGTCGAAAATATTTTACACGAATTTCCTCAAAATAAATCAGGGTATAATACGGCAGAATATTTTAAAATTTATCAACTGGATTTTCAAAAAAATTTGCAAAACTACTACTAAAAAAAATTACTTATTTCACATCATGTGTCGTTCCTAAAAAATTTTTTTTTGATTTAATTACCAGATCATTTATAGAGCAAGGTTCAGCAACATTATCTGGCATAAGAAATAATAATAATAATCACAATTATTTTACCTAATTTTTCAAATTTGGCCGAAATCAGAAATTTCGTTTTATGGCACATTTTTGAAAAATTATATAAATTAATCGTGATGTGCCACACACTTTTTACATACCACAAAATATTGTATTATCCTTAGTCTTTTAAAACTAAGAAACCTGTTTTTTTACCACCTATCACTAAAAAAATATTTGTCATTCATTTCCATACAAAATTAGCTACTCGTACTTAACATATTACATAAGAGTTGTAATACAATATTTTTAGTTCATGAAAATTGTGCCTTATGTTTAGCATAATATTTTTTTTTTAAATGTAGAAAAATTCCTTGAAGTTTTAAGAAGAAAGTTCCTATACCAAAAATCAATCTAATTTTGTAAAAATATCTTTTTGAGTGTAGTTTGAATAACACAGTAAAAAAAAACGTTGGCATTATAGTTGAAATATCAGGAACTAAGACAAGGCTGGTTGTTACAAGAACTGCTCACGCTTATCAAGCATAATATTTTTAAACTTTTCGACAGAAAACTAATAGCGACTAATAAAGTTGATTTATCGGTGTTATCGATAGCAGCAGCATCATATACCATTACTAATAACAACCCATACAGACGCAAATAAACCAGTTTGCTCAGTGTGTATGTGTGAGTTAGTACAAAACTCTCTTTATTCAGCATACAAATTTGTTATTATAAGCGTGCTCTTAACTTGCTGATCGCACTGTGCAACTTTTTCAAAATTTTTAAAGCAAAAGTTTACTTTGATGAATTAATTATTGGCGCCGCAGTTATATGGCGAATAGTATTTCTATTTCGGCTGTTCTGTAATTGAAAAGGTCTCAATTTGTATTCCCGCGACAGGTTACATTAAACATATTTTCGAATTAATTCATTTAAAATTGCTGGTTCTGCTATAAAAATTCGAAAATTCTAAATAAGTTTTTTTTTTTTTTACTTTTTTAAATTTTTTCTGTAAACCACTGAACCTTTTGTGTGAATCTCTTATTTTTAGCGGACAACCGACTGATCCGTTCAATTGTTGTGTACATTTTAAAATTTATTAGGACATAACATTTTTCTGATGTATATTGGAACGAATTTCCGTTATCCCTTGTCAAATTTGGTTTTCTAACAAATCGGTTTCGGCGTTCCGCCATCCTCAGTGTTTAGTTTCGTTCTAACATTTTTCTGGTGGTACTTTTTTCGGAGAAAATGGGATTTCACACTTTCGAATAAAGTTTAGTAAGAATTCTTTTTTGTGTTTCCTGTTTTTATTAGTACTGGCCTTGCAGCCTTCAATCGTGAATCGTGTTCAAAAACGGTTACTTTTTTAAAATATACTAAGAACCCAATTTAATATTTGTTTTCAGCTTTCTTTCTCTTCGCGCTTGACATTGTTTTTGGCGCACATTTTCAGTTGCCTTTAATTTGTGCATTTCTCGCAGCCAACATCTTTATCCCTAGCGTTTCTCATTTTTCGGCATTCAATGCAAAAACTAAGGCAACAGCTGTTTTTGATAAACATTTCGCCAGAAAGTAAGAATAAAAAGCAAATGATTAAAGGTGTAAGAGAGCGACAGAGAGTTTAATGCATTTGCTCACAATCACACTGCGCAATCAATAAAAAATTATTTTTCACATGTATTCGCCTCGTGCGTACACTTGTGCTCGTTAAAAATGCAGCTGTATTTGTTTGTTATCTTATTTTTGCGTGAATTATAATTTTTGGTCATATAACGGTAGTTTGTAACGGTACAAAATAATATAGATAGATATGGAGTTCCGTATATCAAAGTTGTTAGAATGAACAGAGGAATTCATTAAGACATGTCCGTCCGTCCCTCCGTGGACACGATAACTTGAGTAAAAATTTAGATATTTAAATGAAATTTGGCACACAGGTTGCCAAGGTAGGTTGCTATTTGAAATGGGCGAAATCAAACCACAACCACGCCACTTTTTTCGGTATCGAAAATTTCGAAAAACGTATAAAATGGGTTAATTCAATAATAAAAGGAGCTACAATTATGAAATTTGCTAGATTTATTAATTTGGTTGTCTCATTGACGATTTTATCAAATTTTTGGAAAAGGAGGTGGCACCGCCCACATATGAGTGAAGCAATTTTCCAACTTTGACTCTTAATAACTTCAGAACCGTTCACGCCAATATAGCGAAACTTTGTAGGAGGCATATTATTGTTGTGATAAATGCACCCACAGAAAATAAGCAAAATCGGTTTTCGACCATGCCTACTTTTTTGTATAAGTTATATGGAAAATAGGGAAAAATATTGAACTGCCTATATCTAATTAACTGATACAGGGATAATAATATAATTTAGTACTTAGATCAATTTTCTCATTCTTTATATGATTTTTGCAAAATTTTGGAAAGTGGTGGACGACCACGGCCACTTTCAGACCAAAGTTTTCTAAAAGAGAGGTAGGAAACCGGAACATGCCATATCTCCTTCACTGATGCAGATAGAATGCTAGAATTTCGTGGTTACAATGACCTGATGAACCTTGAACGCATGTACAAGATTAAAATTTTATATAGCATGGGGGCGTGGCACCGCAAGATCGGCTAAGTACTTTGGACGCCAGACACACAGACACACACTAATTTTTATACCCAGCGTGTAGTAGTTATTTATAAGATTGCCCATATGGTAGTAGAAAAAGTTTAAAACCACTATGGGTCATAACTTTACAAAAATTCACCAATTTACCACAACCGCTTTTAAAAAGCTGGGTATTTAATGTTCGATTCTACCCGAACTTAGACTTCCTTACTTGTTATTATGGTGATTGGAGGGAAGTTCTACTGATATGTATGTCTAGAGATGAACAAAGTCACGTTTAGGTAAGGTGTCGAAGCTCTAAACATAAACATAAGCGTTTAGAAATATATTTGGGAATCCCCAAAATGTCTACTTCGAAACCTCAAAAGGAATTTTTTTTTTCCAACTGTTGGTTACTTTTGAGATATACAGCAGTATTGAGGTAGTAAAAAACCAGAGTTAAAGGCTGAAGACTCTTGTTTTGTTTTTTTTTTAGTAATTCAAAATCAAAAACTTTTAAAACCGTTTACTTTTTCAACACCGCTAAGTAGTTCTTCTGTTCGATACTCTATAGATACTCTCACTTCACTTCTTACTCGATACTATCACGACATTTTTTTTTAACTCTGGCATGTAAATAGGGCTTTCAATATGGGTTCCTCTCTAGTTTTATAATAAGATTTTTAGTTTTGAATTATTGATCAAGCTCATAAAAATTATTGATCACATTCATCCAAAGTGGGATAATGCAGTTACTCGTTGGGTCTTTCGAAGTGCTCCACTAAATCCGACTACAGCAGCAGTTTTTTTCGCTTTCTAAAGGGTTAAAATTTTAGCCGAAATTAGAACATTTTGGGAATACATACAGTTGTGTGCACAAAAATAGTAGTAAAATTCAATAGAACATAGTTCGACGAAATAAGAAGAGGCTGCGTTTTTATTAATTTTCATTTAAAATATAGCGAATTCCATAACAGAAACCACATAAAAAGAAATTTCAATATTTTTGAGCAAAATCTTTAGAACATTTTTGAGTACGCAGGTTTATAGCTCATTCAATTTAACATAATATAACATAACGCGCAAATTAGAAGTGCCTTAAAATTTCACCTAAATTTTTAACATTTTTTTGTCCAGCATGTTGGGTATTTTTTTCAATACAAAATTAATTTTTCTTCATACGTTGTATGGCAGAAATCACTCAACACCCTCAACAAAAAAAATTCTGAAAATTCAGGGAAATTTTTGAACGAGTTTCAACTTGCGCAATGTTATACTAAAAGTGATTGATCTACAAAACTGCGTACTCAAAAGTTTTCTGGAAATTCTGAACGAACTTCTGGTCAATCTACATGTATCTACTTTTCTATTCATTGTTGGTTTTTTATATTTTAACTACACACCCGAAAACGCTAATCTAATGTTTTTATATCAAAAGGTGAGAATTAATCTTATTTCCTATGAGTTTTTATTCCAGCTTGTTTTGCATATCGCTTTTTCTGCAGAAATTCATAGAGGAAAATTTCCTGTACTCTGGGTTTTTACATTTTTGTTTGGTCTACAAAATGAGAAATAATTCAATTGCTTTTTCGAATTCAAGGTTTCGAACCATTTTATGAGTTGTCACTTCTTACTAAGTTAGGTTTTTTTAAATCTAAAGAGAACGAAATAAAAAATCAGAATAGGACTTTACTAACAAGTTGATAAAATTGCGTCAGCCGATAAATAGTTTCAAATTTGAGCTCATATTTCAACCGTGTACGTTCTAAAAAGGCAACAATTGGTTCAGTTCTTGTACAATATCCGCTATCGTGAAAGAATTCGGTCTTGATAAACGTACAGTACAGCAAAAAAGAAAACTTCTTAACCCTTTTTAAAACAAAAAACTAAAATTGTCGGTGGGTTTATTGTGGGACAGCTTCATGTATCGAGTAACCAAAAAAAAAAAATCTCAAGACTGCCATTGCTTTACTCGCAACTGTAAACATCTTATATATAAATAGACAAGATGAATGCAATGTAGAACCGTTTTCTGTTAAACTATAATTCTAAGGTATACAAATTATATATGTATAGATAGGAAATTTTGAGGTGTACTTTTATCCGTAAATAAAAAAAATTTAAAAAATCATTTTAATATAAAGAATTTAACATAAAAGTTACACCACTACACATTTACTTATTCACACTATAGACACGCTGTGTGTGTGTGTACTTGCTTTTTGTGTACTATGCTGAATCGTGAGCATGGCCGAGGAGTTGCTTTGTAGGAAAAAATTAAGAGCCGTAGTAGTGTGAGTAGACTTGCCATGCATGTTTTTATGTTATTCGTGTGGTCGGCTCTCACTGTGAGTGCGAAGAGTTGGTAGTGGACCAATGAAAAATAAGTATTCGCACTATAGATACTCTGTTTTGTCATGCATTTTTGCTTTAGTTGTTGTTATTGTAGTGATTACTGGCTACGATGCCCAGTGTCAGCTCCTCTTCTGAGAGCACGAAAAGTTGCTTTGTTGGATACATTAAACAAGCCAGGTAAAATATGAGCAAATATGTAAAATTCATTGCTGATACCTACAAACAGGGTTTACTAAAATAAAATAAATGATTACTCATAAAGAGTATTAAACACCGAAGAAAATTAAAGGAAAATAGAGGAAAGGAAAAGAATTGAAAGGAAGGAAAATTAAAGGAAAGAAAAGGAAAAGAAAGGAAAGGGAAGGGAATGGAAAGGATAGGAAAGGAAGGAAAATTAAAGGAAGGGAAGGGAAAAGGAATTAAAGGAAAGGTAAGAAACCGAAGGGGAAGAAAGAAAATAAAAGGAAGGGAAGGGAAAGGAAAAGAAGTTTGAGGAAAGTAAAAAATAAAATAAGAGATTAAAAAAAGAAATCAAGGAAAATAAAAATATGTTAGAGGAAAGGAACGACATAGAAAGGAAGAAAAAAGGGCGGATAAAACATACCTACAGCAAAAAAATAAAATAAAATAAAGTTTATTGGTTGAATTTCAACCACTGGGCGAACTCTAGATACAGGGTGGCTAATGAAAGCCGCTACCAAAAAAAAATTAAATAACTTTTTTTCTATTTAATGAATCTGGTAAATTTTTTTTTTATTTTGCAGATTGACTTTTACATTTAACAAAAATGCATAACTGGGACACTGAAACAAGAATTTGGATTGTCCGCCGCTATCACGCACTGGAGTCCGTAGTTTCGGTTCAAAGAGAGTATAGGCGCACGTTTGGCGGCAATCCTCCGAGCAGATGGACCATAATAAGACTTGTAAACAATTTTTCCGAGCATGGGACAGTCAACAGAAGACCTTAGCATCGAAACCCTTCAGTTCGAACGGAGGAAACAATCGCTGCTGTAGCTGCTGCCATACAAAACAATCCACGTGTTTCGACAAGAAGCTTATCTGCTCAAATGGGTGTAAGCAGACAGTCATTACAGTCAATTATGCACAAAGATTTGGACTTATTCCCATATAAAATTCAAATGGCCAACAAAGTGAACGCTGCAGACTTGCCGATTCGCTTGGAATTTTGCCAGAAGATGCTTCAAATGGTGGAAGAGGATGGAAACATGTTGAACTGTCTTTTCATGTCTGACGAGGCCCATTTCGATTTAAACGGCAACATAAACAAACAAAATTGTCGAATATGGAGTGCTTCCAACCCACAGATACTCCATGAGACGGAATTGCATCCACTTCGTGTCACAGTGTGGTGTGCAGTTTCATCACGCTGCATTGTCGGGCCCTACTTCTTCGAAGAAAACGGTCACACCGTTACGGTTACTGGAGACCGTTACTTGAGCATGTTGAGATAGTTTTTCTATCCAGAATTACGCCGAATGAGAATTTCTTTCAACTCTGTGTGGTTTGAGCAAGATGGTGCAGCTCCTCATATAGCCCAACCTGTTATGACAGAATTGCGAAGAAAATTTCCCAATAAGCTGATATCCAGAAACTCCACATTCCGTTGGCCACCCAGGTCGCCTGACCTTACTGCACCTGACTTTTTCTTGTGGGGTTATTGCAAACAGGAAGTCTTCAAAGCAAAACCAACAAATTTGAATGAACTAAGGCAATCCATTCGAGAAACAATTGCGGCTATTCCTGTCTCAACTCTCCAAGCAGTAATGAACAACTTTTTGGTAAGATGCCGCACATGCATCGACGAGCAGGGGGGGCATTTAAATTCCATTATTTTTAAAACTAATTAAGCTATATTTCATAAAATTTAATGAGCTTTAACATGAATAAAAGAAAAATGAATTCCATACACTGAAAAAAAAATTATTTGAGTTTCTTAATGTAGCAAAATTCATCAGCCACCCTGTACATAAATGCATGAAATCGCAGTATTTGATTGTACTCGCATGCCAATTAATGGCCAAGATCAACAAGCTATTGCAGGCGGCATTCGTAAGCGGCAACCAGTCGCTCAAACAACCGCGTAATACGGCCAAATTATTCAATAACTTTTCAATTGTGCATGTAATACGAGTTTGTTATAACTAAATTGGCATGAGTAGATCGTATGCGCAAATACACAAACAAACACAAGTATAAGCATCTAATTCAAAGAAAAAAAAAGAAGAAAAATTCAGTCACCCTGTTTTCGTGTTGCCATTATGTCGTATGCGGTGACAGATTCCTCACTCACACACACACACTATCGCTCATCTGTCAACCACATCAAAACGTTTGACATTTGATGCAACGCTGCAAGCGTTTAACTACCGCCGGTGACCGGCTTTTTTTTATTTTGAACACCGATCGCATTTTGCTTTGTTATTGACTCAACTGTTGGACTGTTTTTGTTGTCAACGCCCTCGGTGTGAGCTGATCTATTGTTACCCTTTTTTTCATTTCGTAATTTGCATTCCAACCACGTTTCACCCCACACTTCCTGTCGTGTCTCTCGATTTTTCTTTTTATCGTATTAACATTTTTCAATGTAAACTCAATACAATAACATTTTTCGCGCTTTAAATAGATTAAATACATAAACACATTTGGTTTGTTATCAATTTTTAGATTTCAGTTTTTTTTTTTTTTGTAAATTTCCCTTTACATACATTTTCTAGTTCGTTTTCAATGTTTTGTTAAGCATACATGAGGTGTAAAGCGAAAGGTGTCTCAACAGCAGAAGCAGCGGTAGCATTGAATTTTTTCACCTTTGGCTATAAACAATAAGAAAATCTATTTACGCACAAAATTAAAGGTAGCAAGCAGTGGATTCCGTGTGTATATATTTGATTACTCTATCGCTGTTACCGATGGCAATAACTATCAAACGAAATTATTATCGATACCATCGGTAGTAGCGCTCAGATAAGCAAATCGACGGCTAAGTGAAAATTCGGGACTTAAAAATATTTAAAAGAAAAAAACTAACTATATCTTAGAATGACTTTCAAGAACGCCCTTTCTCAACAAAAATTCATTATATTTTCATCTCATATAAAGCGTTCTTGAACCTAATTCGACAATAGTGTTTTTTTTTTTAGGATAGGAGCTCTATGATCTTCCAAGCAGCCGTCGTACTATTCCATCATCATATTACAGGAATAGAGCATAATAACGAAAAAAAAATGTTCCCAGACTCTGGGATAACCCCCGAGGGTCAATTTATCTGATCACTTATGACGAGCACCTGGTATTTCTTTCTATGAAAAGGGCAGCTATAATTGCGATATAAAGGCTATTGACTTCCTTTCCATTATGTGTCCACAAAAAATTAAAATCCACATATTTTTGTTTTAAAATGTCAGATCAGTTTGTGCAGTATATTTTTGAAATGTCTTAAGGCCAATAACTTTAAAATAAGGAACGGTAGTTACTGATTTATTAAAACTCAGGCTTTCTGGCGCACTGAAGTAGAACTGCGAAAATATCGACATTCGTCGTTCTCAAATGGCGCAACATAGTTGGGGTCATTGTTTTGGAGTCGAGGGTGTTCCAACTCTTAATCGTATAGTTCCAGCTAGTGGCAAAAAAAACCCCGTTGAAACATTCAACACATTTTTAAATCAACCACAAAATGAAAATTTCTTTGAAAATGTATTTCTATTTAGACAAAGAGAACATCCGACCTACGTTCGATGGAAAATAAAATGCACTTAAAAAAAATTTTTTAATTGTTGCATACTTTAGGGGTTATAAACGCCTTTTAAAAAATTTAAAAAAAAAATTTTTTTATTTTTTCAGCACAAGGTATTTGAGCAATGAATCTGTGTACTGTTTTTGTTTTTCGATTTTTCGAAATTGGACGTCCTTTTTTAGTATACAACTTATGAAAAACCTAAAATAATGCAAGCATAGTTTTTTTTGGGTCACCCCTTTTACTAAATTTTTCGGCCAAAGTGATAAAATTCAATACATTTTCACTTCTGCGGCGTTATAAAATACTATTATTTCAATAAAACATGAGAAAATGTAATCGATTTAATCGGAGTTTGGCACGGAATTTCGATAAAGTCGATAGAGCTCACAAAACTCAATTACAATTATTCCACGCCGGCAATTCCGCTGAAATAGCCGAAACAATTTTACCGTAGTATCGATAGTACATAATTGTCATCACAAACGATAGTGGTAGACTTACATCGAGCTAGGTTTATCGATAAATATCAGTAATTCAAAAAATGTTCATATGGCCTTTATCGATAAGGAGCACCATCTGTAATTTGCCAGCACTATCAACAACATCAGCACACACTAACAAATACATCAATAACATAAACCAATCAGTAAAACCAGCGTCTTACCAAATTTATTAGTTTTTACTCCGAAAATAAATTTGTTTATAGTTTTGTTTTCAGGGCCCCTACTCTTTCGCGTTCATTTGAAGGAATTTATTATTTTGTTTGTTTGATAGACTTAATTTTTTTATTACTGATTTATTTTATATACGTAGGAATGTGACAATATGTTTTTTCTGTTCCGCCATTAAAAAAAATGCACGATTAAATATGTCTGATTGTAGGTAATCTAGCTTAATAACAAAAACAGTTGTATATAATTATGTTTTGTTGCTGACGCTGATGACGCAAGAAATATTTCAATGCTTCGGGATTTGCACAAGGAATCTTTACAAACAAACAAAGAACTTGCCGCTTCGAGTCCTACAACAACCGAAATCAGGAACTTAAAATAATGCTTATAAATCGGACGGTGGGAGATAGCTCAATCGATTGTATGTTCATTCTAAGAACTTTGATAAGTGGAGCTCTATATCGTGATATAAAATTATAGATGATAAAGTATAAAAAATGCATATGTATTCAAAAAAAAAATGCAAGTTATACATTCAAAATCGGGGCTTGAATTCGGGATCTGAAACAAATATTTTAGAAGTCATAATTTTGGTATTAGCTGAACTAGCAGTAACTGATAAGGGGCTCTGCTGTTAAGTATACGTTCATGGTTTTTTTGTTAATCTTTCCAGGGACGCTATATACACGTACGACATAATTACATACATAGTTACATACAAACACTTGCATATATATATATATACTTAAAACTGTGCTAATGTCATATAAAACTTATTTGCTATTTTACATATTTTACTTATTCGTATTGCATTATTGATTAAATAATAAAATGAAATTTTCTCTCCAAAATTTGAAAATCTGCTTTGAAAATCAAATGGAGGGTATAGAATTTGTCGCTGATCACATTTCACTTCTATTTACTTCACATTAATTTTTCTATGATAGTTCATAATACTCATTGCAGGAGTTAATTTTGCTTCTGCAAACGCCATTTAAAAAAGGGAAAGAATATTTGTATAATAAAATAAAATAAATTAAAATTAAAATTAGAATTAAATTAAAATTAAAATTAGAATTAAATAAAATAAAATAAAATAAAATAAATTGAAATAAAATAAAATAAAGTAAACTAAAAAAAAAAAAAAAATTAAATTAAATTAAATTGAATTAAATAAATTAAATAAAAATAAAACAAAACAAAACAAAAAAAATAAAATAAAAAAAAAATAAAATTAAATTAAATAAAATTAAATAAAATCAAAATCAAACAAAATAAAATAAAACAAATAAACAGCTTCCGAAATGGATCTATAAGAAAAGCAATGGCAGTTGTCTCTAAACATTTTTCCTACTCTATTCAATCAAAAAACTTTTAATAATTAATTAAAATGATTATTAATAAATAAAAACAATAATAATTTTCATAAAAATTCAAAAAGTGAAAAATTATTATTCTTGGCCTTGAGCTCGTTTCATGAATACTTCAAAATAAAATAAAATAAAATAAAATCAAAATCAAACAAAATAAAATAAAATAAATAAACAGCTTCCGAAATGGATCTATAAGAAAAGCAATGGCAGTTGTCTCTAAACATTTTTCCTACTCTAATTAATCAAAAAACTTTTAATAATTAATTAAAATGATTATTAATAAATAAAAACAATAATTTTCATAAAAATTCAAAAAGTGAAAAATTATTATTCTTGGCCTTGAGCTCGTTTCACGAATACTTCAAAATAAAATAAAAATCAAAATAAAGTAAAATAAAATAAAATAAAGTAAAACAAAATAAAATGTAAGAATAAAATAAAAATCAAAGTAAAATAAAATATAATAAAAAATAAAATAAAATCAAATAAAATAAAAGAAAATAAATTAAAATAAAATAAAATTAAATTAAATTAAATTAAATTAAATAAACGAGTGAAGGTGGGGTAGCAGCTCTCTAGTCTCAAGTTTTTGTTTAGTTATGTACCACAGGGATCTATACTTGGACCATTATTATTTAGCCTGTTTATTAATGAAATATTTAGCACGTGTTTGTATGCGCAAATGCATGCTTATGCAGATGATATACAACTGTATATGTCTGGAACACATGCACAAGCCTCTCTACTTTGTTCCAAGTTGAATAGCGACTTGTCAGCTATTTCGTCTTGGGCGCAAAGAAATTGTCTTTCCCTTAATATTGAAAAGTCGTATGTGTTACCCATATCTAAAAGGCAAATTAATTCTTTGGATCTCCCAGCTTTATGCATTAATAATAAGAACCTCAAATATGTGTCTAAAGTAAAGAATCTGGGGGTGGTTATTAACTCTAGTCTCTCATGTAATGATCATATTAATGCTGTTATAAGTAAAGTTTACTACACTCTACGTAATTCACGAATGTCTGCGGCCTTCACCCCACTTGGAATAAGAAAGCGGCTTGCAATGCAACTAATACTACCAATTATCTGCTATTCAGAATGCATATACAGCAAATTAGACTCTAAATCGGCACATAAGATTGATGTCGCCTTTAATCATGTCACGCGGTATTCTTCGGTTTGGCAAAGTATGATCATATATCTGCGTGGAGAACGAGTCTCTTAGGTTGTGAAATATCTGAGTGTCTTAAGGCAAGAAACTGTATCTTTCTGTGTCGCGTGATTGCTGATAAAATGCCTACTTACTTATATAATAAGCTAACATTCTCTAGATCTACTCGCATAAGTGATTTGATCGTGCCCAGCTACAATTATCTAAACTCTGCAAGACTTTTCTTCGTCAATGCTATCCGCATATGGAACTCTATCCCCAATCCGGTTCGCAATAGCTCAAGTAAAGGCAATTTTAAGAATGTTATATTTTCTTTCTTCGGTAAGGTATATGCAAATTAAAAACTGAGTTCAGCTGCTTTTAGCCTAGTCAATCATTGTTGTAAAATATTGTTGTTCTGTGTCCTTGTAACTTCTGTCACCCTTATATTAATACTGCTAATACTTTATTCTTTCTTGTTTTTGTTCTCAATATTGTACCTGTAATAGTATATAAATTTTTAAGTTTTCAGTTTTAAGAATTATACCCAATTTTATGTAATCACTGTTGCACTATAAAAGATGAACCAGGATCTTATTGTGCTAATACTGACAATCAATAAATGAAATAAAATAAAATTAAATTAAATTTAAAAAAATAAAATAAAATAAATTAAAATAAGATAAAATTTAATAAAATATAAAATAAAATAAAGAACGTACAGAAAAAAGAGGAAAGTTAGGGAAATGAAAATATATTCGAGGAAAGAAGGAGATGAAATGCAATTAGAGAGTAAAGCCAAATATTTTACAACTAGTTGGTCTATAGTTAAATTAAAATATTCTTACATTTTACAGAGAAAGCATGACAACTTATACCACTGCTGTATTCGCAATAGCTAATTAGAAATAACCGGCGATAAAAAATTTAATTGTAGTAGTTCTTATTTTGGTTGTTATTCTGCATAATACTGATAAAATGAACAAAAAATAATAGAGAAGTACGGAATATTTTACTCCATTAGTTTCGGTTAAATTTATTATTTACATTAAAATAGTTTTTAAAAATTATATATCTACTATAGATAAGCGAAAATGCTAATGAATTGACATAGTCGTGATGAGTTGGCTAAAAAACAAATTTTGCTACACAAAATGCTGCACATATTTATATACAGCTGTGTTCAATATAACAGAAGTGAAATTAAATTGGATATCGTTTGACGAAATAAAAAGAAGGCGAGTTTTTTATAATTTTCATTTAAAATAAGCCGAATTCTGTAACAGAATCCACATAAAAAGAAATGTCAAAGTATACTCAAAATTCACAAAAGTTAATAAAACTTACAAAAAAAAAATGGTCATAACAATCTTCAAATTTTTTTGCAAGAATTTCTAGAAAATTTTAAAGTTTGCAGTTTTGTAGCCGAATAAATTTATGTATAATAATGTGCAAGTTAGAAATAGTTAAAAAGTTTTCCTAAATTTTCAGATTTTTTTCGTCGACAATGTTAAGCATTTCTTTCATACTATGGATGAACAAAATTTAATTTTGTATGGAAGAAAATTTTGAACAGCCTGTACAATAAAAATTCTAGAAATTCTTGGAAATTTTTTAACGAGTTCTGACTTGCACATTATTATACATAAATTGATTGGGCTACAAAGCTGCATACTCAAGAATTATCTAGAAACTCTTTCAAAAAATTTGCAGATTTTGATGTAAATTTTTAAAAGTTTAATTACTTTCCTGAACTTTGCGTAAACTTTAAAATTTCTTTTTATGTGGATTCGTTTATAGAATTTGCTTTATTTTAAATGAAAATTATTAAAAACATAGGTTCTTCTTGTTTCGTCGAACGATATCCAATTCAATTTCACTACTATTATATTGAACACAACTATACGTACTTATATACAAGGTGGCGCAAAAGTAATCCTCCTATCAGAAAATGCTATAAATTTTGCGATTGGCCCCTAAAGTCAGTTCTGTTTTGACATTTGTGTAGTAAACACATGCGAAATACACGTTAATAAACAATGTTACGCTACACTGCTCCAGAACGCGTAATATTGCTGACTATGTATTTGACCAATAATCGGTCGGGGCCAAACGGTTACTGTGAATGGTGAGCGCTACAGAGCAATGATCAACGAGTTCTTTTTGCCGCAACTTGATGAATTGGGATTGGAAAACATGTGGTTCCAACAAGACGGTGCAACAGCACACACTGCACGTGCCACAACCGATATGCTGAACATCGGAAGCTTACTTTTGCGCCACCTTGTACATTTGTTTGCCTATTTATGTATTACAGCGAAGTGGTTTTGAAGAGACCCAGACCAAAACAGTTAAAGTTATCAGTGATTTATTATTATCCCCAAGGTCAAAGATATGAAGAAGGATTGAAGGCTATTATAAAGTTGAATTGAGTACATTTTTTTAAGGTCACCCAGTGGTGTTCAGTATAATTGAAGTAGTTTTTGTCTAGTAATAGATACGTACACAGAGTGCAGTAGATTCTTCGCGAGCTCATGGTTTCAGAGCCCGAAGATGAGAAAACTATGAAGTATGGACGAAAAGATCTAATAGCAGACTTTTATATGGACCAAGTGGACACAGATGCGAATTCAGTACGTTTTGGTATACATGTTGCTGTTTTAATCTGCAGACGAATGCAAGTCAAACTTATTTTGTGTAACCGTGGTGCGAGTTTACTTACAGATTTCTCAACATTTTGCCTCTCCATTACAACTATGCGGCGCAACAAAAACCATTTCTACTTATATATTCGTAGTTATTGTATTGCATTTATTGATTGTAAATTTCCGCTAGGAAAAAATTCCATTCGTCATCACTTCGTAACAGCTGACATCAGCTTCTTTACAGATTTTTATTACGGGGTTGAATTATTAGATGTGCCTGAACGGCAAAAGAATCTTAATTGCTTTTTTTGCAATTTCAAAAGTAAACAAAAATGGGAAAACTATGAATATTGAGCTCTTAAAATAAAAGTGTAACAAGTCTCAACAGGCTTGATCACCACGACATATTTACATACTACTTTCATAACCTAATCAAATTAAAAAACTCTCTTGGGGTTTCGTCCACCCTGCATACTCCAGCATTCTCCAAATTTTGAATTTTTTGTGGGTCCAAGTTTGGTCGTTTTGGGACTGGTCAGAAAATTCTGATTCAAAACTATAATTGTTTCTATGTAAGCATTTTGATGTTCTGCTGGAAAGTTGTCAGCACCTTGACTGCTATTTCAGATGCAAAATACATACTAGGGTGGGCCGACTTTTTCCATCTTGTATGGGGCTAGAAGTTTTAGTTTTTTTGATCAACATTTGGGCATCTGCAAATGGGGTAATTTTTAGGTTTCTTTGTTGCAGCATTATTGCCGTAATAAAATTTAAAAGTATTATTTAAAAAAAATTTTCATCTGGAAAACTTTAAAAATTAAAAAAAAGTAAAACAAAAAAATAAAAAAGAACTAATGCAAAAAAAAAATGTCAAATATCAAAAATTAAGAAAAAAAGTTAAACAAAACACAAGAAATTAAAACCCCAAAAAATATGAAAGCGAAGCCCGTTTTCCCGTATTAACTTGAAACCTTTTTAAAATGTAAAAGAATTAATGAAAATGAGAAAAAATTAAAAAAAAGGAAAAAAAAACAAAGAAATATGAAAGTGAAATCTAAACTCATTCTTGCCGTATTAACATGAAAAATCAAAAAAAAATGGTAAAAGAATAAATGAAGAAAAAAATTAAAAATATGAAAAGTTTAAAAAAAAGTTAAACAAAAAAATGTGAAAGCGTAGTCTGAACTGATTTTTGCCGTATTATTATGAAAAATTCAAAAAAAATCTAAAAGAATTGATGAAAAAAAAAATTTTAAATATGAAAAATTAAAAAAAAGTCAAACAAAACACAGGGATTTAAAGCCCAGTCTAAACTCATTCTTGCCGTATTAACATGAAAAATAAAAAAAAAATTGTAAAAGAATTAATGGAAATAAATATAAAAAATTAAAAATATGAAAATTTTAAAAAAAAGTTAAACAAAAAAATATGAAAGCGAAGTCTGAACTCATTCTTGCGGTATTAACATGAAAAATTAAAAAGCTAATGTAAAAGATTAATGGAAATAAATATAAAAAACTAAAAGAAAAAGAAAAAACAAAACACAATAATTTAAAACCCAAAAAAAATATGGAAGTAAAGTCAAAGTCATTCTTGCCGTATTACCATTGAAAATTAAAAAAAAAATTTAAAAGAATTAATGGAAAAAAAATATTTAATACCAAAAATTAAAAAAAAAAAAAAATTTAAAAGAAGAATTTAAAACCCCAAAAAAATATGAAATTGAACTCAAAACTCATTTTTACCGTATAAACATAGAAACTTAAAAAAAAAATTCTACAGAATTGAAAAAAAAACAAAAAAATTTAACATATGAGAATTTAAAAAAAAGTAAAACAAAAGCCAAAAAAATATGACAGTGAAGTTTAAACTTATAATTTTCGTATTGAAATGAAGTGCAAATTGCAAGAAGCTAAAAAAAATTTTACGAATTAAAATAAAAAAAATTTTTAATTCAACTTCAGATTCGTTCTAACCGACCTAAACCCACAGGTTTGAAATATTTAAGCCATTTTGATAAGATTTCGAATAATGGACACATTTGTCACTTTGCAGGCCCATAGTGCACCCTACCAAACTACGCCTACGACGCAGTTTCTGATCCCCAAAAGCCACACTGGCGTCCATCGTTTGTCGTCAACAAAGCCATTTGTTCGTAAACAAATATTTAAAACATTTATTGCCGTTCATGTAAGCGCAAGCACGTTGATCACGCTAACGTAAACAATTCAATAGTAATGGGATGCTTTTGTTTGCTTTTCGATTTTCTAAAGGCACTAGAAATTATTTTTATGCGATTTTTTTTTGAAAAAATTCAATTTTATAATATTTACTTACGTCGCCCATATTTATAATGCATTGTTAATGTAATTGTTGTAAACTATTTCACTGCGTTTTTATGGCAGTTATTATAGCTTTTTAGTAATAAATTCGGTTTACTTTTATCAAAAACGCACTAACATGCACTATGTGTAGCAACCCAGCAGATAAACAAACTAGTTCTGACTAACTTACAAGTAGTACCAAGCCTTGTATTTTGAATATAGCGATGTGCTACGAAATCTCGTTTATCGTAGTCTCATAGCAAACATACCAAACAAACCGCAATAAAACTAAATACTGTCGATAAAGTCTCGGCTTATATGGAAGTGGCGGTTTTACAACACTCAAGTATTGCTAATAAGTTGAATCTTTTCCGTGCTATTTCAGAAATAATCAGAAAACTGTAATTGAAACTTTGTATTTCTTCTTCCTATTCCGCACTTAACTGAAAATTTGTCTCACAGTCACGAACCAAATACATGGTTTTGTAAAACGTGGGCATTTTGAAGTGACAGCTTGCAATAATTTATATCGTAGGCTAAGTGAAAGATCACCGTATTTTCAAATATTTTTTGAAAACAGCGTATCTCAAAATTATTTTGAAGCACTCCATATCTCAGAACTTTTTTCAATAAAACCCAATTTTTGAATTTTGTTCCACAACGGCCTATCCAATATGACTTTAACTCAACGAAGATTCAATACATTTTGAGCGGAGATAGCGCGCTTTTTAAATGCTGAAATAGGGCTGATCGAAAAGATGACGATTTTCAAAAAAAAAAAAAAAAAAAAAAAAAAAACTGAAATAAAACGTTGTTGAGGTGGTCTTCTATTTAGCCGTCGATATATTCACCAAAGAAAAGAACTAATTGCAGACTCTATTTCTATTTTAAGAACTTTAAAGGTTCAAAATTTTGATTTTTTTTATGCAAACATATAGGCAAGTCCGCCGTTATTCCTCCCATGCCTAAGAAATTTTTTTTTTGTATAGGAACAATCAGGGACGCCCGATATTGATTATTTTTAGATTTTTATTGAAAAAAATCAAAGGAGAACAGTTTAAAGTATATGAAAGTGAATGTCTCGTCATACTCAACGGAAATCTGTATTGATTGAAGAACATTTGAGCGAAACCCATATAAATTACATATAATCAATTTTTTTTGAGTTTTATTTTTTTTGATGAAAGTAAAACTTATTCCTTGAGCGGTATTCTATCCTTCAAGAATAAAAATTCAATTTTAAGTTTTAATTTTTTTCACAGTTCGAAAAACTCAAAAAGCCTTTTTGCGTGCCAGCCTATGTAAAGGGTGTTTTTTTTAGGGGTATAGAACTTTGAATTGAAATAAAAGACAAGAAAATCGTTTTAAGGTCCATCAATTTGGCTTTATTGGAAGGATAATTTTATGCCATTAATGTTTAAATATGATTTCGGGCATGTGGCCACCGCGGCTGGCTCGAATAAAGCCAATTCTACAGGTCCAATTTTCAACCACTTTTTCGAGCATATGGGGCCGTATGTCGGCAATAACGCCACGAATGTTGGCTTCCAATTCCCCTAACGTTTCTGGTTTGTTGGTGTAGACGAGCGACTTCACATATCCCCAAAGAAAATAATCCAATGGTGTCAAATCACACGACCTTGGTGGCCAATTGACAGGTCCATTCCGCGAAATTATGCGCTCATCGAATGTTTCCTTCAATAAATCGATTGTGACGTGCGCTGTGTGGCATGTAGCGCCGTCTTGTTGGAACCACAACTCATCCACATTCATGCCATCCAATTCGGGAACAAAATAGTCGGTTATCATGGCTCTATACCGGTCTCCATTAACGGTAGCTGCCTCTCCAGCATTATTGCGGAAGAAGTATGGCCCAATGACTCCACCAGCCCATAGAGCACACCAAACAGTCAGTTTTTGTGGATGTAATGGCGTTTCAAGGGTCTCATGTGGATTCTCTTCACTCCAAATGCGGCAATTTTGCTTGTTGACGTAGCCATTCAACCAAAAATGAGCCTCATCACTGAACAAAATTTTGCGATGAAAATCAGCATCGAAATCAATCTCATTTTCGGCCCATACACCAAAATCACGACGCATTGCATGGTCTCGCGGCTTTAATTCTTGCACAAGCTGGATCTTGTAAGGTCGCAAGCCAAGATCTTTGCGCAAAATCTTCCATAAAGTTGATGGACAAAGCTCCAATTGCTGTGCACGGTGGCGAATCGATTCATTCGGGTCCTCTTCAACACTTTGCTCTACAGCGGCAATTGTTTCTTCGGTGCGCACTGTTCGACGTCTCTGCGGATGCGTATTATCACATAGAGTAAACGTAGTGCGAAAACGATCCATGGTTAACCGAATTAATTGCTCTGATGGACGATTATGTCGACCATAAAATGGACGGAGCT
Organism: Merzomyia westermanni; assembly: GCA_949987695.1. NCBI lineage: Eukaryota > Metazoa > Arthropoda > Insecta > Diptera > Tephritidae > Merzomyia > Merzomyia westermanni. Next base: position 8,508,718 of record OX465289.1, on the reverse strand, counting down.
CACGGTAAACTTCGCGAACTGAACCATTATTTTCGAAATAAATTTGCACGATTTGCAAGCGTTGTTCTTTTGTCAACCTGTTCATGATGAAATGGCAAACCAAACTGAACATAAATGACATTAGAGTTGCCAGATTTGACCACAAAATGCCAGTTTTATCTCTATTCGAAAAACAAACCTGTAAAAAAAACACCCTGTACATTGATGTTGCGTTTTTCCTTTGTTGGTTCGAAATAAAAAGCTGAGTAATGTTAAACTTTCAATTTCTTTAAATTCCAACTTTATTTAGTTTAGTTTCACAATTATATAAATATGCGGCGAGCGGTGTGAAAATTTGTCAGCGGGCTCACTTAGAAAAAATGCAACGAACGAATTAGAAACAAGGAGAATGTCAAAATAGAACAAATGCTTGATCACTTGCATTCAATCATGTATTAACCCTTAGTTGCGTCATCATACATATACATATGTGTGTGTCTATAAATATTTTTTAATTATTGAGAATAAATGTTGACGAGATTATACCAACCAATGGTTAGGTTAGGTTACAGTGGCTGCTAGCAAATGAACTAGCATACATAGGCCCCGGAAGTCCCGTTGTGATACCACATGGATCTAAAGGTAGAAGCAATACCCGTCGCCGCCAACACCACACCCACAACGCCGACCAGCTGCCCCAATCAAACCTTGGGAAATCAATGGAGATCAATGTAATCGATTATACTTGCCACCAACGATTATACATGACACCAACGCGTTTACATTGACCTCTATAAGGCGGGCCGGAACAGCCGTCCACGGGTACGGCGCTAGCGACAACGAAGACTGCTTGCACCCCAAAAAAACCCCTACTCGAACCATTTTGTGGATTCCGCGAAACGCAGAATGTCCTTTGGCTTAATTAATGATAATTCGCCGAGATGATGAAAAATACCGGACCCCAGATATTTTAACCTACTACCCCATAGCGCGGAGCATTCACATAGGAGATGCCTCACCGTTTCAGGCTCCTCCTCATCTCTACACCTTCTGCAGAAGTCATTAGAGGGAATACTCAACCTTTCTGCATGACTGCCTAGACCTATATGCCCTGTTATAAGTCCCATCAGTAGCGAGAGTTCCTCCCTTCTGAGTTTGAGTAGGTCCTCCGACCTACTCGCTATGATCTCTGGCCACACCATCTTTGCATGACTGTAAGTACTGAACTTGTCCCATCTATCACTTGCTTATTGGAGGAACTTATGCCTCGTTAAGAGCTTACAAGTCGCGAGCGGCATGCCCAAACCCTTCCAGGACCGTGAAAGTGGAGCGGATGTGCCCCCTCTAGCAAGCTCTTCTGCCGTCTCGTTACCCGGTATGTCACAGTGTCCAGGCACTCATACCAGGTGAATCGAGAGCTGCTCAGCCATCTCGTTAAGAGATTTGCGGCAGCCATCCACAGTCATGGAATTGCATGTATATGCCCCCAGCGCCCTGTATCAGAGAAGATATAAACATTACCATTATTGATGTCTACTGTCTTCAGAAATTCTACAGCTTCCTGTATAGCAGCCACTTCCGCCTGAAAGACACTACAGTGGTCAGGCAATCTAAAACTAAGATTAAGACTCAGCTGGGGAGCGTACACCCCTCCTCCAACCTTGTCATCAAGTTTCGAGCCGTCCGTGTATATATGGATTGAACCGTTGTCTTGGGGAGGTACAGTGTCAAAATATTCTCGTTCCAGAATTGTGATTTGAAATTTCTTCTCGAAACAGTACTTCGGAGTACAGTAGTCCGAACTGTACGCGGGGAGATTATTAAGGATGGATGAGTGACCTTCACAACGGGACCTCAATCCTGGTAGACACCTCAGTCGCAAAGCGGAGCATGCCGCAAAAAGTTTACCGCATAATACCAACCAATATTTGTGATCAATTACTTGCCAAAAGGGCGGAGTGGCGTTTTGAGTTTTTCGATGCGTGAAAAAAAAAAATGAAAACTCAAAAAATAAACATTATCTTTAATCAAGAAAATTCAAACTTGAAGATACCTATTATTGTTGATTTTTATTTAAAAAAATCTGAAAATAATGATCAAATAGCGAGTTTTATAATAAAACTCAATACAGTTACGGTTCTTGGGAACAATCCATGTATAAAGCAGCGAAACTAGATAATACTCGTATTAACATTTATTACTTGCAGAACCAGCAGTATGAAGCATTATATTGCATCTGCTCTTCACCTCCCGCTACAAGGAAGTTGTTGAAGTTTGCACGGCTAAAACACTCAATTAGGTCTCTGGTATTAGGCCGACCGCAACGGAAGCGATTTGTTTGAAATCGTAGAGCATTCGTGTCGTGTTATACAACCTACCTATACGCTTTTCTATTGAAAATACACCCACTGTTCATTTTTGCCGTCATCTCCATTTCTTCTACTTCCTCATCCTTATCGTCTCCCTCATAGAAATAATGCCCAAAAGTTTTAACAAAAATGTCCACTGTACCGTTGTACGTGTTGTGGTACGGCCAACTAGCCGTCATTTTGTTTACTCAAACAAAAAGTAATTGATATAATAAATGAATTAAAAGAGAAAGATTTGGCTAAACTGATAAAACTAGAAGAGAGATGAGTGTTGCTAAAGCGAGACGAATAAGGCTTGGTATTTTAATTTTTTGACTAATCAGGTTGTGATAACTCAGTTTTCTGTATAATCAAACTTGTGAGATTATGAATCAAATTAATAAAATACACACATACGTTATTTAATTCTTTTATAATTTTTAAATTCATAAATAAAATATAAATTAATTTATATTCCCCAAGGAGAAGCGAAATAAAGTAAATTGACGTTATTTTCGTTGGTCCTGTTGCATATCAACTTGGAAAACAACAAGAAGTTTCGAATACCCCTACAATTGACACAAAGGTATTTGCTTGCTTTTCACTTTCCGAAAGGGAAATAACGCCCACTGAAAAAGCATCGAAGGCCACGAGTTTTACTGGGTTAATTCAATTTCTAGCGGCAACATTTAGAAGTGTGACAATGTTTTAATAGTTATTGTCACTTGACATGTGCTAATGTTAATGGAAAATATTTACTAAATGAACCTCGTAAGTTGTAAAACCTGTCAAGTGCAAATAAAATATTTAAATTAAATGTGCGAATTTATGTTAATGCAACTAATGGGGGAATATTTTTAGAATATACGGGAAAACACATTTCGGCGGTCTTACTCAAAAGCACACTCATCGAACGGCGTAATTGCAATGCAATTTAATACCACCCATCCCACCAGCGGGGTTAAACCATACAGGATGCAACAAAAAGAAAGCGACAACAAGAGATAGAAGAAAATAGCTTTTTGGTTTAAGAGAGGTGAACCTAGACACAATTCGGTAGCGTGCTTCCAACCTTGTTCATTTCGAATTCGCCAAACTCGACGAACTTCAAAACATTAGGAATACTAGAATTGTGGAGATTGAGTCTGGGTCTGAAGCATAATCCAAATAAGGAGCCCGCTTTCCCTTATCAAATCGTAACTTTCTAAATCACAAGCATTTGATGCTGACTCAAATCTCATACCAACATAAGCACAGCTGTAGTCTTATTTCCCTACGTAATGGTCCAGTTATACCCATAGCAGTATAGAAAACGCAGCGCATAGCATGTACTTGCATAGAAGTCTGTTGAATTTTGCTCACCTCTCAGGGTAACACGTATCGCTTGTTTGTGTTTGTGTGTATTTTAGATAGAAACCAGCTCGCTTGATTTTCCTTGAGACAATGCTAACCAAGTATAACTGGACCCTAATGCATCGGCACTTGACTAAAGGCTTAGTCATTGTGAATGATAGACTTGGTAGAAAGCCTACACTTCGTCCTTAAAAATTTAAATTTACTACATATATGTATAGTATTTGTTTTGTAGTTGTATTAGTGGAAAAAAATATATTATTAAAGTTTCAGTGGAGTGTTAAAGGACCTTTTTCCTATTTGGTTCCGGTACGACTTGGTACTAGTTTACATTCTTGTGAACAATTTGTTGGAACCTGTCGAACTTTCTCAAAGAAAGCCGGAGATTGACCGTGAAACATTAAAAAAGGGGTTCATCCGTAGATCCGCCATCAAGTTGCACATCACTACCTTTTGCGACACTCTGTAGTAGACAAAGCAAGATTAAATGCTTTTTTCTTTGCCTCGTCTATCGGATTTCTAGTATGGCGCTGATGTGGCCTTACAAATTTTAAGTCAAGTGTACTTATGTAAAAATAATCCTCCGTTAAGTTCCCAAAAATATTTTACTTTATTACATCCGCCAGCAGATTTAGGGTAGCACGGCGCCAAATTTTTATTATTGGCCTTCGGTTGGACGCAATGAATTCTAGACAAGTTCGCATTCGATCTTACAAAATCTAAAAAAACAATTACGCGTTTCTATTTCTCGAGTATTTACATAAAACTAAATACTATTATTTACACAATTAGAGATTTATTGCTACATACGTCCGTCTCCTGTGCATCGCATCAGTTTGACAAGCGCAAGTTAAGCGCGTAAATTGGCTCGTTAGCACCACGGTTAGATGGTCGCGTACGAATTTCTTGGCATATCGCCAGTTTATTAACGCGATTATTAAAATGATATGAGTAAATAGGGCCAAAGTGTGTACAAATTGTTGTTGTACCTAATTGCCAATGAATGTGCTTGTGTACCTTCATAACACCGACATTTATTAATCAGTTAGCCTTGCCATTTGTCCACCCTTCTGCCTTTCCTGCGCGCCCTGATAATTCTATTTGTGTTTTGCAAACTGTCTGTCATTTGAAGGTAATCAAACACAACAAAAAAATCTTCTATTTGTGCACTGAAATCATTGAGTACCAACAATACCTGCTCATACAGTGGGCGGCATATAAATGGGGACCCTGACTTTCGCATCAAAATATGGTTTCAATTATAATCAGTCTGCCCGAAGTGGTTGTAGTCTACGAAACAAAAAAAATTGCTCCTATTTTCATCAGAATTTTCAAATTTGTTTCAAAGGTTGTTTGGAAATTTTTAAGGATGTTTTGAAAAAAAACTTCTTATTTATTTTAACCTAAAAAGAATATTTTCGAAATTTAAAATTTATTGCAAAAGTTGTTGGGAAACATTTAAGAATGTTTTGTGTGGAAGAAAAGTCTTCCTAAATATTTAACCCAAAAAAAACTGTTTCGAAATTTTAAATTTATCGCAAAAGTTGGTTGGAAACTTTTCAGAATGCTTTGTTTGTAAAAAATTTTTAATATTTTAACAAAAAAAAAAAAATATGAGATTAAAAATTTATTGCAAAAGTTGTTTGGAAACTTTTAAAAATGTTTTGTGTAAAAAAAAAAATTCTTAAATATTTTAACAAAAAAAAAATGTTTTTGAAATTTAAAGTTTTTTGCAAAAGCTGTTTGGATAGTTTTAAGGAAAACAAAACTTTTTAAACATTTTAACAAAACAAAAAAATTATCGAAATTTTAAATTTATTGCAAAAGTTGTTTGGAAACTCTTAAGAACGTTTTGTGTTCAAAAAAAATTCTTGGAACTTCTTAAATATTTTAACAAAACAAAAAAATTATCAAAATTTAAAATTTATTGCAAAAGTTGTTTGGAAACTCTTAAGAACGTTTTGTGTTCAAAAAAAATTCTTGGAACTTCTTAAATATTTTAACAAAACAAAAAAATTATCAAAATTTAAAATTTATTGCAAAAGTTGTTTGGAAACTCTTAAGAACGTTTTGTGTTCAAAAAAAATTCTTGGAACTTCTTAAATATTTTAACAAAACAAAAAAATTATCGAAATTTAAAATTTATTGCAAAAGTTGTTTGGAAACTCTTAAGAACGTTTTGTGTTCAAAAAAAATTCTTGGAACTTCTTAAATATTTTAACAAAACAAAAAAATTCTCAAAATTTAAAATTTATTGCAAAAGTTGTTTGGAAACTCTTAAAAACGTTTTGTGTTCGAAAAAAATTTCTTAGAACTTCTTAAATATTTTAACAAAACAAAAAAAATATCGAAATTTAAAATTTATTGCAAAAGTTGTTTGGAAACTCTTAAGAACGTTTTGTGTTCGAAAAAAATTTCTTAGAACTTCTTAAATATTTTAACAAAACAAAGAAATTATCGAAATTTAAATGTTTGGAAGCTTTTAAGTATGTTTTGTGCGAAGAAAAAATCTTCTTAAATATTTCAACAAAAAAAAAAGGTTTGAAATTTAAAATTTATTGCCAAAGTTGTTTGTAAACTTTTGAGAACATATTGTGTGCGAAAAAAATTTTTTTTATGTATTTTATGTCATAAGAAAAAATGGATTTTAAAAAAGTCTTAAAATTTAGTCTTTTAACTGGATGAAAATAGTATCAGAATAATGTTGTTGAACTAAAAATTTCAGAATTTGTTTCAAAAACGGCTTATCTCAGAATTTGATCGAAGAACACAATGGCTTAACTGAAAATTGGATAAATTAAAGTTGGGATATTATATTTTCGAAAAAAGTACTGAAATAGCAAACTCTAAAATAAGGTATTTTCGAAACCTCCACCAAGATAGAGCGATCTTTAACATGGCGCTCTTAATTATGTGGCCACCGTTGTATGTTGTTAATTGCGAGTTTGTTCGAGGAAAAGGTCTAAATTTATTAGTCGATTCATTGAAGCTAAAAATACACACACGACAAAGGTGACATGCACATTCAAGCGAAAATATTTGCAAATGTACGATGAAGGGGTGCGGTGCGCGAAGGAGTAAAGGAAGAACTAAATATGAGCTGGCCTACAAATTGAGCAGAACCAAAACCACAAAAAAAAAACAGCAAAATAACGTCACACAAATACAAAACTATTGTTCGGCGTGTGGTGATGCGATGCGATGTGATAGCTCACAAAAAAATATTTGCGTGAGAGATATACCGTGAAGGACTTATATAAGTCTACCTAAACACATGCGAGCCGCATTCTTAGCACGATCGTAGATAATGGAATTACTCGTTGGGGAAAAACAAATTAAGGCATTTGAGCAAAAAAATTGTTTTGTTTAATCAAACATCATAAGAGTTGTTTACATTTTTTTAAAACAATAACCTATGATATGAAAAAAAAAAATTGGTTAAACACGAGCTAAGCATGATAACAAACATTTTTATGTGCTGAAGCTGATTTGCTAGTGGTCGTTGAGCAATAAAAGAATGAAATAAAAAAAGCTTTTTAATTTATTATTTTATTTTATTTCATTTTAGTTTATTTTATTTTATTTTACTTTGTTTTATTTTAGTTTATTTTATCTTATTTTATTTTATTTTTAATTGTTTTATTATATTTTGTTTTGTTTTATTTTACTTTGTTTTATTTTATTTCATTTTGTTTTATTTTATTTCATTTTATTTTATTTTATTTTATATTATTATTATTTTAGTTTATTGTATCTTATTTTATTTTATTTTATTTGAATTTATATTATTTTGTTTTATTTTACTTTGTTTTATTTTATTTCATTTAAGATTATTTTATCTTATTTTATTTTATTTTTAATTGTTTTATTTTTTTGTTTTATTTTACTTTGTTTTATTTTATTTTGTTTTAATTTATTTAATTTTATTTTACTTTGTTTTAGTTTAGTTTACTTTATTTTATTTTAATTTATTCTATTTTATTTCATTTTAGTTTAGTTTATTTTATTTTACTTTGTTTTATTTTATTTGATTTTATTTCATTTCACTTCATTTCATTTCATTTTATTTTATTTTAGTTTAATTTATCTTATTTCATTTTATTTTATTTTACTTTACTTTTTATTTTATTTTATTTCATTTTAGTTTATTTTGTTTTATTTTACTTTGTTTTATTTTAGTTTATTTTATTTTATTTTGTCCCAATTGAGTTGTACAATGATGAATACGACCATCAACTACCAACGTGCGATTGTTCCAACTTTGTTTGTAATTCCTTGTGTAGGATAAGATTTGTGTACTAAAGGTTCTTAGAGTCATAGGCAAGCTATAAATAGCATCTTTTATGTGCTCATTTCAAATCTATACTTTTCAGAGTGTTTTGCAACGTACAGTGGTGTGAGATGATCAAAAACTAACAAAAATTTGTTTTTAGAAAAAAGCGAAGATTGCAAAATTCGTATGATTATTAGAGAACTTTAAAAAGCATATTTAGCTAGGTGTTTCGAAGTTGAACCGTTTAATCACCATTTCCTTATGCAAATTTAAAGCTAATTCAATATTAGCATGCCATCATAAACCGATTAATCAGAAAATTAAGTTTTCCTGTTGTAGTTGGTGTTTAGTTTATTGCCTCTATTATAATAAAAATATGCACATGCAAGTAATAAACATAAATCCGACGACTTCAAGTGCTTTGGTCATATTCCTCATTTTGCGAACTAATATATCCCCGAAACAATCCAGTTTATCGTTTAATAGTCGCTGATAAGAAAGTTACTGTTTTATACAACGTATTGTACATGTGATAGGTAACTCAATTGAAATAAACAAAAATATTTATAGTCCAGGCGAGATAAGTTTCTTGTGGAAGTATTCCGCTTCATAATTTTTTTTGTTAATCGAGGTGTTGATAAAAGTTGGAAAAAATTATCAAAAACAAGTAAGGATGCGTGGCGAAAGCTTTATACCTTTCATTAAAACGCATCACGATATTGACTGTTCCATTATTAAAGAAATAAGTACAAAAGTTGCAAAATTTTCCGCTCCTAGCTATTCAATTACGCGAGTAATAACCAAAATCCAGTTTATCGGAACCAATCCCTCCCCTGAAGCCTTTTCGCAATTAAGGTAAATGTCATATATTCCGTTATACTAAGAATTTTTCTGATTTTGTATTTCTCCTACGTTGCACCAAAAAAGTGAAACCTGTTATTTTTTATTTTAATTCAAATTAGTGACTACTTCAAAAGTCTCTTATTCAGTGGGAAAATTTTCCCAATTCCGTGATATGTAAAAAAAACACATACGTATTTCATTGCTAAAAATAGAAGAAAATCTTTATTATTGCATTTGAAAACAAATTTTATCTAATCACAATATAGGTTTTTTGCTCTAATATTCATTTATAAACATTTTTACTTTTTTTAAATGCTTTATTTTTCTTTTGAATATTTTTAGTTTTATTTTTATTTATTTATATTATTTACTTCAATAGTCGTTTTTTTAAAAAATAGCTCTTAGCTAAATAGCTAAACAAAACTACTAAGATAAAATAAATATAGATAAGGATATCAAAAACTCAATAATAGATTAAAATTTAAAACGTAAAATGTGAACGCTGATTTAAACATTTTTCCGGTATTTAAATTTTTTATTATAAATTTGCATGTAAAACAATGATTAAGAAGTTGAATGCTTAATAAATTTTTAAAATTTTATTGGATAATATTTATGTAACAAAAACTCAATAATGTCAATATTTCGTTAAAATATTGTGCGCAACATACATTTCCAATAGAAATATTGACGAATATTTGGATAAAAGTATAACACGGAATTACCTCGAGAGCTTCTTTGAGGCTTAATTTAATGATAAAAAGTAAGGAAGTCTAAGTTCGGGTGGAACCGAACATTAAATACCCAGCTGTGTAAAAGCGCTAGTAATGAATTGGTGAATTGTTGTGGAGTTATGACCTATAGTGGTTTTAAACTTTTTCTACTACCATGTGGGCAATCTTATAAATAACTAGTACACGCTGGGTATAAGAATTACTGTGTGTCTGGCGTCCAAAGTACTTAACCGATCTTTATAAAATTTTTACAGTAGATTCTTGGGTTCACTGGTTACAGTATATATATAGTTAGCTATATATAGTTTTAGAAATGTGGGCGCTGCCACGCCTCCATTCTATATAAAATTTTAATCTTGTATAGGCGTTCAAGGTATGCAACCGATCATTAATAAGATCATCAGGTCATTGTAACCACGAAATTCTAGCATTCTATCTGCATCAGTGAAAGAGATATGGCATGTTCCGGTTTCCTACCTCTCTTTTATAAAAATTTGTTCCAAAAGTGAACTTAACCGATTTTGCTTATTTTCCGTGGGCGTACTCTACATGTCTATAGTATACCTCGTATTAAGTTTCGTAATTCTATCTTACACCATTCTGAAGTTATTAACAGTAGAATTTGAAATTTGCTTGACTCATAAGTGGGCGGTGCCACACCCGCTTTCCAAAATTTTGCAAAAATCATATAAAGAATAAGAAAATTTATCTAAGTACCAAATTATATTATTATACCATCATATCAGTTAATTAGATATGGGCAGTTCAATATTTCTACCTAGTTTCCATAAAACTTTTAAGGAAAAGTAGGCATGGTTTGAAAGCGATTTTTTGCGCTTATTTTCTATGGGTGCATTTATCACAACAATAATATGCCTCCTAGAAAATTTCGCTATACTAGCGTAAACGGTTTTGAAGTTATTAAGAGTTAAAGTTTGAAAATTTCTCCACTCATATGTGGGCGGTGGCACACCCCTTTTCCAAAAATTGCATAAAATTGTCAATGGGACAACCAAATTAATAAATCTAGCAAGTTGCATCATTGTTGCTGCTTCTATTATAGAATTAACCCATTTTATACGTTTTTAGAAATTTTCGATATCGAAAAAAGGGGCGTGGTTATTGTTTGATTTCGCCCATTTCGAATAGCAACCTACCTTGGACAGAAAGCAGCCTGTGTGCCAAATTTAATTTCGGACATGTCTTAATGAATTGCTCTGTTCATTCTAAGACCTTTGATATATGGAACTCCATATCTATCTCTATTATTTTGTACCGTTACAAACCACCATTATATGACCAAAATTTCTCAAAAAAAAAAAAAAAGTTTGTGTTAAAATACAATACGCATATGAAAACAAATGTGTACCTAATTCCGTGGATAAGAAATATATATAAAAACAATTTTTAAATGCTCACTGAATACAAATATTCAATAATTAAGAAAAAAAGCTTGCAATTAAATTTTTACAGGCTTCAGAAATTTCATTAAAGTCCTTAACACTTTATTTAAGATATCCCCTTATTCTCCAAACGATCATCTGTAGACCGACTGATATTAAATAAATATAGCCCAGAAACTAAAGACAAATAGACAACTTTTGGATCAATATTTATAGTAAAAGGATTTTTAAATTAATTAAAATTTCTTCCAATTCCTTAAACTTTATTTTGATTGACTTTCAGAGGGGTTTAGACAAATAGAAAAAATTCTAATTCTATTCAATTCAGGTAACTAAAATTATGTAGTTTATTCAAGAAAGTAACAAAAGTGAGTTTTTTGTTAAAGTGTTCATACTTCCACATCATGTTGTGATCAATTGTTTAAATCTGCGAAGAAAAAGTACTTATTACATTTTGCACAGGTTGAGAAAATTAAATTTTGACACAACAAAGAAAAATTTTGACAGATCGAATACAATTTTACTCACTTTTCATGGTAAAAGTACTCGAGTCGTATTGCCAGCCTTGAACACTGTTTAAAAAACTTCGTCTTTTTGTGCATTATATTTTTTACACACTCGTTACATTTAACTAAGTACATCTGTACATCTATTATTCCTAAAAAGCTAATTTAAAAAATCCGATTCCGAATCCAATTCCAATAAACAAACCTTTCTAACTTATTTTTACTCCAAAAGGCTTTTCATCTCTACATACATATAATAAACCTGTAACAGGTTGATGTGTGTACATTGCAAATATTTAAGAAAAAGTTTTTAGAATTTTTGTCTGTCTGTCTGTATGTTTGCTCGCGCATTACTCAAAAACTGCTTATTGGAATTGAATGAAACTTTTATCGTTGCATTACTAGACTTTCAACTTAAAATTTAGGATATCTTTTGTTCTGATAGCTCTACCAGCTTCGGGGATATCGACCGATATGTGGACCAAGGTGATCCAAAATGTGTTTAGTACAATATGGGTATCAAAGGAAAGGCGATGTAATTCAGTTCCATATCTTATGTGGTATGGAAGATATAATAATGAAAATCGGACGGGGTCTATTATTAGTTGTGCGACGCAGCGAAGTCGAGTTTATTAGTAAAATAATATTATTACACTTCGCAACACATGGTGGAAAAATGTTTACTCAGGGTGAAAGACCGACGGCTCATATAGCAAAACCAGTTATCTGATCCACTTGAAATTTGTAAAATTTTGACCATAGCGAAGTAATTTGACCTGGGATGCAAAAATATTTTAAGGTTCTTTTTTTAATTATGTGAACAAAATTTTTATCAACTTCATGTGAATGATCGCATCGTGGAGTCCTCGTATAAATTTTTCAAAGTTTATAGCAACACTCACCCAGGCTGACAAAAAAGTACTCAAACGGAAAGTTTTTAAAAAAAAAACATACCTTTAAATACTGAATAAAGCTGTAGATCGAATAAAGAAATGCACTTTTTAGCACCTTTCAGACATTTGTTGGGTTGTTTACTGGGTTGTCTTACTGCATTGAATTCATCTAAGTAAATAAATTCCTCATATTTAGTTATGTGTCATTAAACTGTTGAAAATCTAAATTTAAACACACTTAATTCTTTTTCATTCATTTTAATTCAACCTAAATCATACTTCCTTTTGGCATTTATCTCATTTTTCTATTTCAACAAACAAAAAACATAAAAAAAACTCACTCAATTAGCATATTTGTAGGGTATTATATTGAACGTTGTCTATTGTTGTTGTTGTTGCAGTTGCATTTGCCGGCGCATTTCACAACGTTCGCCAACATTCTTTGCTGTATGAGTGTACCAGTTTCCATTTATTTTCATTTGCTCTCCGAGACAGGCACAACCACTTGCTAGGCTAATTTTGGAATTTAACTGCAGTCCAATCCCTCCCCCCACGGCGCACTCGCTGGAGCATAGAAGTTTTCTGTACAACGATAAAACTCCAGAACCACAACGACGAAATACGTTATTTGAGCTGTCGTGCGATCGTACGATGAATGCACGTTATTGTTTGTGTTTTGTTTTTGTTTTTTTATTGAATGCATACATAGAAATGGCTCTATGGACGAGAATTTCTACCTACGTAAAGCAGTTATCTACATGCAATGCATACTGGTTAAGTGATGTTTTCTGTTTTTTATGAAGTGTATAAGTCTGTGGAAGTGCAAAACAGCGTAACTAATATTTGTGTTATACATGTTCTGAGGCTCTCCCTATGGATTCTTTAACCTCTAGGGGACAAAAAGTTGCCTTGGAGAGGGGCCCAAGGAATCGAATTTTTTCCATCCAAATTTTACAGTTGTAGCGTGAAAACTGCGTAATTCAGCTGTCGCTTAAGTGTTTTTGCAGAATTGAGATACGCGCTTTTGCTCTTTCACAGAAAATGTGTTTGTTGGCTTTTTGTATATTTGTCTGGATACTGCAAGTATTCATTGTTAATGCTTCTGCCACTCATCGATAGGAGACGCATTCTCGCCTACCAATAAACCATTGTTGGACCCTGGAGGGCGCAAAGGGTTCTGAAGTCCTAAAACTGAAATGTGTGCACTTAAAAAACTATTTCCTCAAATCACAAAGAGGCTCCTTGTAAAAATCCGAGGATGAGGAAATGCATAGTATTCATTTTCAGTATATCCAATATAAACTTCTTGCGTAAAATGTTAAGAAAACCCCGAAACTGAGTAAGGGGTCTATCAGCTATTCCGGCGGAACTGGTAGCGGGAAATAATAGTAATAGAGTTTTGTGATCCCCATCGACTATATCGAAATGCACTTGCAAATTTCGATTAAATCGATTAAGTTCTCCTATGATCTATTATATTTCTCCCGTCAGCAGTTCCATTGGAACAGCTGATAGACTCCTTAATCTCTCACAAATCACAGAAGTATTTGCATACTAAAATTTGATATATTTACTACATTCCCACACAATAAAAAGCCGACAAAAATATTTTTTAATTACTAAAAATTTTGTTCATTTATTTTTTTTTAATTAACACAAAATCTTTTATAAAAAGAAAACGAAGAGTTTGTTAAAGCAGACACTCTTTTCATACCAAATTTATTTCTAGTCCATTAACGTAAATTTTCCTTTTCAGTTCCGTTCAGCTTCATCAATATGAATAATATTGGCTAGGATTGTAAGCCACAGCACCGTAACCACCATAATTGACACCACCATAACCAGCAGGCACAGGAGCAATGTATGGAATAGGCGCTGAGTAAGCACCAGCCGAACCGTATGATTGTGGAGCAGGAGCAGCGCAGGCTACAGGCGCCACATTAGGTTGACAACTGAAGAGATAGTTCTTTGGGCAAGGTGGCGCTGGAATGGTGGCGGCACCACCATAAGCTGCCTTACGGAAACGTGTCAAATCGTATGCAGGTTGAGCATTTTGTTCGGCTTCAGCTTCTGAAGCAGCAGCAGCACCGGAACTAGCACTACCAGTTGGACTAGCGACAGCAACACCGACGAGGACGGCATACAGAGCAATGAAAATGTAGGATTTCATCTTGGACAGCACGAGTTGTAGGGCGAGTTTGTGGGTAACAACTTAAACTGTCGAACTTTTAAAAGTAAACTGAACACTTGGCATGTTGGTGTTTCACTTTTATATTGAAGAATATTTAAAAAGCGAACAAGAAAATCGGTACGTATTGCTTTTTTGCTACTGCAATCAATAAATTTCCATTGCGGGTGTTTTTGTTTTGGTTTTGGATTTTTATTTTTTGCTGAAGTTGGCGGAAACTCTACAAAAAATGCAAAGTTGATTTAATTTTTGGTTTCACTTTTTTATAAATTTTTTTCGCTGATTTTCATTAAAATTACCTTACGGGTGGTGCATGTGGGGCATTCCATGTCAACTCGTTCTAAAGAAGTATTGGGTATTATCGATTGCGCTGAAATTTATTCACCTTTTTGTAGCGTTAGTCAGCGTTAGTGTCTTAGCCATGCAGGTATGAAACTTTTGAAATTGTTGAAAATTACGGAATTTTGTTTTGAAATCATTACATTTTCATACCAATTTTTTGTATGCCAAAGTTTAAAGCAAGTTCAATCATTGCTCTAAATTCATGAAAGGCCACGCAAATAAAGTACAGAAATTTAAAAATGAAAGTAACTACAGAGTGGCGCAAAAGTAATCCTCCTATCAGAAAATGCTATAAATTTTGCGATTGGCCCCTAAAGTCAGTTCTGTTTTGACATTTGTGTAGTAAACACATGTGAAATACACGTTAATAAACAATGTTACGCTACACTGCTCCAGAACGCGGAATATTGCTGACTATTTATTTCGGTCGGTGAAAAACGGTTACTGCGCAAAAGTAATCCTCCTATCAGAAAATGCTATAAATTTTGCGATTGGCCCCTAAAGTCAGTTCTGTTTTGACATTTGTGTAGTAAACACATGCGAAATACACGTTAATAAACAATGTTACGCTACACTGCTCCAGAACGCGGAATATTGCTGACTATTTATTTGACCAATAATCGGTCGGGGCCAAACGGTTACTGTGAATGGTGAGCGCTACAGAGCAATGATCAACGAGTTCTTTTTGCTGCAACTTGATGAATTGGGATTGGAAAACATGTGGTTCCCACAAGACGGTGCAACAGCACACACTGCACGTGCCACACCCGATATGCTGAACATCGGAAGCTTACTTTTGCGCCACCTTGTATAAAATAAGAACTAATTTTTTAACAGATGACAACGCTTTTTATAAAAATGATATTTTATTACTCATCTACACGCCCATCCTCTCATACGGTAACAAAATTTGGAAGATCAAACTTACTACATCTAAGAACTGAAATTAACTGTACAGAAAAAATAAATTTGTTGATCATATGGCAACACCTTTTTATAAAAACGATATTTTATTATTCATTCACAGGCTAAGCGCTTTCATATGGCCACCAAGATTTAGAATATCAAACTGACTAAATTGTAAAAAATAAATTAGTTATGCAGAAAAATATTTTTTGAACAGATGGCAACACTTTTTTAAAAGTTATATTTTATCCTCAATTCAATTACCATGTCCTTTTATATGAAACACAAAAATTGCATAATCAAACTAACTATCCTTCAAAAATTAAATTAACTATACATTAAAATAAAATTTTTTAACAGATGGCAACACTTTTATAGAAATAGTATTTTATTACTTATAAACAGATCAAGTCTTCTTATATGAAACCCTTAAATTGTAGGATCAAACGAACTATGTATACTGTAAAAATGAACTTAACTATAAAGGGAAAATAGATTTTTAGAACAGATGGCAACCCTTTTTATAAAATTTATATTGTATAAGTCAGCTAGAGCCGACACACTTTTACATTACACAAATAAATTGGAATATCAAACAAACTTTAAGTGAATTAACTACACAGTAAAAATAAATTTTCTTAACAGATGGCAGCCCCCTTTTCTAAAAATAATACTTTATCATTCATCTACAGGCCAACGCCTTTGACATACATAAATTGAAGTTCGAACTAACTGCACTGTAAAAATTAAATTAACAAAAAAGTGAAATGAAAAATTGTAAACAGCTGGCAACCCTTTTCATACAAATTATGAGTTATTATCAATCTACAGACCTAGCCTTTTTGTAAGGCACTGAAAATTTGGAAGATGGAACTAACTATACTGTAAAAATTTAATTTTACACAGGTGGCAAGCCGAAGTGATCTATTTTTATTCATATATGGGCCTCTTCAAGTAACACTTCAAATCTTCCAATTTAAAAACAAAGAAGCTATATAGCAGCGCTTTTCGTGAATATTTTTTTTAATACTTTTTATCCTATTCTTGGCAAAATAAAATCCAAAAACTTTAAAATTATAAAATTTCTTCAAGCCGTTCTTGAATTATTTTACGAATTTTTGGACAGGTGGCAACTCTTTTTGCAATAGTGACATATTATTATTCTATATAAGGGCCAAAAATTTTAATATGACACCTCGAATTTACAAATCAAAGCAACAATATATAGAGGTACCGCTAAAATTTTCAATGGTTTTTTGAGATCTCAAAAAATACACAATGATCTTAAAGAAATTTTCAAAAACTCTAAAATGACTAATTTCTAACAAGAAAATGTAAACATTTCACTGAAACAATTGATAAAAACATCCATCGGTAGAATGAGTTATCATGGAATGCTCCATATGAAAAAAAGGTTATCCGGTAAAAATGATTACGTAGCGTTTTTTTAAAGCTTTATTGGCATGTATTAATTAATTTTACTCCACTTATGCTCAAGAAATTAAGGTGTCAATGCCTTGACATCAAGTTGACATAAATAGGTATGCTGTTCACTGCTTTTGTTTATTGCCACCTTTATATAAGCTTGCATTCTTATTCGTGCTACAATTTCATTGCTAAATGTGGGAAACTTGTCGTAGAGGTAGAGATCTAAATAGTTTCAACGCAATTTGCATGGAAAAATCCGCTAGGTGCCGCATCTCGCCATATATTCGCCCTCTTGTCAAGAGCACCAATGTGCCATACATTTGACCTAAATTCCCAGGGCGATTGTGTAAAAGGAAACTACACTATTTTGCAGTCTTAGTTAACTCATTCAGCCAAAATATACTGGGTTTCCAAAAACAATGAAATTTTAAACTTCATTTCTCACCATTTTTATTTTGGCACATTCAGACTTCTGTCAAAAGGGTCACAATAATAGACCAAATTAAGGAATTTGCATTTTCGAATTTAGTAAAGAAGCTCAAAAATTCCGCTAGGTGTCTCTTGGATCGATACATTCAGATTTTTCTTCCGAAGTTGAGGAATATAGGGCTGAAACAAAAAACATAGTTCAGAACGCGATGGTAACGTAAAATCAAAAAAATAAAAAAAATATTAGCTGGGTGGAGTGAGAAAATCAGAATTGCTACTAGGTGGCGCTAGGATTCTAAAAAAAGAGGTTAATTTTTTTTCATCGAAAAGTAGCGGACAATTTCTTTTTAAAAAAGATATAGCATCGATGAAATACCTCACAAACAGTTTTAAAATTGAATTTCATAAAGACTACTTACTTGTTTAAGAAACAGTGTTCTGCTGCTTTTAGGTGCATTTATATAAAGGTAGCTTGAACAATTTTTTCTTTAATTTAATTTATTTTTTTGAAAAAAAATTATGCTTCCAAGAAATAATTAGTAAGCAGAATGGAAAAGCAACGGAAGATGTAAATTCAGGTCATTAACCGTTCATTGAAAACGTATAGATAGGCAGGTGCTGAGATGCGACCGGATATGACACCACCCACGGATAAGGGAAAGCTACTGGACTGATATGCTAGAGGTGCTAGCATCGACTATAAACACTGAAGTTCCAGTCTGAAAGCAGGCACTCGTACTGCCATAGTTCTCATAAGAGCCGATACATCTTTTTGCCAACTCCTCAAATTCCAAAGAGATTATTTGTTGCTGCATGCTAGGGAGGGTTGAAAAAAATTTTTTATTTTTCGTCTAGCATGGGACTAGAGTTTGTACTTTATAAAAATTATAATTATAAACAAGTTTACTTAAAATTTCAAAGTGGCTCACTCGATTTTTAAATAAATATAAAAAGAAAAATATACAAAAAAAATTTGAAAAATTGACGAAATTGATTTTTTAGTTACAAAAAAAAAAAAAGAGGAAAACAGTTTTTTCAGGATTTCGAGGAACATCCAATAGATTCTAGAACTCCTTTAAGAAACTACCCATATTTATTTAAAAAAGTTTCAACCCACCCTACTAAATACTGGAAGACTTATATAAAAATAATGGAGTATTAAATGACAAACTTCTTCATAGAAATCAAAGGAAAATGCTAACGAGGAGTTTTTATTAGTGTAGCAGCCAAAAACTAAAGAACTTTAGAATTTTTGTATATTTGTATGTTTGTTTGTACACGTATCACGCAAAAATCGCTACATAGAATTAAATGAAATTTTCACAGAAGTATGCCTAGATGTCTTGTTTAAAGTCTAAGGACATTAGTATAGCAGGAAATTATTTTATTTCAGCTTAATACAGTGGTGGAAACACAAGTAGGCGGAAAATTGTTTGTACTTTATAAAAAAAAAGGATTTTTTACCTTACTCAAAACTTGAATGTCTATTTTTGTATAAATAAATAATAATTTCTCGTATGTGATTTTTTTAAATTCTCTTTCATTCTTTTAACTACAAAATAGTGCCCATTAATATATAAATTTTTTTACTAATACTACAAACATAATTCGTACAAAATTTGTTTAGCTTCTGAATTTCCATTGAACCCCTTTTGAGAACAGTTTTTTTTTTTAAGTTGGAGCCAGATCATATTTATTAAAAGAAAATTTACCCACCCTAGTAAGTAATTTAAATTTTGTTCTAAAATTATTTGACTATTAAATGTCATACTTCCTAATAGATATTAAAGAAACACGCTTATGCTGAGTCTTTATTAGAGTAACATAAGTCAAACAATTTTTTTACAATTTTTGTCTGTTTGTACGCGCATCACTAATAAACCGCTGCAAAGAATTGTATGCAATTTGCAGCGATATATAGCTAGATGCCCTACTTAAAGCTAGTCACCCATTTATAGCAGTTGTTAGAACTTTGGTATGTTTGTTCGTGCATCACTCAAAATATTATACATAGAATTAAAAGAAATTTTTACAGAAGTATTGATAGATGTCTACTTTAAAGTTTAAGTGGCTATGAAACTATATGTAAGTTATACTTCTTCTTAAGAAAAAACCCAGTACATATTTGAGAATTTTTTTATTTTTAATTTTATCATATTTCTAATAGTGAAATGAAAAGCTTTTGCTGTAGAATGCAAAAGTCAGCACATATAGCAGTTTTTAGAAAATGATCAAACAGCTTCAAAAAAATAGACAAGACTTGCTAATAAACTCTGTTGCTATAAATATGTAAAGCACTGTGAAAGTATGCAGCATTTTTTGCATAAATTACGTCAATAATTAATAATAATACTCACATTTTGCATAAATTTGAAATTCCACAGTTCACTAAATGAAGCAAAAACAAAGCAAGATGTGTTGTCCGAAGTGTTGTTCTCCAACTGGCTGCAGATGAAGGCGTTGCTGGTTGTGAACACAAAACACAATAACTAGGTTTTTTGATATTTTTATTTAGTATGCAGACACCACAAAGTGATTATTTTTGTAGGTAAAACCGCAAGTTATCGGTATGAATCACAATTTCTTTTAAGCACACAATTTTTATAGCACAAATTGCAATGGCACCAAGAATATAAGCACACGGGCAGAATGATAAGATAGCTACACGTGCCTGGTTTTTATTTTGTTGATCCTATTTGTTTAATTCTTTAGGACCTTTTTTCATTTAAGAAATTTTGATTTCACTTACTTTTTATTATTTATTTCTTTTTTTTTAGAATTCTTTCACTTTTTTTTATTTTTGGTTGTTTGCACTTAATTTTGTATCGTATTTTTGCACAATTCTACTAACTATTAATTTTCTTATTTTTATTTTCTTTTTATTTGTCACATGTCACGCATAACATTTTTCACTCACAGAAAGTGAAAGCTGCTTTTTTTTTAATGCAAAATGCACTCAAAGCAATATGCGAAGAGGTCACCATACAACAAATGCAATGTTGTTGTTTTATTTTTTTTAATTCAATCGCACTGTAGTTGACTGCCAAAAAAAAATGAGGGGAATTAAAAAAAAAAACTAAAAAAAAGTTCATATCAAAAACAAACAATGCAAGGGGGAGGAGAGCAAAAATCATGCGATTGTATGTCAACCGTTGATCGCTGCTTCGTTTTTATTGTATCGGCATGCAACAGCCAAAAACGAAAAGAAAACATAAAATGAGAAACAATTCAGCTACACGATGACAGCAGCAGCGACGCTAGCAGCGACTGTGATTATTTTGATGCACTTGACATGCACAATTGAACTGGCGAGTAGCAGTCAAGCATGCACTATGGGCTCGTTTGACTTGTGTTGGTGAAAAAATTAATCTTTAAACTGAAAAAAATTTTGTATAGAAGAGTATAATATTCAAGAGCTAACATTGTTATACTTATATAGCCATAGGGCGAGTGCTTTAACAATGTGTTTGTTACTCTCTCTCGCAGCAAATAATTTTTCAAACCTTAAATGTACTTAATTTGACTTTGAAATCTGTTAATTTTTTGAACTTCTACCAAAGTTCTAAGTGACGTTTAATGGCCGTTTTCATACTCTCTTTTTGACGGTAACTTGTGTTTAATTGACTTAAATCGTTATGGTGATTATGATTGAAAATTACCACAAATTAGCTGCACACTTCTTATTTTGGCTTTTTTTGCCTTTTTCAAAATAAATGCCTTTTTTTGGCTTTTCCGAAATAAATACATTTTTTCCTTTTTGAATAATTATGTCCTCTTTTAAATTTTTAAAAGTAATAGGTAATTTTAAATTGCATTGCGTTTGCTTAGGTGCTTACTGCACTGCAGTTTAGTTCAAAATAATTTTCCAGATTTATTGTTTGATTTTATTTACCTTGCGAACACGCCATATAATAAGGGATGTTGATAAAATATTAAATGCGAAAAGAATGCCCTAATCCCTCATAATTTCAAAACTTCCAATATTTCATATTTGCTTGTATTAACTCAGGCCGATCGCTCTTTTAGTATATTCACAACTTTTCTTCGCGATAATCGAATGAAAACGTACCCCACATATTTGAGATGCATCTTGATGCAACTATATAGGATGAGGCTTTCGTGTTAAAATCTCGACAACTTGACAACAAACTTAAAACCAAAAGAACAATGAAACTAGCCTGTCATTTGTTTTTTTTTTTATCGTTTTCGTTATAAGTTCAAAAATAAGTGCCTTTATGAAAATAAATGAATTTTTCAACTTATTATATTTTTTGCTGCCTTTTCCTGCCCATTTCGTCCTAAAAATTCTATCCCTGATTATAATCAATACTAACTTGCCAAATTTAAGTCTATGCGTTACAGCCGTTTCAGATTTTCATACACCCGGGACAAAACTTTAAGAGCCATTTGCTTGTGTTTTTTTCTTCTTTCATACAAGTAAATTTTTATTCAAAGTAATTGTGAAAGAAAAGAGTGTCATGAAAGAGAAGTGAGAAAGAGATCGCAAAAAAAAATATAAATAAAATAGTACTAAAACTATAGCCTGCATACGTCTGTTGTTTTTAAAAATTTCCTTTAAAATGAATAATAATAATTGAATGATATTTGTTATCAGCTGGTCTTGTGCTAGTCAAACTTATCTACAAAATATGTAACATATTCAAATTTTTGACAATTTTTTTTCATCAAACGTCCCGTAGTACTCTGTTCGGTCTGCCGGTTACTTGAACATGCCACTCAATCATTCTCGTTTTGCTTACTGCGGCGGGTCTCGACTAAGCTCAGCAGTGTGTGTCAATACAGTTCAACAGCAAGAACAACGTCGACTGAGTGGTGAGGGTGCACTTTTGTTGCACTTCGCATATACATATTTAAGTCAAAAGAACAAAAAAAAAAACAGAAATCGTCACTTTCTCGCCGCTTCTGCTGCATCAACAGGAAATGCAAAATTAGAAGAATGCAAGCCAACAGGCAGAATTGTTTATTATTTTGTTATTTATTATTTATGTTTTGCGTTGTTATTAATTTATTTTATGCCCTCTTTTTTCTTTTTGGTCGCTGCTGCTGCTTTCATTGTAATTGTTGTTATTTTATACACTTGTTTGTCAGAGCCATGGTTTTATTTTTCTGCCACGTTTTGCGCGAGTGTTGTTTGAGTGTCTCGGTGGGTGCATCGAAATAAAGTCCGAGTCGAGTCGAGCCGCTTTATTTATTTTATTTTATTTTATTGTTTTGTTTTTATTTGTATTTTTTATCAGTCGACGCGTTTTATTGGGTAACACATGCCCGCTCTCTTATTGAATAGCTACATACAGGGTGGCGCAAAAGTAATCCTCCTATCAGAAAATGCTATAAATATTGCGATTGGCCCCTAAAGTCAGTTCTGTTTTGACATTTGTGTAGTAAACACATGCGAAATACACGTTAATAAACAATGTTACGCTACACTGCTCCAGAACGCGGAATATTGCTGACTATTTATTTGACCAATAATCGGTCGGGGCCAAACGGTTACTGTGAATGGTGAGCGCTACAGAGCAATGATCGACGAGTTCTTTTAGCCGCAACTTGATGAATTGGGATTGGAAAACATGTGGTTCCAACAAGACGGTGCAACAGCACACACTGCACGTGCCACAACCGATATGCTAAACATCGGAAGCTTACTTTTGCGCCACCTTGTAGATCGGCAGCGATTTGGCAACACTGTCAACAGGGCGAGAGAGGAGAAGCACTCATTGCTACATCCCCACCTTGCTTAAGTTCTTTATTGCACGGTTTTAAATATTTTTTATTGTCTTAATATTGTTGTTGTAGAGGATGAACATGATAATAGGTTTTTATTTTTAATGTCGCCTGCATTGTTGTTATTGTTGTGCTATGAGTTTGCTGCTTTGAATTTTAATTTGAGTTTGATAATTTAATTGACTTGAAATGTGTTAAATTAATTTGAAAAAAAAAAAGCAGCGACAAAAACCAGTTTGCTATCACCGCTTAAAGGCAGTCTTATAGTAGGCCCGCCATATGGTAAAAATTATTTATTAAAGTTACAAAAATAAGAACATTATGTAAAACACAAGTTAGACTTGTAATAAAATGGAATAGATAATTTTTGCTAAGACAAAGGAAACTTATGAAGGGGCTAGCAACAATAGCATTTAAGTGAGTCCGACATCGATACGAGTTATTTAAGTTTAAAGCTGATTACTTATGTAAAATCTATGTAAATGAAATAAAATAAAATAGAAAAAATTAAAATAAGATATAATAAAATAAAATAGAACACAATATAATAAAATAAGATAAAATCTAATATAATAAAATTAAATTAAATTAAATTAAATAATATAAAAAAAAAAAAAATAAAATAAAATAAAATAAAATAAGATAAAATATAATATAATATAATATAATATAATATAATATGATATAATATAATATAAATATAATATAGTATAATATAATATAATATAATATAATATAATATAATATATAATATAATATAATATAATATAATATAATATAATATAATATAATATAATATAATATAATATAATATAATATAATATAATATAATATAATATAATATAATATAATATAATATAATATAATATAATATAATATAATATAATATAATATAATATAATATAATATAATATAATATAATATAATATAATATAATATAATAAAATTAAATTAAATGATATAAAATAAAATAAAAAAATTAAATAAAATAAAATGAAATAATATAAAATAAGATGAAATAAAATAAAATAAAATAAAATAAAATAAAATGAAATAAAATAAAATGAAATAAAATAAAATAAAACAAAATAAAATAAGATAACATAAAATAGAATAGAATGTAATATAATAAAATGAAATGAAATGAAATGAAATAAAATAAAATTTAGTTAACGAATATAAAACACGATAAAATAAAATAACATAAAATAAAATTTAATTAACAAATATAAAATATGATAAAATAAAATAAAATAAAATAAAATACAAGGTGGCGCAAAAGTAATCCTCCTATCAGAAAATGCTATAAATTTTGCGATTGGCCCCTAAAGTCAGTTCTGTTTTGACATTTGTGTAGTAAACACATGCGAAATACACGTTAATAAACAATGTTACGCTACACTGCTCCAGAACGCGGAATAGTGCTGACTATTTATTTGACCAATAATCGGTCGGTGAAAAACGGTTACTGCGCAAAAGTAATCCTCCTATCAGAAAATGCTATAAATTTTGCGATTGGCCCCTAAAGTCAGTTCTGTTTTGACATTTGTGTAGTAAACACATGCGAAATACACGTTAATAAACAATGTTACGCTACACTGCTCCAGAACGCGGAATATTGCTGACTATTTATTTGGCCAATAATCGGTCGGGTCCAAACGGTTACTGTGAATGGTGAGCGCTACAGAGCAATGATCAACGAGTTCTTTTTGCCGCAACTTGATGAATTGGGATTGGAAAACATGTGGTTCCAACAAGACGGTGCAACAGCACACACTGCACGTGCCACAACCGATATGCTGAACATCGGAAGCTTATTTTTGCGCCACCTTGTAAAATAAAATAAAATAAAATAAAATAAAATAAGATGAAATGAAATAAAATAAAATTAAATTAAATAAAAAAAAAAAAAATTAAATAAAACAAAATTTATCACTTTAAGAGCAACTTAAAAGTATTTTCTTCTTTATTGATTTAATGTCAATTCTCTAAATAATAACTTATTAAATCATGAAACTATGTATTCAATTTAAACTCGACATTAATTCGCTTCATTTTCGATACTGATCGGCTAGGCGTCAATCTGCAGGCAATGTGTTTGTATTAGTTGCCTACTGTCTATCGATGTACAGTCGTGTTCATAAGAATAGCAATAAAAGTTTGTTAATAATGTGTTGTTGATGTTTTACGTATTAAGAAAGCTATGATTTCGTTACCCTTATACACTGTGTTTGTATACACTTGCGTTTGAGATAACAATTCAACCAAGGAAGTCAGCTATCAAAAATGAGCGAAAATTCGTTGCTCAGTTATTTATAGAGCTTCACAATAAAAATTTGTACGTGAAGTTATTTTGAGAACTTAATACCAAATTTTATGAAATTTTGGAAAATAGTGGGGGGGCTCTTACGTTTGCCCATCTTCAATCGTTAGAGGTGAAATAATGAAATTTGGCTGCAAATATGTATATAAATGTATACTAATGTAGTAGAGAATATAAACGGCGAAAGTTTACAAAAATAAGTTTAAGGTTACGCCCACTTCATAGAGCACCCTTATATAATGGCTTAGAAACACCTAATATGCACTATCCTTATCGTCGACTTGCAGTAAATTATCCACCACAACTGAGTTATACCACATTCGAAAAAAAATTTGAAAAAAAAAATTATACCCGCTCTGGCTGCTACTTTTTTGCTCACCACTGTACGCTAGCGTGTTTGTGAGGCAACTTGGAATATAACCTGTTGAACGGTGTAAATGGCATTTGTCATAAGCAGCGCAAGTTCTTTAAGCACTACGAGATGATAGCAAACAGCTGGGTAGCTTTCGCACATCTGGTTTTTATTACATCAACAATCTGGACGTTCAATTCAATCCAATTAGCAGAGAGCAGCTTAAGCAGCAATTAGATACAAAAATAAATGTGTTTCAAACTTCAAATGATTCTATAGCTGACGCATTACTGTTACAACAACAACAACAACAACACCAAACCAATATATTTCTTTGAATTTGTTTTGTTTTTATCTTCAAACATTTACAAGGTACCTTTTAATTTTTTGTTGTGTCTTTAAATTAGTAAAATGAAAACGCAATGGCGATTGTTGATAAATAAATTCATAAATACCTAATATTGTAGACACTAGAACAACAACAACACAAGTAACACGATAAAGAATTCTGGCTAAAACCTAGCTCTATTGCACAGTTGTCGACTGCGACGACCAAGTTGGAGCAAACACTCGCAAGCACACAAACAAAAAGAAGTGGCGTATGTTGATCTGGATTTATGGAAGGGATCAAGGGAAAAGGTATACTAACTTCCACAATTTAAGAGAGCAAAACTATTGATCATTGTCGAGTGAGGTTAAATGAGAAGCATAGCCCCTAAGAATAAAATATTTCAATCTCTGACAAGCTTAAACTGTTTCTAGTGTTTTTTTTTTTTGTTTTAATTCCAGAAAATCTGAAACTAGTCGCTGCAATTGAAAAACTCTTTTCAGATGTGTAATTAATTTGTTCGAGAGTCACAAATGAGTCTAAATCTTTATAAAGAAGAAACTATCTTGAAAACCCGAATTCGGCAAACTATTTCTGCCTCGTTTGTCGGTAGTAAGCTATACTAAGTGCATAGGAAAGCGCAATTCGTGCACTCCTGGTACAATATAGTAATAATAATTAAAAGCACTCTCTGAAGCACTGGTATGGCTGCGTTTTCTCCCCAGCACTTGCTGATTCTATTCTATTTTCAACGTATTATTCGAAATCTCGAAGATATATCGCGAAAATAGTCCTGTCGATCTCTGCCTTAACTCGTCAATTCCCAGTATCACCTGTAGCTGACAGGTGGTTGAACATTTTGTTCGACCAGTTGGCAATTCGCTTTGTGATCTTAATATTATTGACAAGTCGAGGGCACTTCGTTGTTTCTAGAAAAAAATTTATATCAGCACCGCTATACGTCATCTGTCAAAATCGTTCACTTGTTTGGCGCTAATTTGGAGTTTTCTTGCTTTTTACTATTTGTTGCGATATAAATTGAACTGTAAGTATTGATTTTTTTCTAATTGCATTTGATAAATGAATAAATAAATTATATTATGCATTATGCTGTGAAAATAATATATACTTTGTTTATTACATAGCTCAAAATATGTCGTGTCACCTGGGGGTGACACTGGGCACTGTATGACTATTGTTTATCGTACTTGGGGAAGTGAGATTTTAGTGGTTGCTTACGTCTTATAGATTGACCTTGGATGAAATTATCGAGGAGTTCAATGCCGCAGAAATGCATGCTTAGGTCTCAAGTAGAAGTACAAAATTACAATATATATAATTTATTTACTGCATAGTTCTGTAAGTCATTTAATGGTTTCCTTCAATAGATATAAAAGAAAAATATGCTTGAATGTATGACACAATGCCCAGTGTTAGTTATAAAAGTTTTATTTTTTTTTTTTTGGTGTATACTATGTATAAC
This sequence comes from Merzomyia westermanni, assembly GCA_949987695.1. Lineage (NCBI taxonomy): Eukaryota > Metazoa > Arthropoda > Insecta > Diptera > Tephritidae > Merzomyia > Merzomyia westermanni. The sequence continues at coordinate 8,480,862 of OX465289.1, read as the reverse complement.
TATTTCATTCAGTAATAGAAATTGTTTTTTTTTTTTGCAAACATAGTCATGGGAATTGGCGGGTTAATGTTAAAAAATATTTAAATATGTCGTTCACAAAGTCTTCCATCACTTTCTCATCATCTGGTGACATTTCAAGTGATCAGTTGGCCTCAGTCAATGCATTTGCCGATTTAGGTGTTTTCTTCAACACACAATTTTCCTTTTACTCTAATCTTGCTTTACTTGGTAGAGGCCTTAATGGATCAATATACGAGGAAGACTCTGTACATTTCTTTAGTTTGCTCGAAACTAGAATATGCATCCATTATTTGGTCCTCATTAATAGCTGTTATTCGGCCTGAATTGAAAGGGCTCAAAGAAAATTTATTCGACTCGGTCTAAGTCCCTTTACTTTGGACGATCCGATTCCATCTTACCACTCTCGCTGTAAGCTTATTAATCTGCAATCCCTTGATACTAGGAAAACTCTGCATTTGCTCATGTTTGTCTAGGACATTATTGTTGACCCTTGAGACTGTCTAGGTTTCCTTGAAAAGGTTTCTTGTGCCTGCGATTACTCTTTAATTTTTATTTGACTCCTCCCAGAGCGAATTATTACTACTTCAATATAATTTAACGTGCCCTTATTGAATTTATTATTGAATTTATCAAAGAGTCTACCTATGGATTTTTCCCTATCGACAGATATGTACATACATTCAAGTCTTTTATTGAACTCAGCTTCCGTTGAATTACATACTTAAATAATTATTTTAAGTTTTGTTAAACATTTTACTTCTCTCAAATACCATTATCAGCTTAAAATACAACAGAAATGAAAAATGATTGATAAATTTCTATTATGAGCCTTGCAAGGTGGGTGGTTCTCTTAAAGAAAAAATTATAGAAACTTTGTTTTAAATTTTTGTCAAATGCACAACAGCTGATCGTTTGACATAATTTGCAAGTTCTGACTAAGATATTTACTCTCATTGATTTGCTCTCAGTAGCTAGAGTACAGGAATGACCTTCTGTAGGGTCTGACTGGTTTTGTCTGTTTCTGACTTGTACGGGATCACAGCTTATGCTGATATCTGCATTCGATTTCATTCAGGGGCGTCAAATCAAACTCTCCCCAGTCGTAGCTGCACCTCTGACACACACACACACACACACACAAATGTGCATTTATGTGTTGGTTTGTATGCTATTACTTCAGTTAGTGGGGTAAGGTTATCGTTGTTTTTCTGGTTTTTCCATTAATTCTATCTGAAGTAGTTTTCTAATTTTTATATTCTTTGATTAAATCACTTCCACACTTAAATACACTTCAATAAACTTTCATAGGTATATGGATACACTTTTATTCTTCAAATTCACCGTTTTCTTCGTGATCACTAGCTATTCCTGAGTAAAATATAGAATTCCCGTTTTCTCATGCCCAAACACGATTTTCCTTCATCAACACCGTACGACACAGAAGAGAAAAAACTAGAAATGAGGCGCAGGCGAAGGGAATTCGTAAAAACAATATCAGCCTTAACATACATACACACACATGCAATTCACAGCAAAAAAAAATAAAGTAAGAAAACACTGAAAATAACAAATGTTAACGCTGCATACGAGAGAGCGTCACAACAACATAACACACATTCCTCACACAAAAATCGCGCAGTACTAAAAGCTGTTGCTTGCCCATTTGGGGCCGATGGTAGTGGCACTCCACTAGCGTAGTGTGTGCGAGTTAATTTTGTTGAGCATTCTTACAGATAAGGTGAGTGGAAAGAGCATGGAATGGGGAAATAGCTGAAAAACACATGTGAATTTGCGATTGATGGGGAAAGATCGGAATGAGCAATGGGCATACAGCGTTGCATTACGATGTTACAAAAAATTTACTGCGATCTGAAATTCGGTTTAGTATTCTATTCGATTTCCTGGTAATAAATTTTTCTGACATACAACTAAAATTGTATTTATTAAATACGTTATAAAACGACCAGATCACAAGAAAACAATAAAATGAGCGAAAGGTTTATAATAATTAGAAAAATCACTATCTTAGTTTTCCGTACTTTAATATAAACTGAAATGGCCCATAATCATAGTCAGATTAAATTAGAGTTTTATCAACTTAAACATGATTCTATAATAAACATCCTTTCGTGTCTGTCATAGTCAACTTAAAATACATTTTATTTCTAATTTAAAATGACGAAAATGTCATTTTAACATTTTAAAATCACATTTTGTGTCTACGGTTGTGCTTGTGACATCGCTTACTCCAAACTAAAGTTTAGTTTTTTTTTGCTATGGTTTGTGAATTAAATATCTGACACAGGGTGACCTTGTAAAACACAAAAACTTCCTTCGTACCACCAACCAACTTAATTTATTTTCATTTTAGCTTCCTAGGTAAATACTGTAAGCAGTGTCTAGTCACTAATAGAGACATTTCGTGGTCAATTTCAGTTTTGATACAATTTGGTATTCAGTAAGCTGTCTCACATCTCTAGTCTCAAAAAAGAGTCACTAATTCATCAGCTGGTTCTAGGCAGGTCACAAACAGTGAAATATGGGGTTAGAAATTAAAAAATTATAAATTTTAAATGTAGACATTTTTATATACAAGGTGGCGCAAAAGTAATCCTCCTATCAGAAAATGCTATACATTTTGCGATTGGCCCCTAAAGTCAGTTCTGTTTTGACATTTGTGTAGTAAACACATGCGAAATACACGTTAATAAACAATGTTACGCTACACTGCTCCAGAACGCGGAATATTGCTGACTATTTATTTGACCAATAATCGGTCGGGGCCAAACGGTTACTGTGAATGGTGAGCGCTACAGAGCAATGATCAACGAGTTCTTTTTGCCGCAACTTGATGAATTGGGATTGGAAAACATGTGGTTCCAACAAGACGGTGCAACAGCACACACTGCACGTGCCACAACCGATATGCTGAACATCGGAAGCGTACTTTTGCGCCACCTTGTATTTAAAAAAAATATATTTAATTAACAGAAAATAAAATAAAAACTAAAATAACAAACTGTCCGCGATCTTGGGGTCGAACCTGCGTCTCACACGTTGTACTCGAAACGCTTACTACCTAGGCTATCGCGATATGTATAAGTATATATGCACTGTCAAATGCTGTACTTGAGATATATGCAAGTGTGTTTTCACCACATATGATTGGTGAACTTTTTGTGATTTTCTCTTATAGAATACCGAAATCATCAAGGGCCACAAAAATTGTCTCCAATGAAAAATCTCATATTTAGTGACCTGAGATGAGACAGACTAACAGAATACAGCTATTAATCACTCCCTTTAGATGTGTCAGCAGCAGCAGTCACCTTTTTTACGGATCGATTCACCAACTAGTTAAGTGGAGAGATCTTACAGGTGACTACCCGCCTCGAGGAAGCATAATGGGCCGAAGGTAATAAACCGCATATGGAGGAGCCCCGTTACCCCGCTTTATAGTCATCCCGTCACGTCTTCCAAATGTAGCTGCTATGCTACTGGTATACTTTTAGTTCCGCTACTGCTGCTTCAGGTGACAACTCCACCGCTAATCAATCGTTCGACCCATGGCGAAACTCGTGAGGTGGAAGCATTGCGACATAAATACATCCGTACATAAACTTTGCATGTATTTTGTTTTTGCAATTTGTGAGCTTAATGTCAAAATCGCACTGAGAAATGAGTGTACTGTCAAAATTCGAGAAAAAAGTAAAAAGCACGACCTGTATTATTGGATCATGCTTCCACAGTAGGCCGCTCTAAGTCTATCTGCGGCTGTCACCGTGAGCTACTGCTTTGCTTTGACTAAACCGTTCGCTTATATAATACTCTCGCAGTCCCCTTCTCACTCTCCGGTCTTGACACAAAATTATCGTATTATTACTTAGTCGGAGTTTGTGGGACCTCTAGTTGACCTTGGACAGACCGACCTTTACCTCAGCCTTCGACAAACCCCACGTAAATTGTTAAAAATATTTGTTAACAAAATTTTTGTTATTTTTAATTTCTGAACACGGCTTTTAGTATTTACTTAAATTATTTGTAGTAGGGGCCAAGATCTTTGTGCCAACCGCAGCCAAAACTTAAGCCGAAAAGGTAATCGCAGAGAAATTTAAATCAAATAGACTGAAAATACACCTGGAATCACCATAGGTGTCAAAAGGTATCTGAAAACTGATTGGAATAGCAACTGAAATTGAGAAGGCAACTGGAACCAAGACCTATACTAGAATATGAATTAAACTCGAAACAAAAATTGAGACGAATTGAGATTATGTTCTTTCGTTCTAAAGTAAAAACTTTTTGCTCATTCATGTTGTCATTTTTCAGTTCTGGTTCTTGCTTGGCTTTTCATTTCATAGAAAAATTTTGACACCTGTAGTTTATCAAAGCGTAGTTTTTTACCCCCAAAAATTTGGGTGAAGGAACAACACTTCAATAAGTCCAATGCAACAACCATTTGGGGGTCTTGCGCCATCTACATTTCAAATATGCACAACTAGTTCCTACAATTTGAATATCCCACTATTTGCCCACCACCACTTTGCCGTTGCCAGTTGAGCAAACTTGCACTACGCTGTAGCTCCGCCCATAACGTGCATTTTTTTTATGCAATCACATGCTTGCACGTCGCTGCTTCTTCTTTCCTACTTTTCAACTTCTTCATCTTATAAAGTCCAGTTCAATTTGTCTTTATTTGCACTAACAGCATCAGCAACAACACAGCGCATACCCCACAATGGAGAAATCGAAGATGGCGTTGATGACGACGATGCTATGCGCTTGTGTGTGTGTACGAGTGCCGACGGTAATCATGAAAGCGACGGCAAAACGAACAGCGAAAAGGCTGTAGCTTTGCCGTTAGGTGTTCACTCATTGCAAAATGGCTGCTGGTGTTGCTGTTGTTACTGTTTCTTTTTCGGACGTGTGCTGTTATTGTAGCGCATACATTCAATTGTGTGGGTGGTTTATAGAGCTGAAAGGCCGTTGTTTGTCTGTGCCAACAGCGACGCAGCGGTCGGCAAAAGATTGCTTGAGATGCTGGCTAAGGATGGCGGGGAGAGGCGTTTAAAGTTGATTAGATGGATTTCATTTGGTTTTTGTGTTTTTAATCACACACCAATTTCATTTATTAAATCTTCGCATCAGCATTTCTCTAACAGCATTCGGAGCAGCCTCGTTTTATTCTCGGTTGGGTTTGAGTGAGTGTGTGTGCGTGTGTTGTTGTATGCGCTAGTTGGTACTCTTAGAACGCCTTACTCATACTGCGTTTGCTCCTCCTTTTTGTTGGTTGCTCCCGTAAGCTTCGTTTTTTTCCTTTCTAGATTTTGTTTCAGCTTTTGATTTGCTTCTCGTTTTCAATTTAGGTACTTTGTAATATTTTTTGTTGTTTGTGTAGATACTTTTCATTACATTACTGCAGCTGAGCTCTTTTGCTCTTTTAGCTTTTTTTTACTTCAGGTTTTGTTGTTGGGGTTTAGTGTCACAAACAATTTGCTGCCAGCGCAATAAAGTTGGGAAATGAAATTGTTTATAAATTAGCGAAATTAAATTAAAAAAGAGACGAGCAAATTACGAGATTTGTTTGTTTGTTAAAGTGTAGGTTACTAATAGGCAAATTCTCGTTATTTGATTTGTAATTAGTTTTGGTCGCGGTAATGCATTGCCTTTGCACGTTTGCGGTAAGTGACCTGGGAAAAGTCGGGGCCTCGGAAGCAATTCAGTGAATATGATCGACTTCGATTTGTTTGGAACAATAGACCAAAGAGGCTGGTTCCAAAGTCGTACTTCCAAATCAATCTCTCACAGATCGAGGCTTTGAAGGGATCACAATTATGTGATTTCCACCGCAAAACACTCCTTTTGGACCAGAAGGTTGGGGTTTCGCTGTTTCGAAACTGTTATCTGCATCAACTTAAATGAGATCTTACAACCACTACCAGAATGACGAGGGTTTAATCCAAGCGATGCGTCTCATTCAAGTATAACACTGGCAAATCCATCTTTTCCAAATTTAGGTTAGTTTGGTTTCAGTTCGATTAGTTTAGGTTAGGTTTGGCTAGGCTAGATCAGGTTAGGTTGAGTTAGATTAAATTAAATTATGTTAGGTTTATTTAAGGGTAGATTAGGTTCGGTTAGGATATTAGATATTAGCTTATGTTAGATTAGGTTAATTTAAGGTTATGTTTTATTAGGTAAATTTAGTTTAGGTTAGCTTGGGATAGGACATGCTCCCTTGGACAATATAAAGGTCCGTTGTTAAACGTGACATCTTTAAATACTTCAGCAGTCGCTGCAGCCATATAAGACCGAGCTTGCCCTAAATAAGCTTGGCCCCTTGAAAGCCAAATAATCTGCGGCCGAAGAAGTTCCCGCCGCTTGTTTGGCAGGGTTGTGTCTCGAGTCCGTTTTGATAAGTTTGATAAAAGAAAAATCACAAAAGCTCGAGTGAAAGGATGGGAATCCTGTCCAACTACACCTATGTCCTTGATAAAAAATTTTTTGGAGCGCTCCAGAACTCAGCCGAGGGGCTACCAAAGAAGGGTTTTGCCTGAAATTCAGTAGAAACTATGTTCCATGCCTCTCGGCACCGCATGCGCCACAACAGTCCAATGACTAGTCAACACCGAAACTAATCTAAATATGTCCCTTCTATTCATCTTGAGAATAGTTAAAGGTTTCGTAGGAGGGCCACAGATTCCTCGACATTCCACAGAACTGCAAACGTTTCCAACTATAATAAGCCTCACAAAGCCAGTGCTGAGGGATACGGCCGCTGATAAGCTCAACAACTGCTAGGAGACATGAATAGTCAATTCACGTCAAACCAGTTTATTGGCCATCTCGTCGCCCTGTATTGAGGGACCCTTTTCAAATGAATCGCTGGTAAGCCCAGAGCCCTAAAAGCGACATGGTTTTTATTCTACTGTCCGGTGTTGTCCTTGGCCTTCCTTGATGTTTTGCCTGGAGAGAAGTAACTTCAGCCGTAGTGGGAGACACAGCTTGACATGGAAAAAAAGGACTTTTATAGTATCCCCGCATGTGGAAAAAGTCTGATTTTGGAAGGAAGCTGCTACGTCAAGAGCGAGACAAAAAATCTTAAAAACTAGAAAGGTAAATAAATTTCTAAACTTTTATTTAACAATCTAAACAATAAACGTCAATCCATATCAATTTCTTTTACTTCGCCATATCTATTGATGATTGTCATTGAATCCCACTGGATGTGGCACACCGAAAGTCACATAAGTTGGAATTGGTGCTGAGTAGGCAGCAGCTGGACCAAGTGGTGGTGCGGCGCAAGCGACTGGTGCCAAATTGGGTTGACAACTCAAAAGAAAGTTCCTGGGACATGGAGGTGCTGGAATGGTGGCGCCACTGCCGTACGCTGATTTACGGAAACGGCTTATATCGATGGCGGACTGAATGTTAACGCCCTGTGGTTGACTCGATTCAGCTTTGGACTCTGCTTCGGCTGCTGAAGGGCTACCACCACTGCTTATTGGATTTGCCAAGACCACGCTGAAGACAACGGCGAAGAAAGCCATGCAAATGAAGGATTTCATTTTGTTTTGTGATGTTTTGTAAGTGGAACAACTTGAACTGTGAAGTTTTAAAGTCGAGTGATGATATAATATGAACTGCAATGCGCTTTTTATATACATACTCGTATAAAAAGTTATTTCACATTGAATGTTGGTTGTTGAGTGAATTCAGCAAATACTCTAGAGCCAAGGCGTGCAGCTGTTTTGCTTTGGTTGGCGAAATTTTTTTTTTTTACCTAATTTTGTGCAGAGTTGTAAATTACATACATAAGAGCTAATGAATATGAGGCGATCGGTAATAACCTAGTTTCGGTTTTTTTTTTAATTTGCTATGACTAAGACTTTGAACGCTAAGCTAGCCATTTATGAATGACCTGAATTATTTTTTAAATGTCAAACTGGGTGAAATGTTAATATAGGGTAAGGTTTTTTTTTTTGCAAGAGTGTTCCAATTGCGTTCCAGTAAGACTAATATGAATTTTCTACTATTTAGAGCTATATTCACCTTTCATAACGGCTCTTAAATGAGCACTTACCGAAAACTCCTGACCATGTGGGCAGGGTTATACCCATTCTGTTTAGCTAAAATTTCTTACGAAATCAGTTACTTAATTATCTCCTTGGATGTGCTTTATCGTCATATTAAGAACGGAAAAAACAGATAGCCCTATAGAGTTCTATCTTTCAATCTCATTTTCAGTCAACTTTAATGAAAAAGTGGGAGTTGTCGTCTGGCGATTTTGCGTGACGAATTTGAAAGTTTCTTGTGGGAGGTGCCACACCTATTTTTAAAAACTTGGCAAAACCAGTAATAAGATGCTAGCTACCATATTTTAGAACTTTACCTGCGCCGGTCAATGACATTTTTATGTTCTGTTTTTATGCCTCCTTATTATATAATTTGAGTAAAATTATACTTAAATGGTTGAAGCACAATTTGGTTATTTTCTACTGGGTGTATTCTTCATTTTGGAAAATAGGCCTTGTTGTTGTTGTTGTTTTTAACGACAAACACATTCCCCGAAGTTTTTGGGGAGTATTGTCGAAAATGACAGTCCTTTTCCGGATATAAACCAGGTACGCCCCGATACCCGCTTGCGGTAGATGCCCGACTGTCACGGGAACGATTTGGTATGACCAGTGCAACCCTGTAGGCCTCTTATGTGACACCTCAAACTTAGAAAACAAAACTATAGACAAGGTGTCGGTTAAGGCTAACAATGTTGCGAATTCAAAATTTTTTTCATTCTCATAAATGCAAAAAGCTCCTAAAGAAGTTCTCACTGCAGTTTGGCACCAACAACCTGTACGGTAAATTAGCAATAAGTGTCACTACTTTAAAAGTATTTAAGTATTGTATCTTAAAGTGGGATCTTAGCTATTTTCCCAGTTCTGACGAAATTATTATTTAACTGAGCTTGACTCAAACACATTTTTTCCAATAGTCGAGTAGAATTATCGAGCTAAGAGAGTATGTCACTGTGACTTTGACAGGGAATTTTTGAAAAAATTCCGGAAAAAGAGCGCTCAGAATTCAGAGCATTCGTTACTGTAAAGTCGATCGTGGTATGTACATAGCAGAGTTGGGTCACTTTGAATAAAAAACTCAGGGACTTTTGACTTACCAATAACATTTCACTCATCACTCAAATTTTTTTGAATAATAATACATTTTTATTTGTTATTTTGCGCATACCTGGTACATAGTAGGGTTGGCAATCCCAGGATCCCGTACTTTTTAGTTGCTGAAAATTCCAGAATGCTTTTTTTACAATCCCGCAATTTTCGCGATTTTTAATATAAATTTAATATAAATTTAATTTAAATACTACAAATGTTTGATTTATTTATGAATCATATCTTAATTTGCTTGCAGATGTGTAATATTTTTGATTATCTTAGTATTTTCAAAATGCTTACCAGCTCTTCCGTTTGTGTTGTTTGCTGGAGAGGACGTGCAAAGTTGACTTATAGTCCAACCAATTTTATAATAGGCTTGGTTTTGGTTGGACTTAAAAAGTGAACTTGGCCAGCTCTTGCGCGTCTACTCGCGAGCTTCGGATGTTCAATGCTTCCTTGAACTAGTTTCAAGGAGAGTTTTTGTGCTCCTCTCAACGGAAGAGCGAAAAGAGTGTTGAATTGGATTGAAAAAGAAAAATTTGAATTTGTGAAATAAACGGAACCGTGAAAAATTGCGAGAATAATAAAACTAAAGAACGAAAAGAGTGGTTTGAACTGAAAAAGAAAAAAACTTGATTTATGAAAGTGGCAAATCGTGAGAAATTTGATCATGAGAAATTTGATTGAGAAGGAATTTGATTTGTGAAAACGAAACATAAAAAAGTTGAAGCACAAAAAGAATATCGAAACTGTAAAGTGAATAACGGAACTATAAGTTAACTGTACAAACACATCACATGGCAACACTTCAAGCGAAACGAACCAAAAGAATAAGTAAGTCAGAAGGCATGAATTAAATTTTTCAAAGAAATCAATTTAAATATAGTTAAAAAGAAATCATAATCAAGAATTAGTTATGGCGTTATAGCTTTCTAAGAAGCCGTGCCAAATAATACTTCCATATTAATATTTAAATGGAAGTAACTTAAAGCTACAAACAAACAAACAAACAAAATATATTAATATATTTTGTTATTGCTTTCTTGTACCAACAATTTTTGTTGATTTACGGCCTGTACATTTTCAAGTACAGAATTTCTCTGATGAAGAAGTCTAGCAGCTTCCGAAATGGATCTATGTATAAGAAAAGCTATGGCGGTTGTCTCTAAACATTTTTCCTACTCTATTCAATTAAAAAACTTTTATTAAACAATTAAAAAATGATTATTAAAAAAATAAAAGCAATAATAATTTTCATAAAAAATAAAATGTGAAAAATTATTATTCTTGGCCTTGAGCTCATTTCATTAATACTTAATACGTTTTGTTTATTCAAACTGTGAGTCTATTGGAGCCACCATCAGCAGTTCTCTATTTAATTATTTATATGCGTAATTTTCTATAAAAAACGGAGCTAAAGCTGATATTAAACTTTGAGTAACTGCCGTTTTCTCATATCAAATTTATTGGATAAATAAACAAACATTTTCGTCTTAATCTATAATAAAGGGTGCATAAAAACATACGAAAAATATCTTTAACTCCGAACTTAAAAAAAAAACAATTTTTTTATCTACACTTTATATAAGAATTGCAATCGAAAATAATCTCTATTATAATACATTACATACTACCTAGATACGTAGAAATACAGACTTAGGACATTAATTATCAAAAACCTGCATTACTCAATAAAGACATGAAAATGGTTGTGGGCGAAGAAAAGTCAATTTGAATTTTAAATAATATTAAACTCCTTCATTGCTCTAAAGATAGGAGCATTAAAGACATATGGATTCCGGAATCAGTAGAAACTTATCTCTATTTCTCAATAATCTAGCAGAGATATGGAGACAGAAGCTCTCGAGGAGACGTGGTGAAGGAATCACGCCATTAATAATTTCAAATAGAAGTGATTGAAGGCTCATGAGTTCACATCTGTTTTATGGCCTCAGGCAGATGAGTAAGAAGACATGAAGCAAGCATGTACCAGTTTAGAGGGTACACGAGACCTAAAGAGTAGCTTAAGGGTATTTTAAACTTGTATAGTTTATCAAAGCTTAAGCTTAATTGCTTTGGAATAGCTTGGGGAGTAATCATATAATCACGCTATATAAAATCAGAACTCAAAAAAGTAAGTAGCGTCGTGGACACTGAAAACCCGAGTAAGCTTAATTTGTGTAAAAAACTTTCTTAGGCTTCATGCCATCAAGAGCTATTAATGTTTTCTCAAGAAAACTAAATCCTGGCTTGGAAAATAATTAAAAGATTCGATCATGATGGAAGCTTTTCCATAAAGTCGTTATTCGTATTTAAATTTAGCAATTTGTTGTGGAAAAACAGCCAAACTGAGATATCACATACGCTCACCGACGATAGGTGTATTGATGTTCTAATTTTCTTGCTGCTTTTCTTCTCTCAGCTTTATCCCTCTCTTCTATTAAAATTTCTAACAATTTTTTCTCATTTTTAATGATATTAATATTTGATTAATTTTCTTATTACTTTTCGTATTTATTTTTTAATTTTCCACCACTTGCTGCCATAACTTTTGTTGTTTAAGTTTTAATGTTGTTCCCAACATTTTTATTCGTCGCTGCACACCAAGCACAGCCAAGTGTACAGCACCCCAACTCCAACGAGGCAACTGCACAGCAGCTGTGCCAACGCGTCGGTGGCCACCCACAACAAGAACAAGAACAATGAACACAACACCATGCACCAACACTACTCCGTATATTCATGCAATCATACAAACAAACGAGCTGAAAAATCGTTGCATACCCACAGGCGTGCCATTTTGCTCACTCGCATTCCTTCAAGGCACTGCACGGCAAACACGAGGTATTCATTCATTTATTTACTTACTCACTCATACTGCAAGCAAGCAGCAGCTTTTTTATAGTTTTTCTTTTATTTATTTATTTTTCTTATTCTCATCTTCTTCTTCATCTACTGGTTTTGTTTTTGCTATGCTGCTGTAGGTGGTATGAAATTGATGTAATTTATATGGGCACTTGACTGGCTAAATTGCCTTTCGAGGAAATTTTATATTCTACTTAAGTTTAATGGAAAATAATTAATTTCATTCCAACTGAGTTGTGTGCTCGGCTGTTTTCTTTTCATGCGTATGTGTGTGTGTAGGTATGTGATGCACATAATTTTAACAAGTCTGGGCAAATGGTGGCCCACTGCACCTCGACTGCTCAAACCCATACCACGGCAGGTTGACGTAGATGAGGGCAATGAATTATTGCAAGTAAAATTGCGCTGCTCCATTACTCTAGCTGTCCCATAAATGAGAACGGGGGGTTCTACATCATTTGCAACTTGCAAGCTTACCCATAAGTGGATACAATTTAATGTGTCTAACAGTCGACAGCACCCGTTTTGCTAGTTGGGTGGCACACAGTGGTGCAAAAGGTGCGAGTTTCGAAAAAAAGGAACTCCAAAAACTTAAATATTCTCTTTCTTTCGTCTCTCTCTCTATGGCGCGATATACAACAGGTATATCATCATAAACCTCCTAAGAGATTTTTGCGCCAAGCTTCTCTTCCAATTTGTGGTGTGCCGATTTGAATTTTCCCTACAAATTGGTGGGACCTACAGTTTTTTGCCGACTCCGAACGGCATCTACAAAGGAGACGAATTTTTGCTGAGAAGCCTGTCATGGCAGAAATACACTCGGAGAGTTTGCCAAACCACTGCCGAGGGGCGACCCCGTTTTGAAAAACTTTTTTCAAATAACTTTTGATGTTACCTGTACCAGGGCTCGAACCATGGACCTTCGGTGTGGTAGGCCGGCAACACTACCTTCACACCACGGCGGCCGTATCTCCGCAAATATTTTCTTCCAATGAATAAGGTGTACTCTCTTTTTTGTACTATAAAAGACTATCTATTTTCTTTTCACAAACCAAAAATAACAAAAATGGACACATTGTAAACCATATCCATCATTAGCAATGATAAAAATGATAGAAATTAATAGAAATAGGAGCTAAGCTGACAAACAAGCCAACGTTTTGATAGGCTAATGGTTAACAGAACAACAGAACGTGCCAAAATTTTTCTGATGAAGAAGTCTAGCAGCTTTCGAAATGGACCTATAAGGAAAGCTATGGAGGTTGTCTTCAAATGTTCCTTTTCTATTCAAACAAAAACTTAATAGTTAAAAATTATTAGAAATAAAACCAATATGCAAAGGTTAGTTGAGAGTAGAATTTGAAGTTTTTTTTTGGAGTAGATCGACACCTTTTATTGATGCATGGAAATAAAAAATTTTAGCAGAGTAGTGTGGTAGAATTTGTTTAATATAGAAGTTAGGAAATAGTAATTTTAGCAGAATTAGGCAGTGTTCGAATCAATTTGAAATTTTTTTCAGAACTTTTTTCGTTTTCGAATTTATTCCGATATAGTTTCGGAAACCTTTTGACCTAGTCTCGGTACAGTTTCAGAATCATTTCAGAATTGTTTTCGGAACTTTTTTTTAGATCATTTCGGGAATTTTTTCGGTATGAATTCGGGATCATTACAGGATCATTTCAATATCTTTTCCGGACTGTTTTGGGAATTTTTCTGCACCATTTCCGAAATTTTTCGGTATCATTTCGGAATCATTGCAAGATCATTATGAAACTTTTTGAGGGCCATTTTCGGATTTTTTTTCAAAATAAATTCAGGTTAATTTCGGGGCATTTTGCGATTATTTTTGGGACTATTTACTTGTCTTGCTTTCCCCCGATAAAAAACTCTGCAAACTTATTGTCGTGGTAGCTTATAGTTTCTTTATTAGGATATATTTGTATAAGACCAATGCTCAACTTAACGATGCAACCCTGCAGTGAGAGCATATTTCTCACTACATACTTATCATAGTTGAGGACACTATAGCATTCTACCGAGGTAGGAAAAACAACTGGTCTATTGCTTCTAGGAAAAGAATAGCTCTGCCCACAGTGCCACGTATCGAACGGGCGCAAGTCGTGCAAGGTGGCGCTATTGTGAAGCGTAGAAGGTTGAGAGACGCCTATGTAGAAAAATAAAATTCCGAAAAGCTTTAATGTAGGGAAATTGAGATGCTGGCTGTCATGAATTATGACCGAAAATTCTACCAAAATGATTCGGCTTGTAACTGAAGGTGTCTACAATGGCGTCAGTTAAGAGCCGACTTAAGTTATCGAGGGAATACTCCTCCTAATTGCTAAAGTGCGAGGATGAACTACCCCAAATGTGGATGTGAAGAGTTGTGTTTTGGGCTCACGTTTCTAATGGTGACTAATGATAATGGAAATTTAACAGATCTGATCCAGTTTAATTCATTGTCAGGCTATTTAATTTCCAAACAAATTGTCTTCAAAATACGTCATTGTATGTCAGATAGCTAAAATCAGGAAACGTGGGTAGTGGAAGACGCGCGTTCATTTCCACTTTCAATTTACAAAATTTCTTGCTTTGCTGCTCAACCAGCTTATATTGCGTTTGGGCTCAGTTAATATGTTTTACGTTGGTCTCATGGTCACAGCAGTGGCTGCGCTGTACATTTACGCCACTGACATTTTACTATAGCGCCCACCAACACCCATACCGATTACCGCCCAGTCATTTAGTTTGGGTACCTCATCAACTCTACAAAGAGTTAGCTAAATGAGTCTTAAAATACCGTAACGCACAAATATATTAGTTTCTCAAGTTTTCATAGTGGCATATTCTGTATGCACCAACAACATAGCACACGCTTATACATCCCAACTAACCAAGAGCGGGAAGCTCTGAAATAATGATGCAGAATGAATGCGCAATTTGAGCTTTTTTGGGGTGTTATTAAGTGAACATAAAAAAAAAAAAAATTTATGAAGTTTCACGAATCCTTGGGAGAAGAAATGAACATTGTAGAGCGGATGCACGGCTACGTGCAATTATAGAAATTTTTTAGATCATTTTAAAAATGTTTTTTATTGATTTTATGAAGGAGAGTCCGGCAGATTAACTGGCATCGCCGTCGGTATCGGCCTTTTTCCTTGGCCGATTCTGTAAAATTATATAAACAAAATTATATAAACCATTAAAAGGAATACTTTCTTCTGGGTACTAACCAATTTAAATCTTAAAAACTTATATAAAGCTTCCAAAACCATTCAAAAAAAGTCTTAAATGTAAAGCATTCAAAAACCATCAAATACCGTAACGTGCATAAAAAGAGTCAAAAAAAAAAGACTTCAAAAAGCTTCATAATAGTATCAATAAATGTCTCCAATATGAGCTCAAAAATACGCCGAAGTTAATTTAAAAAGAGCCATAAAACATTCCAGTTCATCGGATTCAGAGTCGTTTTGAATTCGGTTTTTATGACTCCTTTTAGAGTGTCCGCCAAGAATGATTTTAAGCTCATTTTTTTTCGAAAGAGTTCGTTATTGAGGGTAATGTTCTGAGAAATGTGCGTTTTATAGTTCCGCAAGGAGTAATTTTCCCTCCGTTAGGTTAGTTGAGATATATTTACGGTGATGTTTGTATGTGTATAACTAGAGTGCGCAATACGCCATTTTGCCGCATTTATAATATTTATGGTCACTCATGCCCCAAATTGCACACACAAACAGAGCTACCCTCCCCTTTCCCCCCGACAAATGTGTGTGCCATCGGTAGGCGTTCAATAACTCACCATCCATTTGTCTTGCGTGCGTTTGTGGTGTTTGGTTGTTTTTGGCTCTGTAATGCGTTCACTTTAAATCACATTGCGGTTTTATTGATGCGGCAAATGCAATAAAAAATGCCAAATTGCCAACAAACATTTATTCACTTTACTCATCTATTTATTTATTTATGTGCAAAGTATACAGTCTACACCATACATACCTTTATATACAAAAACCATCTATCTACATACATTGAGCTCCTTGCTCACTCAATGAAACTGTTATATTTATTACATTTCCGTTTATTTACCTCCGTTGTGTAGGTACTCTCCATCGATTGAATGTTTGGCAAAATTTATGATTGCGTCGTTTGTCCAATCGTTGGTCATAAATTCAATGAGCTACTTAACTTTGTAGCATATCAGAAGGCGTTCCAATGCGCTGCTATTCACTTTAATGTGCAATGGATCATTATAATTTATAGAGTTCCATTTTATTGCTCTAAAAGTGGTTATAAAACTTGTTGTTGCCACTTAAGCCAATCAGAAAGATAAATGTTTTTCGAACGCGTAGTTCGGAAGTGATATCAGAGTGAATAGGGAAAGCATTTAGCTATGCAGTACCTAGATATCATGGGTGACACTGCAAAATCGCGTATGTGATATCTCAGTTTGGCTGTTTTACTGACTCCGAACGGTATCTGCAAAGCAGATGAATTTTTGGTTAGAAAACCTTCCATGGCAGAAATACACTCGGAGGGTTTGATAACCTACTGCCGAGGGGCGACCCCGTACTCGAACCTTGGACCTATGATGTGGCAGGCCAGCAAACATTGCCACCAAATTCTAATTTCTGAAAGTGTTTTTAATTGTTTTTCAGGGTTTCTTCAATGTGAAACAATAATATCATTACAGAGATTGCAGATACCAAGAAACAAACAAATCTAATTAATGTAGATTCTTAATTGTGAGAGTCTACTGAGAGCTCATAGGAGTGTCAAAAATGGACACATTGACACAACAAAATCCATCATTAGCAATGATAATGCCAACAGATTGTGGACACTCGCTCAAATGGCTGATAGAAATTAATAAAAATAGGAGTAAAACTGACAAACAAACCATCGTTCTGATAGGCCAATGGTTAACAGAACAACAGAACGTGCCAAAATTTCTCTGATGAAGAAGTCTAGCAGCTTTCGAAATGGACCTATAAGAAAAGCTATGGAGATTGCCTTCAAGTTTTCCGTTTCTATTTAAACAAAAACTTTTTATAATAGTTAAGAAATATTACAAATAAAAACAATATACAATGTTTTTGTTGAGAGTGGAATTTGAAGTTTTTTTTGGAGTATACCGATACTTTTTATTAATGCACGGATATATATGCGACAGGGGATATGGCCAACAAAATATGTACTATATATATTAGGGTGGGTCGATTTGTATGGCCGAAAGTTAACCAATATCGCGCCATCGATTTTTCGATAGGTTTTGGGCTCAGAAAAAAAAAGTTCCACTACGCATACCCAAAAAAAAATAATTTTCGAGCCTGCGAAATTTCATTTTCTTGACTTTTTTCGACTTTGATTTTTAAAGTGTTTTTCATGACCTACTAAAAAAATTTTCGTTTGATTTTAAAATTTTCATGTATACCCTGTCCGACCCAAAAATGTCCGCTATAAACGTTGGCGATAACAGTTTTTTGAAAAAAAAAAATATTTTTTGGGTTTTGGGGAGTGTTTTGGTCAAAAAAGTTACCCTTTCGCTATTTTTTTAAGAGTTTTTTCAGCATACATGCAAAAATGTTTTCGATGAAAGCGAATTTGTCTCATATTTCCTGTCCCACTTAAAATTATGCGCTAAAAACGTTGGCGATAACGGGTTTTTAAAAAAAAAATTTTTTTAGGGTTTTGGGACAAGGCCGTATTTAGGGGGAGGGTTACGGGGGGTTGAAGAGTTCTAGTGTGTTCCTTTATTCTCATAAATTTGTACGGATAAAACAATTTACAAAAACTCGAAAATTTCTTTAAGGACTTAAGGTTAACACAATGTTATACACCTAATTCTGTTTTTACACGAATTATTTTTACACGAATTTGAAATAACACGAGTAAATACGAAAAAATATTTCTATTTTTACACGACATAATTTGAAATAACACGAATACAAAAAAAACAAAATTACTTTTTTTACATGAATTATTGGATTTAACACGTTTTTTTGCAATGAATTTTTTTCTACTTAAAATAATTCTGGTGTGTATTCTGAGTTATGTCTATGTATGCGTAATTTCTGTTTTACGGGAAATGCGGGATTCCCCGAATTATTGAAAAAGTAAAAATGTACATAATGTATTGTACACACAATTTAGTTCCTATTTGACAATTATAATTGAAAGATCGTTAGTTTTTGCTGATTTTTAACAAGTGCTAAGTAAAATAAAGTAGAAGCTCATATAATTTTGGTAGACCAATAACAGGTTGGTTTCAAATATTTAATTTTAGATTTTTGCATTTTTGATTAATAAAATATATTTTGGTAGCCACACGCCATGTTACATAATTCTCCTGCATTAAAAATGAGGAAAGCGATCAGCTTAGATACCAAAATCAAAATTTTAGATCAACTTGCAACGGGACAAGGCGCAACGGTTGTGGGAAAGAATTTCGGAATCCATGAAGCTACTGTAAGAACAATTAAAAAAAATGAAACTGCAATTAGAGCATCAGTATGTTCTGGAACAAAATTAAGTGCAAAGTCATCATCGTATGTAAGGGATGTTGTTAAAGAGAAAATGGAAAAAGCTTTGGTAATCTGGATAGAAGACAAATCCCAAAAGAGAATACCAGTAGACGGACTTGCTATCAAGCAGACAGCATTAAGAATCTATAAACGTATCCAGGAAATTGATCCAGATACATCATCTCAGTCAAAACAACATGCATTTTCCGCAAGTACTGGTTGGATGACTGGTTTTTTAAAAAGACACGCTCTCCACAATATAAAAATTAAGGGAGAAACTGCATCCGCTGATGAATTGGCTGCTAAAGAATTTCCCGAAAAACTAAAAAAAATTATTGAAGATGGAGAATATACTCCAGACCAAGTTTGGAATTTAGATGAAAGCGGCCTTTTTTGGAAGAGAATGCCTAGAAGAACTTATGTAGCAAAATCGCAGAAAACAGCCGGTGGTTTTAAAGTAGCAAAGGACCGTATTACGTTGTTGTTTTGTTCCAATGCTTCAGGAGAACGTATTCTTAAGCCACTCCTAGTACATCGTGCCTTAAGACCACGTTCCATGAAAAGTGTAGATTTCAATAAATTGCCTGTACACTGGATGGCGAACAAAAAGGCTTGGGTAACCAGTGCAGTTTTCACAGAGTGGTTTCAGAAGCACTTCATCCCAGAAGTTAGGCGCTACATGAAAGAAAAATGTCTCGAATTTAAAGTTCTTTTGATTCTAGACAATGCACCAGGCCATCCAGTTTTGGAGCACCCAAACGTACAATTTTGTTTTTTGCCGCCTAATACCACTTCCCTTATACAGCCACTAGACCAGGGGATAATTGCTACGTTTAAAACGTATTACATAAGAAGTTCATTTCATTATGTTGTAGAAAAACTTGATAATTATGAGGAATCATCAGTCATAGATGAATGGAAAAAATTTTCTATAATGGACTGCATTAATCAAGTCAAGATCGCGTTAGATTTATTAAAGCCATCAACTTTGAACTCGTGTTGGAAAAATATTTGGCCAGAATGCGTAAAATGCAAAGATCCTGTTATCGATAATAACGCTGAACTTGCTGATATAATAACAATGGCCAATGCAATCGGTGGGGATGGATTCGATGACCTATCGTTAGCAGATGTAGAAGAATTGTTGGTAGATGAAAGCTTGAGCGAAAATGAAATTATAGATCTCACCCTTGAGACTCGTTATGATAAAGAACATAGTGACAGTGACGAAAGAGATCGTCCAATTTTAAAAGCATCTCTAATTAAAGAAGGTCTTGATCTCGCTACAAAATTAGGTAGTCATTTTGAACAACATGATCATGACGAGGAACGAGCTGCCAAATTTCAACGTGAACTGAAATCATTAATGGCATCTTACAGGGAAGTTTATAATGGGCTAACGCGAAATAAAACTCAATCTAAGATAACTGATTTCGTTCAAAAATCTACTGATGTCCCAACACAGTCGGCTAGAAATGATAATGATCAACAAAATCATTCCAGTGATGGCAGTGATATTGTAGTCTTTCGCAAACGTTTGCGTTTATTATCAGACAGTGACAATAAATAAAATTGTTTAATGTTTAAATTTTTCTTATGGTTGTACTTTATGTTATTTAAGTTTTTTGGCAATGAATTTCTGGTATTATTTTTTTTATGAAATCTAAATTTTAATTTATTTTATTATAATTTAGTTTATTTAATAAATTAAAACGAAAATAAATTCTTAAAATAACTACAACAATATTTTTTTTATATTATTTAGTCTAATTTTAACTTATTTTTTGAGGTCTAGAACCAATCTATTATTTTTGTACTTGGCCAGTATCTTTTTTTACACGATTTTTTTTTACACGAATTTCTCGGGAACCATTCTATCGTGTAAAAACAGAATTAGGTGTACTAAAATTGGATAATTTACAAAACTGCAAGTCCCAAAATATTCTGAAAATTCTGGGACAGTAGCTGAAAATTTTGACTGATATTCGCCGAATTTTCGCAAACTTTGCACAAGTTTTTGACCTTTATTTTAAAATTTTTGCAATATATGTATGTACATTGGCATATACTGTTATAGAAAATTTGTAAAAATAATTTTACTAATGTCTAAATTTGGTGAAAATTTCAAGAAAATATCTTTACTCAAACTTGTTCTCCCTAGTGTATATGCTTGTTTTATGTTCAGTCTTTAAATTTAAGTTGAACTTCTGATAGTTCTCTTTATTTTTTGAATAATAGTAATAATTTTGAAGAAAAAAAAAATTGAATATGTTTTCCTGTTTGCGAAAAATCTACCACGGTTTTTTTGTTTTTAATTAACCACAGAAAAAACGTTGGAAGTGTTAACACTGGTGCGTATTTCTCATTACGACGTTTCATTTTAATAATGTGGAACACCACCAGCCCCAGTAAAAGTCCTAACGACTAATACTTGGATTTTTTTATTTCATTTCATTTAAGAAAATCAAACAGATGGCTAAATTTGTAAAAACATCCTCCGCGGCAACACCTTGGTAGAGAGTGCTTTTATGTACCAATATACTTTAGTGACCAATATACTTAGCATTACTGACTGGCAGTGTAGCCAGAATGTGCAATAGCATCCTTATCAGTGGAAAAGCATTTCCGTCGCAGTGATCTAGAACTTCTACTGCCGATTTTGGTAAAGAGTTTTGGTCGGGATTTTTTGTCCAGAGTTCGGACCAAATATTCTCCTGTCAAATGGACAGTATTTTTTCCTTTTTTTTTTAAAGAAATATGAGTATCATTCGCCTATAGATTATACCAGTTTCGAATTTTTTTTTTTTGAAAGAGTATAATTTTGTACAATTTTGACGGCGGAAGTAAATTCAAATTAAAAACGTCCAACGTTTCTTCTGGCAATCTTTTTTGAAGGTCAAGTATAATATGGTCTCATAAAGGAATACAAATCGCTTTTCGATAATACTCTTCGGCAGTAGACGCGGTAAAGTTCGAGCGATATATTTGTCTACTTGTTAGACGCGGAATATGAATTTCAAAATCTAATTGATCAGTCAAACTCGTAATTTTTTCAAACAATTCCGAAAAATTACCATCCGCATTCGCCCTATAATTTCGGAGTACATTGAGTGTGCTATACAAAGCTTCAGTAGCTTGATTCAAATCAATAGAAGGGGCCTGTAAAATTCTGTGTCGCAAATTGCCTTTATCAACGAACGAGCTTCTGATGTCGTTTTCGTATCTTGCTATGTTGTGAATTCATTCAAAGCACTTACAATTTCTGTGATACTGTCTCCCAATTGTATAACACCATCATGTTTTTCGAACCAACGTGCCTCACACAGTCCACTTAAAGATTCATTGAGATGCTTTTTGAAAACCAAGTGACGTTTACCAGAAGAATTAGCCAAACTTATAATTTTTTTCATCAATGCAATGCAACCTTTGTCGACCATGAACAGGCAACGCAATCTCTTGTTTGAGGAACATTTGAGGTTTTTGCAAGTGAGTTGTTGAGTGCATGATTGAAACACGGACAAGATCTGGCGTACCAAATTTGACAATTTCTTGAGCCGTCCCATTTATTTCTGAAACCATGACTGAACAGCTAGATGTACGATTCCAAGGCAACCAAAGAAATCGAGCCCGATATTTTTCAGAATATCGACAACTATATGACCTAGTGCTATTCCTTACAGCCGTTGCTCTTCATTATGAATATCCTCTTCACGAATAAAACCATAAGCGTTCACGAATGTTAAAAAATCTTCTCGAATTCCACCTTCATGAAGATAACGCACACAAAGGCTGAGTTGTTCAATATGTCCTGAATCTGTTGTCTTATAAAACTCAATTGCATAACAGTCCGCATGCTTTATCCTGTCTATCATCATATCTGGAATATGAATCATAAAAATCAAAACGGGGGTAAAAATCATATACATTGCTCGAAGTACACTTGAATTGAAATTTAAATGTTTTAAAATTATAATAAATACACTAAAATATTGTGTATTTATTATGATATACGAGTATATACTATACTTCCCTACTACATTTACATTTTACGCTAGACAAGCAGACAAAAGAAGATAAGAAATATTTCATTCGATCTCAATTTTACGGAAATCTAAAAAAAATGCATTTGAATTTCATGCAAATTAAGCACGTCCAATATTTCTTTAGTTCCTGTATCCGCTACTGTATGTGCCTGTGTCGCCTGATGTATTGAATGCAGACCTGTTAAATTTGATAAGTAATTAGTAATCAACTAATTACACGAATTTTTATTGGGTAATGATTATTTTAATGGTTTTCCAAGAAAAGGCAATTATTAATTGATTTGGATTAGAAAAAATCAAAAAAATTAGGTGTAATCAAAAAATATCCAAAAAATCAAAAATAATCAAAAAAGTTGTCTTAATTACTTTTGATTATTTTTGATTTTTTATTGATTATTTTAAATATTCTTCAGTATTGTTAATATATATATTTATGTGCTTTTCTACATGCTGAAAAAAATCAAAAATAATCAAAGAAAAAAATCCAAAAAAAAATAAATTTTAAATAATCAAAACAACTTTTTTTTGATTATTTAAAATTTTTTTTAATAATCGTAAAACATTATAATTTTTTTTTGATTATTTTTTTAATTATTTAAAAAGTCATTCACAATGGAAAGTAATTTGTAACCAGTCATTAAATGGATTCTCAAGAAAATAATTAATCAAACCGGTAATCATTAAGATTAGTAATCATAATTTAACAGGTCTGACTGAGTGTGCTGTTTTTTTTTAATTGCAAAATCTCGAAATTTGGTTCAACTTGAAAATATATAAAAATATATTAATCAGTTGCGGTTCGCACAAGATTAGGAAAACATAAGCCCAGACCGAATCGTTCAATTGAGTTGTGGGTATACAAAGTCAACAAAACCGAAGAGCACATTCGGAGTGCCAAAAATGGACACATAAAAACAAAAAATCGATCAATAGCATTAATAATGTCAGAAGATATCGGTTTTTGTACAATGGGGTGGTAAAAATGTATAGAAATAACAGTTTTGCAGAAAACAAAACATGGTTCTCATAGCCGAATGGTAACTAGAACCTGCCGAAATTTTAAACATTTTATAAGAAAAAAAAAACAATTTATAAAGCATTTTAAACAAAAATTTTAAAAAAATTTCGTATTTCTAAAAATGACTCGTTAAACTTTGAATTAACAATTAAACATTGAATAAACAAAAATATTAATAAAAATTTAAGTGTATTTCTAGCGTAATTTTCAATAAAAAGACTAAGGTAAAAAGATTATAGACCAGGCCTGCAAACCATAAATAACGAGCTGGAAAAAATAAAAAAAACCTCACTGCGTAAGCTGCGCTACAGGCTTCTGAACAAAGTGACATTGGAAGGCATCCAATGGCTGTTATGGTTCTTTAGATTTGAAATGGGACTTGTATAATTTTTGTCCACCTGATTTCTCAAATTTTCACCTATAAGGGTTGTTTGTCTTTGTTTCAAGTACTACCGGCAATCGACTTTTGCGCTTAGACGTCTTCGCGGTCCCACATATCAAAGAAAGAAAACTTGTGAAAGAAATCTAGTAAAAAATTTAGGGGCTGTTAAAGGTCTTCTACTTATCACGTTAAGTTACAGTTTCATATCCCTTCTCACCTTATAGGTAGGCAATAGCACTTGGTTAGAGAAATATGAGGCCTTTTAAAATTTGTGTGATATCACCCTGAGTTAACCCACGACTCGACTACATCACTTCTACCAAATTTTAGCGAACCAACTGAGACGCAAAGTAATATGTAATCAAATAGCTAAATACGTATTATGAATTTTTCATCTCTACAAAAAACAATGTTTTCCAAAGAATTGTTTTTCATCTGACTCATAACTTGCTACCATTATTGAATAGTCACTTCATAAAGAAAAAATCATCCACATAATTCTCAACAAATTCATTTCCTAATTGCAGTTCAGTGATGACACCCGGCAGCCGCCACAATTCAGCAGTCAGTTTAAACGACACCACAACCAACTGCCTATGTAGGACACAAGCCAAACAACCAAAACAATGGAGACACGGAGTGTAAAAAGGATGATGGCCAAGCACACAAACAACGAATACACTATGGGATGATGGGTGGCCTATATTACACTCACACAAGCCGAGAGTGTAGTTGTTGAAACGTTTATACCGTTAGCTGGTGGATATGGGCAGAAATGAGTGGATTGAGTGAGAGATTGAATTGAATAGAGTGGAATAACCATAACAATAAAGGCAATCATTCTCGATAATAAATTAACTGAAATTCACTTATACGTATTGCGGTTCAGCGCAAAAGGATAAAGAGGCAAGAGAGAGAGTGGAGTGAGCCGCAGGTATCAAGTTGATTGTTGGTTTGCCAGTCAAATAACTGTAAAGCAGAAGAGAAGCGTATGATGAGATGAAGTAGTAGCGAGCGTGGCTTAACAGACAGTAAAACAAAACAACAACAAATACCCACTGATGATGTTGTTTCTAGAAGGAAGAGTGGAAAAATTAATAAAAATAAATTGAGTTGTCAAAAATGATATCCCAAATAAATTCCTTAGTGAGTAATCGTTTTAAGCAGCTAGCAAGTATGTAAGCGATACTGCTGGTACGGCGAAAAAGTAAAGCAGAAAACGCAAGGTAATTGCCACCACCCACTTAGCAAAGTAAATGTTGGTGAAGAAGGAGCAGAGAGGTAATAGCGGGTTATTTGACAGAAATTCGATTTCATTTTTTTCGTTATGCTACTCTCTTTACGCTTACTTGATATCAGCAGCAGAGTGGTTGAAAAGTGCGAGAGTGAGTGTGTAAAGGAAAGAGCGAGTAAGAACGATGTAGCTGAAGTGAGTGAGTTTGAGGTTATTTTAAAAGGGGCAGCAACGGTAAATAGAACGGTAAGATTTGCTACTAAAAAGTACAATAACAACTACTACTACAACACTACTACGGCTTTCCTACTACTAGACTTACTCAAACCAACAGCCCAAAAACGAAAACATTGAGTTCGAAAAAATCAACCTCAATTAACTGTAATAAAATAAAGTGGCCAGGATACTCTTGCCAAGAGAAGATTGAAAAAGTTTGATGCAAAAACAAAAAAAAATAAAACCAAGAAAAAGAAAAGTAATTGCTTTAACACGGTTATAATGATATA
Source organism: Merzomyia westermanni (assembly GCA_949987695.1). Taxonomy (NCBI): domain Eukaryota; kingdom Metazoa; phylum Arthropoda; class Insecta; order Diptera; family Tephritidae; genus Merzomyia; species Merzomyia westermanni. The sequence goes on along the minus strand of OX465289.1, from coordinate 8,455,114 downwards.
GATATTGTATGTTTGTATGTGGCCATGTTGACTTGGGAGGCAGAGATAGTCAATACAGTTCCTACAATGGCAAAATTGATTTACAAAAATACGGGTTGAAGGACAGGGCCGGATTCAATGCGATGAGGCGAGTTTTATTTGGGATACATATGAATTATTTTTTTTTACTCCTTGAAACTGAGCTTGCTTGTTCTCTAATTTTATATCTACAAGCAAATTATAGTAAATGTAAAATATATTCAGTTTTTGTGTGAATATAAATCTTGCATAGCAGAGCCAAAATATGCAATCTTTCTCCCCTGCGGGTTAGGGGCTTAGAATACGCCCGTGGTAGGCATACCGGTCGTAAGAGGGGGCTAATATGCAATAAGGTAATGACGTGCAAATCAATGGTTGAACTACGGATATGATGCCTCTCACCTATCATTATCCATCTCTCCTTCCTTACGGAAGGAGGGGTGACATGACCTAGAAGGTTCCACTTGTTACCAGGACAGTCGGGCAGTACCGGAATACTGGAGCGTACCGGATTCATAGCCAGCCAAGGACTGTCAGCTCGACAGCACTCCCCCAAACCTTCGGGGAGTGTTTTTGTCGTTACAACAACAACAACAAAAGGCAAAATTTCTCCACAACATATGAACTTCGCTTTTATGTGGTTTCTATTATTCCGTTTTTATTTCTTTGTTTGAAGATGCCGTTGCTACTTAAGCTTTAGTTTTTTGATTGCTTTATGTATAGTCAGCAATTAACTCTCCCAATATTAAGTATCTGTGACTAATGTCTGGGTGCGGGTGCGGAACGCCTGCATTGCTGCAAGTCGATGTTCGGTAAGAAATGGGGTCTTGTGGTGACCTTAGGCTTTGTAGTGTGGTGGGAAGCTCTGCGAAAGACCTAGAATCTTACCAGCCAACAGAGTATTCAGCGCACTGCATGTGTTGACTACACCGGAGCTGGACCCACTTGCCCCATGGCGACTTTGGATCCCATATTGAACTGGCTTCTAATCGACTTACATATGCTTTGTACATCGACGGAAAACGCACTGCAACTCAGGGAGTCGGGGTCGCGTTGCAATTTGTTTCAAGAAGAAGTTCTTGTGATTTGGCTAACCTGCAAAAGACTCTAGGACAGAAACTGGTAGGTAAATTTTTTTTTGACAGCCAGGCAGCAATATGGGTATCAAACGTAAGGTATAAGACATGGATACTATAACTGAAACAATTCCTGAAATTTTGATCAAAATATATTCCACCAAAGCTCTGAGCTTTGTGAACAATATGTGTAGCGAATGAAAGACACTGAAAAGGGGTATGCCTTGATTACCTGGTTGCCGCGGTACCTAAGAGGGTTCTGGAGATCTCGATCAAAAGATGCCCTTTTGGATTTTTGTTCGTTTATCTATAGGGAACTTGACAACAAAAAGAATTGTGCTGGTTTGTTTCTTGATATCACGAAAGCCTTTGATATGGTAGATCACAAAATTTTACTCGATAAATTATTTTCCGCTGGCTTCCGTGGTTTCTTCTTTAATTGGTTCGAATCTTACTTATCGGGGAGAGTGCAGCAAGTAAAGGTTGGTAGTAGTTTAAGTAATCCTGTTACAATCAACTTAGGAGTACCTCAAGGATCTGTTTTGGGTCCAATATTATTTCTGGTTTATCTGAACTCCATCTTTTCCTTACCATTTTTTGGAAAAGTGACGGCTTTTTGGTAGCAGGCGTAAATAATGATGTACATTTGCTAAGGGCGTGGTTTGCTGCACATAAGCTTATTGTTAGCAAGAAAACTAAGATAATGTATTTCAATCGGCATCGAAAAATCTCACCTGAAATACCCATAGTATTCCATGCCACTGACTGCAAGCGTTACGCTTTAAATGCTATGCTGTGCTCAGGAACATCTTTTTGTTCCGATAAAAACTGTTCTGAAAAGTGTTTATCTATTGAAAAGGTCAGCGACTTTCAATACCTGGGTGTTTCTGTTGACAATAACCTAAGTTGGTCTACCCATATATTTCGTTTAAAGTCCTACATGCGCTGTACTGTTCGTTATTTTTATAGCTTGAGAAAGATTTGCTCAAACGCAACTCTTAAAACTATTTATTACGCGTTGGTCCACTCAAAACTCCACTATGGTATAAGCTTGGGGAGGTGCATCTTATAGTAAAATCCAGCAGCTTTTAATTACTCAAAAATGTGTCATAAGAAAAATATCGAATGTAAACCGTCTTCATCACACCATCGACCTGTTTAGAGATCTGAAAATTCTTCCCGTAAAACATATGTACTACTACAAAGCTTTAAAGATATTTTTCCTTCGCTGTGGTTATTTACATAGCCTGGTCTCGGATAGTTACAATCTAAGACAAAACTCACACGGACTTGTTTATGTTCCCATATATCGCACAACTCTTGTAAAATTTTCAATGCGTTACCTGCGTCTATACGTGTCATTAGAAGTTTGCCTAAATTTTTATCAAAGGTTAAATCATTTTTATTAGAACAATCACACAATGACATCAAAGTTTTGCTGAACCCAATAGCTTAGTAAACTTGAACTAAATCTGTAATCTCTTAAGAATGTACACATCTTTTTCATAAACCAACTTAATTAAATTTACTTTACAATGTATAGGTTATACTGAATTTCACCCCACACACTTTTGATAATGTGCATTTAATTTGTTTTAAGACGGCATTCGATACAAAAATATCAATACTTTTTGCAGAATGCCTTACTTTTTCTTTCTTTTAATATTAACAGTCTTAATTTAATTTAAGTTAAAATTGTAATTTGAATACAAATGTTTATTTCAGAAAGAAAAATGAATAAATCAATCAATCAATCAATCAATCAATATGTTTCTGCACAGCCTTACACAATATGAGTACGAAATTCAAATTCATTCGGAGAGGTTCACTTTTTAACCATATTGTTTCTCCGTGTAGGCGTGAGTTCTGAGAGTCTGCATACTTGTAGCTCTTTTGATTGTTTGGAAAAACCCTGCAAAAATGCGATTAGTCTAGGATAACTTTCAGGTGAGTCGCAAAAGATTTTTAACTTCAAGCCTGCCGCGACATAGGCAAAGAAGGTTAGAAGAGACGGGAGGGTACAAATACCTCCGTACCGAGTTGTTCTTTCGATTTCTGCGATGGCTCCTCTTTGCCGTTTTTTATTTCAAAATTTCTTTCGCTCTTAGAATATTCTGAAGTTTTGAAAGTTAGTAATTTTAAAACCTAAAAATGGAATATGAAGAAGCATGAGGGCAACCCTAAATACATACAACCTGAACAACGTCCGGTCCCTAGCTAATCTTTTAAAAATCTTAACAGAAACATTACAAATTTGTAAATTGATTGTTCAGCACATGTGTAGTAGGTATCAAAAACAAAAGGAACAGCTTTTTAGATCCGTCCCTGTGAACGTAATTATGGGTTGAGATTGAAGAATTGATTAAGTGAAGAAAACACTGAGCTGGCGAGAGCAGAGCAAGATGGTAAGCAGGTTTGGCAAAATTAAATTGATTTCTTATGTGCATATATGTAATAGGATATGTGTATGTGTGTGTATAACTGTATTACCAAGAAGAAAAATACAAAGAAAACAACAAAAGTATTAACAATAACAACAAAACACCCAAAGAGAGACCACACAGGCGCGTTGAATTGTAATTCACAAATAGCGGGAAATTTCCATAGAAACTAAGGGGAAATGCGAACAATAAGGACAGCCCCTTGAGTGCACCAACAAACGTACACACACACAAACAAAAGGCACACACTCAATATTAAACTCACCCCTTGAGCTTAGTCAGCAACAACAAAAAAGCACCACCACCACCACCATTAACATCATAACGGCCATCGGCGTCTGTGGCAGCAGAAGCCTACATTAGGGCGCCGCGCCGCCTTCCACCCCCTTTATCACGCTGTATTAAGCTTATTAATATTGTTGCTGTTGTTGTTACAGCTGTGCCTCATGTGTGGCACGTTCGATCATCAGTCGTTTCGCAACAGCCAGCAAAGCTAGCATCCCAAACAACGTGTCGCAGCAGCAATATCGTCGCTGTCAGTTGCAAATGTTGTCACATCGCCTGCCGTCGCGCGTCAGCATAAGCCACAAAAGAGCCGCTGCCATCAGCCGCCAGCCTCCAACCAAGACTCGGCCGCACAACATAATCAATTCAAATTAGAGTAACAGCAATGAAACAGATTAGATCATTCGCTAGCGAACTGTTTACGTGTGAGCATGCATATGTACCGTTACGCGGTTAAATTTGTACCGTTATACGCTTAAATTTGTTTGAAAATATAAAAATTTGTTTACGTGCGTGCGTTTGTGGCAAGTGACGCGGTTGAATAACGGTTATGGTTTTGTGATCGCTAGCGCCAGCGTTAGAATTTTGCGGTGCGGAAATTTAACGCGAAAAAAACTAAAAAGTTGCAACACTTGAAAGTTGTTGAAGCGCTTATTAAACATTGAAAAACTGCAAAGTTAATAAAAAAAAAAAAAAAATTTTCAAAAGCTTAAAAATAAAAAGTGAAACACTAAAATAAGCAAAAGTGGTCCAAGGTACAAAAAAGTGAAACAAAAAAACTAAAAATCCGTGTACTGTGGAGTTTTGTTGCTAAATAAACAAACAAAATTTAAAAAAAAATTACACTAGTCTAGAAAAACTTAGATTCGTAATATCAGAACACCATTTCAAAGATAAATATCACCTCTCAAGCCGAGTCAGATCGCAGAAAATTAGCACAGTTTTCGAGGTAAAACGAAATTGCAAAGTTTTTGAGGTTTCGAAATTTAAATTATTCTGCCCTGCAAGGTTTTGATGTAAATTCCAACGTTAAAACTTTTCTTAGCACGATTAAAAATTCTCTATACAAAACTTTTGAATACTTTGCAAGACATAGCGAAACTTCAAATTCTTGAGATATACCAAATTTAAAGAAAAATTTCAGTACCACCAAATTTCAAAATTTCAATTGAGTCATAATAATAATTAGGCAGAATGTAAGAAAAGGTAACCGTTTTCGAAATACGTCAATCCAAGATATGACCATCCCGGGGTCCGTGCTTTTTGATGCACAATATTTTCAGGATTGGAAATGTGGCACTAAAAACTAAATAATTGTAATTTATTTGCTTGTTTTGCTCAAAGTAACATTAGCCTGTTTAACAACTAACAAGAAACTGTGGGTCTACTGCATCCAGTATTAAGATTTTTAAAGTTTATTTATTAAATACTTGAAAACGCGTACACGCTTCGCGGCGTCTCAGAACGTATAATAGACTGTGTCTGATTTTAATCATTATATCTCCAAAAACAGTTGAGATAAGGAACTTAATCCCATTGCTTATTGCAGCACTCATTACCACCTTTCATCTGATACCAATATTGTACTAACATATTTTCAGTCACCCTGGTACACATATTGCTCGAAAACTCCGAAACCGCTAGAGTTTTCTAAATAAGCGATAATTTGAATTTTAAGTTGGATGTCTAGAAATGTAACGGTGAAAGTTGCATTCAGTTACGAACAGCAGTTTTTGAGTGATGCGCGAACAAACATACAGACAACACGAAAACTGCTTTGAATTTTACTGGCTCAATCGCTCCTATAAATTTTTCTTGATTATCTACATACTACAGACGTCCATCTGTTACAATTTTATTTTATGTTGAGGTAACTTTCGTTTTAAATATAAGAAAACAAATATTAAAAACCCAATAATCGTTCAATATTTTAAAGTTAAATTTTTAAACTCATTTCTTCACCTTCTTCAATCTAAAGTATTTTAGAATAGCGATTACCCAAATCCAGCGGTTGTTCAAATCCAAAAACGAAAGGCATCCCTAATCTCTACAAAGCCTTTATGAAATTTCAAAAAAAGTTAAAAAGATCAAACCTAAAAGCTTTTAAAGGCATTTAAACAGAAACTTTCCGCTGTATATGAAAATGAATGAATTGCTCTGGCAGATAGTGCAACCGTTTAAAAAAATGAAAAAATGATAGTTTTTTCAGATTATAAAAAAATAGTTGGCTTAAAATATTTGACAGAAATGGATGTTGAACATAAGTCGATAAGTAAGTGCAGAAATTCTCGCGAAATTACTAACTTTCGATTTTTGATTTTAGAAAACTAAAAATTGTTTGCACGGGATGTAAAATCCCTGCTTATTTCGCATATTAAGTCGGAACAGAAAAGACAGAGAACTGATTTCGAGATATTTCGTCTTGATTTATATTGGAACGAATTTTCGTCATCCCTTGTCAATTTTGGTTTTGTAACAAACCGGTTTCGGCGATCCGCCATCTTCAGTGATTGATTTCGTTCTGATTTCGTCTTCGTATATAATATTTTCCGCTCAAGCCGTTGACGTATGGGCTTTCCGGTTTCAGTCATTGGCTATCTTTAGTGTAAATTTTCGTTCGACACACTTCCATTCATTTGAAGAAACTTTCGAACTTTTTGAAATAAGGAATTCACAATTCTGTAAAGAGAGGCAATGCAAGATTTCATTGTAAGAGAGGAAGTTTGAACTTACTATTAAACGTGCTTTGAGTTTGCTTGATAATGAGTTTAAGATCTCAAAAACATGAAATTAAATGGCATCTCAAGGGACACTCATACCGATATTGCGCTGCATTGGAGGCATCACTTATAACACAGAGATAGAACCTTCAATAAAGTTTTGCCTGGACTGAATATTTCCTCTCTTGTATTACATCACTTGGCATTGAAGTTCATATTCTGAGTTTAATTGAGCAGCATCTACGGGACAGAATGAAGCCGACAATCTGTAACCTGGTGAAGTCCCATCAAAATTGCTGTAACAGATATCGGATTTAAGTGGCGATAGACGCAGCTTACCTATTATTATTTCTGTTTGGGATGTACTTAAAAATTATGACTTTTCACGAACCTATCTTAAGTAGCCCGTAAGCATTATGATGAGATTCGGCATCACATATTTTCGCCGTTTGAGCCAACAAAGCATCGACGAGCCCTCAACCTCATCCACACAGAGTCTGTAGACTCCTTTGTCCGTTCTCGCCCAGTAAATGCCGTCATTCAGGCACAAGCTCCACCTGTTGCCGAACAAGAGTTACAACTGCCTAGGGAGACAAGGGTCATGCTCGAACTTCGTTCTGAATATTGTAACAGAATAATTTCTTATCTATCCAGACTGAATCCTGACATGGCAAATGTCTGCTCGGCATGCGGCATGTCGCCCCGTGACACTAACCATCTATTTATTTGCTCAACTGAGCCGACTCTTCTAGCACTAACAAAGAGGATAGATAAGTAAGAGACGTCAGTTCGCCAATATGAACGAGTTGCTCGCTGAAAGCTGCTAAAAAATTGGTGCCCGTTTTGTCTCAGGGTTTCGGTCATTTCTTTTGCGCATTTTCGTGAGTTTGACAACTACTCAATTTTTGTTTCCACTCACGGAATTGACATTTGTGGGGAATGAGTAACATTTGTATTTGGAGTATTTACGTATATATATTTATTTGGAGCGGTTTGCTACTTGTGAGTATTTATGATGTTGGTGGTATTTGCTTATATTGTGCAAATATTCCTAATTTTCACAAAAATGGACTTTTATGACTTATATGAGGTGAAAAATATGAAATACTATAAACATTTACGGGAGCGTGTCATTATTCTGTATTACAAAATTCTGTAAATTGCAAAAAAATTCTCCTTGAACAAAATTCTGCTTTTTTAAAATTCTGCTTTTTAAAATTCTGCTTTTTTAAAATTCTGCTTTCAATGTTCTGTATTACAAAATTCTGTATTAAAATATAATGTTAACAATGTTAAAGAGGTAATGTAATTATTTTGAAAAAGTGCGCACATGTACATATGTATATATTTTATTTGTTTTGTCGCAAGTTTTCATGTGGTTGTTGTAAATTATTAGGCTGTACTTAAAAACGCGCAAAAGAGTCGGATCGGTGGCATGTTGCCACCGATCAGGGCAACCACCTGGACTTGGCATGGCGTAGCCCAGGGTTATTTAAATAAGCGCGGCCGAAGGCCGCCTATGCAGAAAGGTCTTTTGTACAGAATACCCAACATTTACCAATTTCAAAAAATTTATCGAAAAATACATATATGCAAGTAATAAATTTGCCGCCGGTGAATACCACAATAATGTTGCTATCATTATTTAGTTGAAATATTGTACAAATTTGGAAAAAATTCTATTGAAATATGTACCTACTAATGTTTATTTCAGTATTCAATATTATAAATTCAAAATAATTGTATTATGGTAACAAAATGAAAATACGGGTTTGCCGACGGCAACTACAAATTCAATAAAATTAAAAAAAGCTATAAATTCTATTTATTGGGTTATTTTGTTTATGGGTGAAATGGGCATGGGTGGCATGTGCATAATGTATTAGGCAAATTTATTTAAGGTTTAATTTTTGATTGCACAAATCAAATGCAAAAGCACCTGATCGTAGCAAACAAAAATCTACCCTTAAATATATGCGTACGAACGCACTCATGTATGAATGCTTTCAGTTGGACTGGCATTTAATAAATTGTATGAAAATATAAATACATACACAGGAATGTCGTTGATTTCGTCTTTGATACGAGCTTTGAGTGAAGTCGTCGGTGATGAAAAGTGTTGGCGCACACAGTTTGTTCCTATCTTTCAGCCACTACCAAAAAATGGAGTAGTTCTTCACTACTTAAGTATTATTAACCTCTGTTTTTTTCTTCCAAAATGGCATGTAACTATCTAAAATTACTTCGGATATTAATTCCAGATTATTATATTAGGTTTTGCCTAAGAAAATTATCTAAAGTCGCACATAATGTAGATAAGGAGTGAAAGAAGCTAAACTTTTAGTACATAGTAGTGTATTCAAAGGATACTTCTTTGCCAGAACGGCCACACTTAAGCCAAAAAAACATGGCTGACCAAATTTGCGACCGAATTTCAGTAACAACAACAAAATCTCATAGGGTTTCTCACGCAAACAAACAAAAGTGACGAAAGCAATATCAGTTGCGCAAATAATCAAACTGCTTATCGAATAAGGACAACTTTTGGTCATATAAGGGAAACTTTCATTAAATAATTAAAAATACTTAGAGAAACTTTTTCGGAATAATTTTTTTGCAAAAGTTTGGGTCTGTTCCTGGACAATAGCTGAATATTTTTATTTTATTTTTTCTTTAATATACCTAACTACCTGAAGCAAATCAAAGTTTTAATGCCAAGTTTTGTTCGGAAAAATGCCAAAGTGCACAACTGAAAAAACGCTTTCGAGGGAATACCCTTCATATGGATTGAAGTTGGATTTTATAAAATCGACAAAATTGAATATTTTGATTCTTCGACAAATAATTTTATATATTTTTATGAATGAATGCTTCAATGAAGTTTTTGTTGTTGCATTTGTAGTTTGTTTCGTAGAATTGGTTTTTGTTGTTGGATTTTTGTGCGTAGAAATGGTTTTTGTTGTTGGATTTAGATTTTTGTGCGTACAAATGTACTTTGTTGGCGTAGGTCAGTAGGATGAAGTTTTTTAGGCAGACAAGAATACTTACATACATATGTATTTATGCACGTGAGGTTGGTAGCATATTTTTGTTTGCTTATTGTTGCAAGAAGTTTGGCATGCACACATATAACATATATTAGGACATTTGTAGGGAGGATGTTTGGTTAAATGATCTATACTTGGATGCATTTATTTATGACTTATACTTACCACAATACCTATAACCAATGATTTAAAAAAAACTACTTTTATGTTTTAAAAATGTATAATTATTGACTTAAATTTTTTACATAAATTACTGGTATAATGGGTCGAAATCTATTTACATCGGAATTACGAAACTGACACCATGTAGCATATAGTGACAATTTCTCACACAACTTAGCCTGTTAAGGTTCAGTATTTGTGTTTCACCTGTATTTTGAAAACATTTTTGTGCTATTTGCTTAGTTTAGATTTAAATTTAAGTTCTTAATGTTTCAAAATACTAGGCTCAGATGCAATATAAATTAAAAGGTAATATTAGGTTTAAGTACATCAACTTCTACTTGCTGAAAAGAAAGAAAGAAAAAAACCTGAAAAGAAGAGAAAAGCTGAAATGAAAAAACTAAGGAACCTAGAAAATATAAGAAATAATAAATACATGTTTATATCGTTTTAAGTATAACCTACATTCGAATTCCTTTCATTCTTTTTTGCTTCCTTTTTATCCTCTAACCCTCAACAGAAATCGATGAAATACTTGGGTTTGTGGCCTTTTTATTTTTCCTAATATTAACTTTCACCATGTTTTTTTACCTGTATCTGCCTTCGAATTAGCAGTTACTTCGTTTCTTTCTTTTTCTTGTGTAATAGGCTTTTCGTTCGGTTTTTTATTACTTTTTGAAGAGACTGTATTACATTTTAGCTTAACTGGTGCGTTCAGTTTTTTTAACTTAGCGTTATACCGCTTCCGGCGTTCTTCTTGCTCCTCGGCCCTCGCCATCCACTTGGCATTTTTATAGAGGAGCACGGTTATCATAAAATTCAATAATTTTAACCGATGTTCCGCGCATTCCCCCGTGAACCAATCCGGGTACTTTTGATCCGTCATATATTTGATATGACGTACAATTTTTTCTTTCAGGGAAGGTAGGTGCGACGAACAGAGAAACATTTCCAAGTACCAGCTCATGTGATCCGTACTAATTTCGAAGAAGCTGTCAGACGGATTAACCAGTCGTAAGTCTTCGTACGGCTTGTAGTTCTTCGCCCGTATAAGTGCCTCTGAACTATTTTCATGTTCCACAGTAGGCTTACACATAGTTTCGACGCATTTATTACAATTGATCTTTCCCAGCACTTGTTTATAAATGGTGTAGCCAGTGTAATACCTCTGTATTTGTTGCTCAGCAATCCTTTCCGGTATATCACATACAAAGAGGTGGTCAGGAATTGCTGGAATAGGCACTTCTTCGTCCTCATGTACGACGTCATCTGTTTGGGTATTAGGGTCGATGGGAATGTCCCCGGCTTCCTTCACGGATACGCTGACAGAACATTTTATATCGCCACCTTTTTGTATCGACAACTTCCGGTTCCATTCCAGGAAAGTGTCGTCATCATCCTCACAGTTACTCCCCTTTCCTTCAAAATGATGTCTCAATATCTTCATAGACATTAGTCTGGCCACGATATACTGCACCTCGAAAACCGTCGGATGCATATTAATCCCCTGGCTAGCTCTTATGGAGTAAAAGAAATTTTCAAGAGCGTCTTGGTTTAATTTACCTAGCATTACAAAGGACAACGACGGATATGAAACGAACAAGTCCTCCGAAAAATGTATCATTGACTTTATGGTCAATATAAATCCCTTGACACATTTAACTCTGCCATCATCAGAGAACTTGATGGTCTTCAAATACTCAATGTGGTCTAAAAGTCTTTCCGTTTTATCGACGCATTCTCGTTTCATTGGTCTTTTTAATGGATTCTTGTCAAACAAGCTTTTTGAATCAAGCTCGTCAAACAAATCATTCATTCGCTTAATGAATATTTGTGTGGGCTTGACTGAGTCTAAAATCGCGGTATCATTTCCAAAGAGGTGCAAGTCTTCCATCATTCTGATACCGGCGTACACAGAATTACTTAAAAGCTGTGTAGCCCGCGATACACTCATTTTTTCAAAGTTACTCGGGCTTATGTGGGACAAAGTAAGTTTTGTGCAAATTTTGTAGTTGTCGTTGCCTTTGTCAATATCATATAACTTTTGGACTATTGCCTTGGTGATGATGCCATCCCGTGTTGTTCCACTTTGCTTACCCACGAAGTGGTTTCTCATATTCTTTATAAGATGGCAGTAGTCAAACATAAAGTATATCTTCTCCCCATTGTAAGTTAACCCTGTATTACTCTCGCTTATATTCAGTTTATTGAAAGCACCTACGTTTTGGGAGCCTTGGTCGCACAAAGCAACTTTAACATGTAGTCCAATACTACGTGCCGCGTCAATATTTTTAAACAAATATGTTATTATGTCTTCCGGGCTGACTCCATTCCTCGACACGTAGTATGACACCACATATTTCCAGTTGCTGCAAATACCCTTCACCATGAAGAAAAGGCATTTGTCCGCAATCTGATTTTCTCGACAGCCTTCTCCACTGTCCACAAATCCGTCGATAGCATCAACCGTATTGTTGTATGCCAAGTCTTTTTTTACGGAAATCTCATCCCACATGATCTGGCATATGCGATGAGTTTCAGGCATTGAAGCACACATAATCCGCAAATTGTCCATTACCTTATCATCAATGCCCGGACGGATATATCGGATGGGTCGCTCTCGTAGCAGTGTACTCTCGCTAGGTAAATGAAATCCCAGTTCGTCTTTCATGAATCTATACGCCTTCGACGACATATAGCAAATGTTCTGGGCAATTTTCTTTTCCTCGGCCTGGTACCAAGTATCCTTGCTTCGAACGATCATGTTCGCAAATATAATTGCTTCCTTCGTTGCCCCAGGGTGGGGTACTATGGAATCATCCCTATCATTCTTCTTTTCCCTTCTTTGCTTCTGAATTTTCCCCTTAAGTGCTTCTATTTGTTTTCTGAGCATGTCTATTGTAATGCACATTTCATTATTGCACTTCCGGAGGTCTTGGCCTATTTTCTGATACGCCCGTTCTTTTATAGCAAACCCTTCTAGCTCATTAGCTCTGGCAGTCTCAACATCACTGTCTAATCCCTCATCACTGTGGGGTATGTCAAGACGTTGGCGTTTTTCTTCCAAGTCCCCGTAATACTCGAACTCTACAAAAGTGAGATCAGTGGGAGGAGAGATTGCTCGCTTCATTGGTTCCTGCACTAACGAAGGAGCACTTACGCTTGCCACATGTGCATCCTGCCCCCCAAAAATGGTTGGATAAGCTTCGTCCCTAATTCTGTTTCCGACTTTAGTATTCCTAGCAAAATGTCTGTCGCAAATAAAAAGAAGTTTGTTGGCTACCTGAGAAATAGACATATTACATGCCATAACCCAAGTATTCCTACGTATTCCTGTTTTGGGAAACTCGTAAAGGACGGCATCCTCAGCAGGAATACACCCAGTTACGCAGCAATGCCGCTGCACCTTCCGAGTCTCGAAAAAATGGTATTTGGGAGTACCTTCGTATCCTTAAAAAACAATAAAAAAAATGCTATTCAAATATACGGCTAAATAAATAACGAACATATAAGCTAAACCTCGTAGTCTTATCACAACAATCGGCAAGATCACAACAAATGTAAACAAAAACACCACACACACAAAAACATCCTAGAATGTGCAAGCGTACATGGTATGTACCAGTGATGTTGCGAATATTCGCATTCGCATTCGCATTGGCAAAGTTAGCAAAGTGAGAAGACGTAAAACTCTCTCGAAACGCCGAACAGGAGTTAGTAAAAACTTGCAGCAAAACATCTGTTGACATTTTGATTGGCTAATAGCTCAAATATTTTAATTATTGTTGTTTCAGAAATTATAGTCACAAGACACACTGTTCAAAAAAAAACTAACTCTAATTTCAACAGAGCAAATGCAAACGAAACGCCCGTCTCTCGAACGAGACCTACACAATTATCGACAAATTTTAACAAAAACTGAATATTCGGATTCACATTCGCGAATGTTCAAAAAGTGGCATTCGTTACATCACTGGTATGAACACACATATATAAACAATGGGAGTAGGAAGAGGGTGCATACTTTTTTTTTTTGTTGTTAGGTCAAAACAAGTTTTCGGGTAATTGTTTACTTTAAGGTGCAACTGCTAAAGCACATCCAAAAATGTCGGGAGAGGTATCAAACGACGCGTTTAGCCCTCGATATCAACAATCCGAAAGCGGAATTTCGATGTTTTGTTTCAGTGAAAAGTTATACAGAAAACAATTACCACTTTTCAAAAACAAAAGTTCTAAGCTATTTATAAATAAACGTTTTATCAGACGGACAAATAAACAGGATAAACATATGGCAATAAACTAAAAAATATGTGAATACATGCACACAAAAATATGCATTGATACGAAAGGATTCGAGCTGGGGCTTGAAAATTATGAGCCAACCCTCGTATGCACATGCCACGAAACTAAAACACACACACGCACCTGCAATCACAACATGACTATATATATGTACATATATACATATGTGCACACCTGCCGGTCAACAAATTCAGCATATCACTTGCTCCAATTGGTTTCACGACGGATTTATTCCACATATATATGTACATATATTCACACTTATCACTTTAACAAAATCTGTACTCACCTAACTGCAATGTTGGCACTGCATTGTCCTTCAGGCGCCCGCCGCCCACAGCTTCCTTCTGAAAGTGCGTAGCGCACACGTAATTCTGCTTCCGCTCGAACTTCTCGATCCGTAGGTTATCCTTCCATTTGGAAGCGAGCTGCTGATTACCTGGCACTGAAAAAAAAGAAAAACCGCGATTGGAGCGCGTATTTTTGGCGCAACCCGAAACGCAACACTTTCGAAACGCCGGCATTATTAATTAAATGTTTATTATGATTATTGTTTTGAAAAAAACAATTTGTTGTGTTATTCGCAAATTACTATGTAAAATATCTAAAAGCTCTTGTCGCCACGAAAACTTTAAGATATTGAAGTTTTAGCTTCATTTTTGCCAATTTTGGCGCATTTGCATGAGAGGATTAACTGGACATTTATTCCTGGAACAGTTATATGTTTTTACTCATCTCCCCTTTTTATGATGTCAACAAAACATTTATGCATGCATACAAAATTGCAGAGATTTTAGTAATACTACTGCAAATAATATATGAAATGCATATCGGAATTGTTATTAATAACTTTTGCACTTTTCCAATAAGTTACTGGCACATCAAAGCACAATTGGACACTTTTCTAAACACACAAGCCGCCAAACGCACAAACCACATACACCACTTTTTGTACAAACAAGCTAAAACACCTTTGTAAGCACAACACAGTCTTCAAATTTTAAATCAATTAATTTATCACTAATTAACTTCACTCTTCTTTATTATTTTGACAATTTATTACAGTTTTTCACAATTTTACACCAATTTCAATTAATTTTACCACTTTTTCACTGTTTACAACTTCACTTTGACATTGACTCACAATATTGCTTTTCACTTTTTGACATTTCCGCAAATTAACTCAGCCGACACTCAATTCTTGTTTCAAGATTTTTACTCAAAACTCGGACAGAAAACAAAGAGGAATGGCCGAACCCCTGAGAGCTAACGTCGAGTAGCACACAAAGCAGCGATCAACAAAATGTTGCCATTCGCCGAGTAGCGAACTGACGTCTCTTACTTATCTATCCTCTTTGGCACTAATTTCAAAAGCATCGCTTAGTTGAACGAGATGGCCGATGAGTGTCGGGGCCAATGAAGGGGTATAACTCTCAGCACTGAAATAATGAGGTAAAAAATAGTTGGAAGATATTGCAGTCTTATAGAGCAAGAGCCTGTGTATATATCGGACGATATATTCATCCTATTTACGGTAATCGCCGAGCTCTGGGCTATTGGGGCTCATGTGGAACGGGTGGGAATGGAACATTACAGCTCCTGTCTTTCGAAATTGTTGTTGGAAGCCCTCTTTTTCGAGAGCCTCTCAAATATTTATACTTAACGGGATCATCATAGAGGAACAGCGTTCCCATCATTACACCAGGCAAGTCCCGAAAATGGATCCAATTTTGGCTTCAAAAATCAGGAAACATTGAATGGGTTTCTATGGTTTGATTAGAATATTTATTTTTAGGTAACTGGCAGAGGGTTATTTTTATAGTGCGAGAGAAGGCAGCCTACCAGAAGGGGGTGCTGGGGAAAAAACTCTGTTCCTGGACGCCAGTGTTGTAGTGCGTTATTAATATGACCCTTGACTTGGGATTATGCCATATAACCCCCCATTTTAGGAAGTCGAAGCTAAAATACTTTAGGAAATATTGGTCCGAATTTGTAGTTCAAATTTTTTGTCGACTCGTGTAATATGTTAATTCAAAGGTATTTTAAAAAATGTGCAAAAATAAATAATATATAAATAGTTTCACTTTAAGGTGCATCATTGGAATCAACCAAACTAAAGAATAGAAACTAGATTTCAAAATTTAAAAAAAACAAATTGTTAAAAACAAATCAATAATGGTTTTGTATGCAAGAGACAGAAGAAATAATCAAAAACTTATTTCAAAATTTTTAATGAATTAAAAAAAATTAACAAATTTAATCAAAACTTAAACAAAAAATTGGTTAAAAAAAAATAAAAAAAAATTACTAATCTTATATGAAACTGTCTAAAAACATAAACAACAAACATTTTAGAAATAATAATTAAATATTTCTGTGAAAAAAAAATTTTAACAAAAACGATAAAAAGTATCTTAAAAAAGATACTAAAAATTTGTTTTACATACATAAAAAATTCACAGTGACTGGCTTTCGTTTTCTCACACTAGCTGAGCTTGCATTCCAGTGGAAAGTTTGTGAAACTAAAGTACAGGAATTTGCACAGCTTAACTTAACCTCAAAAAAAAAAATCTAAAATTCCTCAACCCCAAAGAAATTCCTCAAAAGTTTGAAGTGTTTCAATCATTACAGCTCCTCAAACACACAAAATACTTACTCACCTGACTGCATAAATAGAAAAAAAATTAACTTTCACATGTAAGAAAAAGTTTGAAAACTTTGCTTTTGTTGTTGTAGTACGCGCGCGCATCAAAGTTGAAAAGTGCAATTTAAGTGTACTTAGAAACTTTTCCAACCCAACCACGGCGCTATTTTTTGTTGTTGTGTTCCTTTATATTTAAACTCAAACTAAAACTAAATTACACATGTGTGTGTACGTGTGTGGGTGTGCGTATGCGTATGTGAATTTTAAAACAAAACGCGTTTTGTTGTATTTGTGCTGCTTTGTATTTGTTGTTGTTGCACTCACCTGCTTTGTCTAACTCTATCGCCCTCATTGTTGAAGCGCTTGCTCTCGTCGATTTTGTGGATAATTAAGCGCGTAATTATGCGGCACAAAAACTTTTTTTGTTGTTATTAAAGGACGTGATTTTACGGCGGAGCGAGGAAGTTTACAAAAAAAAAAAGAAAGAAGAAAAAACAGTTAAAAGAGTTGAAAATTCGTGGAGTTGAAAATTCGTGTTTGCATCAGTTCAATTGTTTTTGATGCAGAAATTTTATTGAAATACAGTTGAGAAATTGAAATTAAAGGTTTTAAATAATTATTCTAAATAAACACTAAATTGACTGCAGCCATATTTGCTCCTGCTAAAAATTATATAAAACAAATTGCCTCAATCGTCGTGCCCGTTCTAGAGTAGTATCAAAGTTTTTTTCGCGCATCACATACAGACGGGTTTCCACGCAGGAAACCCGCCAGATAATTGCAGTCAACATTTTCACAGACGGAAATAAGGTAAACTAAAAATAATTTATTACATTCATACTATTTATAGAATGCTTATTTTACTATTTGATATATTATCGTAATCAGGGGCGGATCCACGAGGGGTTTTGGGTCCGAACCTCCTATTCGGAATTCAAACAGTTATATTTTTCACAGCTATTTTGCCAAACGCATTTATCTTTGGAAGTTGACAAGTACAATTCAATTCAAGAATTAAAAAAAGTTGTGGGATTGGCACTTAAAATTATATCGGTTATTTTATTTCATGTTTGCAAAATGTATGTGTGAATTTAAAACAATAAAGTGTGTTCCAAATTCCATTCATCCCATACTTAATCGTTTTTAAATTTTCGAGGCTTTTGAGAAAATTCTTTCAGGATTCCGTCTTTAGTGAAGTCAATCCGGTTAGGAATATTCAAAGAAGCGCTCTTTTCCCATCGTATTTCTCAAATAATTCTTGATTCTTCTCAAGGTTGAAAATGAACGTTCTGGAGTCGCTGTAGTAACTGGCAATACTGTTACTCATTGTAAACGGTTCCAGTCATTCGGTTTCTAATATGTTTCTATTATTATGTGTCTCTGCGAACAATTACAGCAGTAACGAAGTTTCGTTTCTATACAAGGCTTTTTTTATAAGTCACTGCCAGCAACTGATATCTTGCGCTTGTTCATTAAATTCGTTACAAGATTCGGAACACATTCGGTCAGTTTTTAAATGATTTACTTGCATTTGACGTTGCCAATACCAGCAAATATTTTATTTGAAAAACAAGCAAAAAAAAAGCCACCCCTGGCCTTATTTAAAAAAAAAAAATATTGACCGCCCTTCCCAAAATCCTGGATCCACCACTGATTGTAATATAGTGCTTATTAATAAAAAAAAAAACAATCATGTTATAATCCCCTCAAACAGGGAGGCCGTGTTACGGGGTGATCGACAACAGGTTATCAAGTGAGGAGAAGTCTTTGCTGCGTTTCAGAACTTATAACAGACTGAGTTCGATTTTAATCATTATACACAACTCCGAAACTAGTTGAGATATGAAACTTATACACATCACCTTTTAGAGCACTCATTAACACCTTTCGTTTGATACCCATATTGTACTAACACATTTTGGGTTACCCTGGGTCACATATTGTCGATAACTCTGAAACCCGTGGCAGTATCGGAATAAGCGATATCTTTAATTTTAACTTAGGCGTGTAGTAATGCAGCGGCGAAAAATGCATCCAATTATATTCAGCAGTTTTTAAGTATTGCGTGAACAAAAATATAGATAGACAAACAAAAATTCTAAAAACTGTTGCTGTAGAGTCTATTGCCGCAATAATGTTTCCTCCTATAAATTTTTCTTTAATATCTGCAGTATGCAGAATATTTACATCACGTAAATTGCTCAAGGGCATACACAATATCTTCCTGTGAAAATCAAGTTAATTTAAACAAAATGTAGTATTGCAGGGTTGTAGCCAATCTTTTTTTTGCAGGGGGTAATTTTGTTTTTCATTTTATTTAAATGTGTATCACCAAACAAAACTGATTTAAACAAAATATTTCAAAAGAACAAAGTAATCCTAAAGCTGTAATTAAAATATGTAACTTTTATTGGGCGTGGCACCGCCTGTTTTAGATTAAGATATTTTTACAATTATTATCATTGATCATAGATCAAAAAGCATTGAGGATATTATAACAGAGTTAATCATTCAGTTTACTCTATTAAAGTAGTCACCCAAGGACTACGCCCACTTTTAAATAAAAGATTTTAAAAAGAATTATAGACGATTATAATAGGCAATATCTCTGCGAAAAATGGCGATATATCAATTCTATATCACCTTTAAATTCAGGTAAAGAAGAAATCTAAAAACTAACCACTTTCGAAAATAGGAGTGTCCCGCCCCTTTCATAGTGAATTATTCCACACAACCTTCACTCGAACAAAAATATTATTTGTCGTAACAAAAGTTCTTTACAATTTTGACTACTTTTTACTGCCAAAATGTGCAATGAATTTGAATTTCCTTTCCCATTTTCTTGGAAAAAACACCCAGTTACGAGCTCGTTTGCGATGATTTTGCTGCCTGGGTATACCCAAATACAAATATATTAGTTCAATATCCGATTTTTTCATTTATAAAAAAAAATTATAAAAAAGAGACAGCTAGTTACTCAAAAAATGTCATTCGTTTCTTCCACATAACTTGCTATCAAATATCTAATACTCAAATCGCGTCATAGGACTCCCGAGTGCTCAGCTCAACCAGCTCAAAACGTGACCATTTTAAGTTACACCATTTATTTCAATTACGTTTGTACTCCGATAAGCATCTCGGCGCTCAACACTCATCCTTTTTCTATCCACTCACTGGCTCTGGTCATGTGTTGTTCGCGCTGGTGTTGCAGCACCGACGGCTACTTCACGCATCCTTCAGCGTTGAAGTGTTTTCTTTCATGCCTTTCCTGTGAAATTGCACACGATTTAATAATACAGTACTCAGCGTTTAAATTAAATCAGATGTAAAATGAAAAAGGAATGAAGGATAAAACAAAATTAAGAAGCAAAATTTGATTTCCTGCAAGGACCTTTTGTTAAGATCAAGGAATTTGTTTTTTATTTTTTAAGATTTTGCGAATACAAATAAAAATGTATTTTAGGTGGGTATGTAAGTTCCGCTACTCCTACCATGTTTAGTACTTCACAACTATCGTAGTAGATTTGCTACCTTTTAATGTGAAAGACCGTTACTCATTAATAAATTAACCCTACAGTTTTCTTCCCGTTCTCTTTGCAAACTTCGATATTTGTCTTTCATTTCCTTTCATCTGGATCTTCCAATTGAATGGAAAGTACCCTGAAAAAGTTAGAGCATAACTCCTTCCTACAACTTTCTTTAATTCTAGTTTCTTCAGCTACTTTACGCATTTCTTTCATCCCAGGTACTTTCCGTTTTTTCTGTTTTTTTAGTTTCTTCATGAGATTAGCGTTGTTTATATATACATCAGAACAATTTAAAAAAGAAAAAAATTATATTAAGAAAGTCTTTGAATATTTGATGGTAATTAAAAGCAGACTTTTACCATTAACAGAAGCTGCATAAACCAAAAGGATCGATCGTTTAATATTTCCATACATATTTTATTTCCATTAGGCTGAATCGACGCCTGAATGATGTTTAAACTCGGCAATGCTCCAAATATCTGCAACGAATTACTATTTTCTTGATCCCAGCGCGAGTAATTTATTAATTTATTTCAGAGCATTCCTGACTATAAATGAGCTCAAGGCCCAAAATAATACTTTATATGAAAAGATTTTTTATGCAAAATTCTATCTTTTTTTTAAATAAATTTTGTAATTAATTATTGAACATTTTTATTTGAATCGGAAAGAACAATTTAGAGAAATTTTTTGGCAGCTGCTAGACTTCTTCATCAGAGAAATTTTGGGGCGTTCTGTTAACCATTAAGCTATCAGAACGATGGTTTACGATTTTTATACTACGCAAGCACCGACATCTGTCGGCATTTATAATGCTGGGCACATAGAAACAAAAAATGGTGAAATGAATAGAGTTACGAATTTAGCTAGGATTCTCATAGTCTAATGGTTAACAGAACGTGCTAAAATAAAAATGTATTATAGGCCTCCATGTCATGTATAGTTATGAATACTTTAAACATTCAATTGAATTGTTGGAATACAAAATTAATTTATTTAATATAAGATAAAATAAGTTTAATTTAAATCATAATCAAGACAAATTATGGTTCCAGGAAGTGTTTTTATTGATCACAACTTAAGTAAAGTTTAATGTTACTTGGTTTCTTGTACCTGAATACTACTCTGCCCGTCCTTACCGTCCTTAAAGAATCTATGAATTCACTATGGGGTGTTTTGAATTTGGTAATTTTGGAAAATCTTATGAAAATGTTTCAAGAGCGTGATAAAATGTGTTTAAAAATTTAGTTTTTTATAACATCAGGGTTTATGAAAAATTACTAATACTGAAATAATTCCCTAAAAAGATTGTCTTAAGCAAACATTTTGAAACAAATTTATACAAATTAATATTTTGAGTCGGTGGACACTAATGAGATGCTTGTTTCCAAATTTATGATGAAAAAGAAATGAAAAAATGTGTTATTATATTAAACTCGGTATAGATTTCTTATCTTCTTGTCTAATTTATGGATAGCTCGAAACGTCTGCTTCAAAATCAAGCATCAATCAATTCTAGATTTTCTGGCAATAATAAATTCACATGAGGGCTATTTGGAAACACAATAAATCAAGGAAATGAATCAGAAACCTTGGAAAATTTCCCTTCATAGAAATATTTGATGTTATACTAGGGATCTGCAAAAGTAAAACTAAGTACAAGGTGGCGCAAAAGTAAGCTTCCGATGTTCAGCATATCGGTTGTGGCACGTGCAGTGTGTGCTGTTGCACCGTCTTTTTGGAACCACATGTTTTCCAATCCCAATTCATCAAGTTGCGGCAAAAAGAACTCGTTGATCATTGCTCTGTAGCGCTCACCATTCATAGTAACCGTTTGGCCCCGACCGATTATTGGTCAAATAAGTAGTCAGCAATATTCCGCGTTCTGGAGCAGTGTAGCGTAACATTGTTTATTAACGTGTATTTCGCATGTGTTTACTACACAAATGTCAAAACAGAACTGACTTTAGGGGCCAATCGCAAAATTTATAGCATTTTCTGATAGGAGGATTACTTTTGCGCCACCCTGTATGTGTTGGTGAGAGCACTACCCAGCTAACCAAATGGGGCAGAAAATACTTCATTCGGAGCTATAATACGAACACTTTCATAGCATTTCCTTCAGAAATTAGCTCTTTTCGGAACCCAAACTAAGCAAAAAATCGTCCTACGAGGGCACACTAAAAGGAGTCATAAAAAAGACTTAAAATAACTGCCATTCCGATGAATTTGGCGTGCCTTATCAGTCTTTTTAAATAAAAATCTTTTTGCTTTTCTGAAGCTTTTTTTGAAAATTTTTTGACTCTTTTTAAACACATTTTCTTTCTTATGTTGATGGGTTTTTGGATCCTTTTTGGAGTCACATTGGAGGTTTTCATTGGCTCTTTTATTAACCAATAAGATCACCATTAGTCACCTGTTTTTTTAATATTCTCATAGTCTCATCCTGCTTCTCTTTCAATCATACCGTAAAAATTTGGGTTAGGTTTGCGTGTTGAGTAATTAAAAATCTCTTGATAACCAGGCTGCCATCAATACCTCAGCCAGTAATTTTATTGTCCTTTTCGATCCACTCTAATGGATATAGACTTCTTTTGCATACAAAACAATTAGAGTTAATGGAGCTGTGGTCAATCAAAGGTCATAACAGTCTAAGTCGAAATTGCATAAACCACTTTATAGTCCTTCATCGTCAAATTTTTTCCAAAAGACTCGGCTACCGTCAGTATGTGCATGGTCATTACATGAGCAGTGCCAAATTTAGTCGATTACAGAACAGTCTTTTTCATTCATTTGATTTAAAAAAATGTGTATAAATCAAAATCACTCAACTAAACTTAGGCTTTTATGACTTGTGCTGCCATACAAATTCATACACATCAACTTCACATTACTTGGAGCAAAAAACGTTGTGCCACATGGCGTCGAACGCCAATGACCAATAAAATATGCCAAACGCAAAACGAAAGCCGCCTCCACCATCAAATTAAAATTTGTACAAACATTGCGCACAAAAAAATTAACCAATATTACTGAAATTAAATTGATAAACCACAAATTAATTGGATGCTCGTTGGTTGTTAGCTGTGGAATGGAGCTGATATGTGAGGAGATATGTGCGCTGAATAGCTGGATGAATGATTGGAGAGCGCCAAACGCGTTGCAGCCACAAGCCAATGGAGCCACGCCAATGGGGGTGCTGGTCGAAAGCCAAAATTTATGAAGTGAAGAGTGTTCATATTGGAGCATACAAATTTATATGACTGCATGGTCAGTGGCCGCCATGTTCCTTTTGCATTCACATAGAGTCAACATTTGAATGAAAAAGAAATTCGATTTACTTGCTCGGTCTTTGCCAAGTTTTTGCATGCGTTGGGCTGTGGGTTGTTGCAAAATTTCGTTTTTTGTTTTTTTAATTTGACTCAATTCAATAAAGAAATTATTGAATGAAATTGCGGAAATTCGATTGAACTCAATGAGAGTACTTATGTAGGTTTTCGAATATACCCAATCAACATTTTAGTTCTAACTCAATTTGAGAAGGCTCTTAGAAGGATCAAATGCATCTCATATAAATATCGATAGTGTGATTAATCGAAAAATCTTTTTTTCTTTACGAAACTTTTTAAAAAAATACAAAAAATAAATCTTTTTAAGCGATTAATATGCAGCCATTTAACAAATAGTTTTTTCTAGATTTTTTGAAAACATTGGCATTACAGTTTTGAAGTTAAATAATTAAAAAAAATCCTACTTGAAATCTGAAAAAAAGTTTACTTTAAACCTTCATATAAAATAAATTTATTTTTGAAAAAAACCATTACAGAAATGTTTGTTGGGTGTGTTCGAAAAAAGCTAAGGGCGCAGTTTTACAAGTTTTCCTGTTTATTGGGGCCGCTCCGGCTAATGTACTGTGACTTTACTTTTTGGGTTCGTTGGGATATTGTATATTACCTTAACATATATGCATATACCCCTTCTAATAAGCATACCTCGTATTTTCATTAGGGTGCAACACAAAATAAATTTTAATGTTTTATCTGATTTTTTAAGTTAGTTATATTTAAGTAAAAATATTTCTGTGTAAAATTGTAGGAGTTTGATGGCTATACATTGTAGATTTCAAGAAAAATTTATAGGAGCATCATTATTGAGAAAATAGACTTCAAGCCAACAGTTTTAAGAATTTTCGTCTGTCTATCTGTATGTTTGACCGCGTATCACTCAAAAACTGATGAATAGAATTGAATACAAATTTCACCGCTGCATTACTTGCAGTGTAATTTAAAATCTTTGGTATCCCTTATTACATTCCCTTAGTCCAGTTCCAAGCTCATCGGCCAATATATGTACCAGGGTGCCCAAAATGTGTTAGTACAATATGGGAAAGAAACGTAGCAAGAAATGCATTCAATTGTCAGTTAGACGCATTATACTCGATTTTACTACTCTGGTGGGGAAAACGGAGCTTTTATAACGAAGCATCCTAATGTACTACACACGTATCTATGTACATTAGTATCTATACCCACACTGATCTCGTTTTATCTTTAGCGACTAATTTGTCTATGTACTCAGTCGTTTGCAATTCAATTGAACACAAATTAAATTGAATTGACCATTGGAAAATTAAAAGTGGAATGCGCTAATTTCAATTTTCATATAAAACCGCAATGAGTTGAGATGAAATTATTTACAAAGCGCAGAAAAGGTAATTTCAATAAAATGTACTTTAGTAATTATGTTTGCGGATAGAACATCTTTGATTCGATTAAATTCAAATAGCAAACGATTTTTTTTTCTTAAGCACCTAAGCGACTTGTGAATAAAATAACAAACTGCATTTTTTTTTTTTTTAATTTTAATTTTTTTTGAAAATCATACAGGATAGCTGCAGCTCTTGCAAGGAGTTTGTCAAGCACATCACCTAGAGGATGATGAGAAATATAGCTTAGATGGAAACTAGCGGACAAATAGGCCCAATTTCAACCATTTTAGCTTATAAAATTAAAATAAGCGTATATAGACTTAAACTGAGAAGTTTTCCATGGACAGGATATTCCTCAAAGTGTTTGCGTCCACCCGAGGAACAAGCTCTTTTAGGAAACTTTATTTAATTCTTGCGAATCTTATGAGTCTAGAGAAGTCTTCTAAGTCAGTTATTAATTAAAGGTCTTTTTACGAGGCAGTTCTAAGACCTCAGACTATTACGGATGATCGGGGAAAAAAGGCGTAACCTCACAGGGCTATACGAGTTAAGAGCTTAGAGTCAGATGAATATATAGGCTTCCTGATCACTGTCGGGTATTCAATACAAATGCCTCTGCAACTTAGGACACGTCAATCTGATGACACCCATTGCACTTAAGCATTCTAATAGTTACTCAGACAACCAAGCGATTCCTTAGGACAACTTAAGGCTGAAGATTATATGGGTGGCAGGGCACAACGACTTCGAAACTGACGCTAAGGTGTTTGGAATGCCGCTAACCACTTGCAGTGTGCTGCTCGTGCTGGGCTGACACCACTTCTAGTCAGGTGTTCAGGTCATTTAGGCAACTGTTTAAGAACAAGTTCAGCTATACCAGCAAGGTTCGGGTGTTCCAGAATATTTAGGACAACTCCAGCTTTGTTTGTTGTTTGAACAATGACGGATATGGAATCAGGAAGTCGCTTAATGGTCAGATACCTAGCTTTTCCAACGACACTCATGCACCGGTATGCATGTATTCGATTCCTACAAAGAATGAAGAAGATGGACTGGAACCGCTGCCACCTAACCTAGCTTATTTTAGCCTTTTGAAGCCTGTTGGGATTTCTGGTCCCTATTACCATTAAGTATTAGATCGTTTTAAATGACGTCTAGACGTCCCTTGGTTGAAATTACTACAAAAATAGACAATTATAACCTATCTAGTACATTACCACCCCAATAACTTTGCTCTCAGGCAGTGTTCGCCCTAAAGCCACTCACATAAGTCACATGCAAGTCATTAATTTTTAAATTTGTCAATCATTAAATGCAAACAAACACAGCTGGTGATCATCGTATATGGATTAACTCAGCGCAACAAGTTAATTATATTGCCCATCCCCTTCGCCAGCACCGCAAACTCATCCTTGAACTCTTCAAAAAAGTTCCTTTGTCTTTTTTGTGGCGCGTTGAGGGTGTTGTTGTGCCATTGTATTTGTGTAATTAAAGAGAAAATTGTGAAATGAAGTTGACAACAGAGTGAAAGGAAAGAAAAAACCAACAACAACAACAAGAAAGAGATAATACATTGAAGTAGCCTGCGCGCAACAAAGAAGCCAGGAACAAATTCTTCTTCGTCTTCTACAAGTGAAAGGGTTGACTTTTGTTATTAACAGCGCTTAGCTCATTTCGTTCTGACTGATTGGTTGCTTGGTTGGATGGCAACTGAGTGGGTTAACTTTGTCATAAGCTCTAAGGGTTGACGACATTTGCCATTGTTGTCGCAATAAAAAATGCAATAAAAATATCAAAATTATGTTAGCGAAGAAATTTTAAGAGACAATGTGCGGTAAATGTATAGCCTGTGGGCTGTTTGCGAACGACGGGGTCAGACGTCTGCAGGTGGGTGGTTGCAATTGTGTAAGTAAGTGGCGGTCTGTCATTGCTAAATGTGCGGCTGGTGTGGCGCACGATTGCCGGTAATTGAATTTAGCTACTAAAAATATCATTGGAATACAAATATATATATGTATACTATGTAGCTATGTACATATCTATGTACCTAACAAATCCCGCTGAGCTGCAAATCGTGATATATCTTGATTTTAGCACAATTTACGAGCAAACCAACAAATTACTGTGGAAAAAATATTATTAGGCACGAGCAAGTTTGTAAAACAAAAGCGAATACATGTGCAATAGCGTTGCCAATTTTTTGAATTTTTATAGTCCCGGGATTTTAAAGTTTGGATTTTGAACTCCGGGATCCGTGATTCGTTAAAGAAATGGGATGCTGTAATTTAGAATCAAAAATTCTAATAGTAATGGTGTTAAATTTTACATTAAATCAAAGAAAAAATTAAACAAAGGGTAGGAATAAAATATATAGAAGAGGTTGTAAAGCTTGATTCATAAGCTTTTAAATTGTGTCCAGATGAAGTCTCTAACATTAGCCCAAGCCGAGATATGATGATTTGAGTGAGTATATGTTTCCATTAGTTTACGAAAACGTCAAAATTTTGACAGTTCATGTCTCCGAGAAAAGATAAAAAAAACGGAATATACGTGTCAATTGTACGTGGTTACCGAGTTAAACCAAAACGGAGGCGTAATATCGTATTTTTACAAAATCTGTTTCGATTAAAAAAGAACTCTCAGGTGTGTGTGGCTGGAGAAACATTCAAACAATGTATGAGAAT